>SJYT01045504.1:0-29168 GCA_006410635.1 Cephalophus harveyi
ACGGGCATGACTTAGTTTCACTGAGTTAGACAAGGCTGTGGTCCTAGTGTGATTAGATTGACTAGTTTTCTGTGAGTATGGTTTCAGTGTGTCTGCCCTCTGATGCCCTCTGGCAACACCTACCATCTTACTTGGGTTTCTCTTACCTTGGATGTGGGGTATCTCTTCATGGCTACTCCAGCAAAGCGCAGTTGCTGCTCCTTACCTTGGACGAGGGGTATCTCCTCACCGCCGCCTCTCCTGACCTTGAACGTGGAATAGCTCCTCTAGGCCCTCCTGTGCCGATGCAGCCACCACTCCTTTGACGTGGCGTAGCTCCTCCCGGCCGCTGCCCCTGACCTCAGATGTGGGGTAGCTCCTCCTGGCTGCTGCCCCTGACCTCGGATGTGGGGCTATGTGCAGCATAAGATGGTTAATGATTTGTTTAAGTAAAGGCATCTATTTTGAGAGGAATTTTGAAATTTTGACTAAATCTAGAAATTTTAAATGTCTTCAGAACAGATTCCATTAACCTTCAAACCTAAACCACTATAGCTACTTATATGCATGACCCACTCTGACTTTGTCATCAAAAATATGTTCCATATCTCAATCATAAACTCCAATATTCAGATTTATTCTACTTGTCTTTGGTCACATTGAGCTTTTCAATCAAGTAACATTTCCATTCTGTTGCATGTTATAAACCTCTTTCCTGGTTTTACTTCCTTCAGTATCTAGTTGTGACCCCTTGATTTCCTATGCCAAATACTTTCTTCCTTTAATATTCAGTTTGGTTGCTTCATCATCTATCTTTACAACCAAACTGCAACCCACTGAATGCCTTCTCCATATAACCCAGATCATGAGTTTCTGGGTAAGATCAAATCTATGCACAGACTGGTATCACTATCAGTTTAGGTCCTTTAACCTTCCTTTCCTTTAACTCTAGTATGTTTTAGCTTGAGCATTATTTCTTCTGGGGAAACTGTGATAAAACATGTCAAGGGCTCATAGTCTGGCAAGATACCCTTTCTTCTATGCTACATAACAATCCGTGTGTATGTATGTGTGTGTGTGTGTGTGTGTATATATATACATATATACACACTCTCAGTCATGTCTGACTCTTTGTGACCCCAAGGACTGCAGCCTGTCAGGCTCCTCTGTCCATGGGATTTTTCAGGCAAGAATACTGAAGTAGGTTGCCATTTCCTCCTCCAGAGGACCTTCCCAACTCGGGATTGAACCCATGAATCCTGAATCTTCTGCATTGGCAGGAGGATTCTTTACCACTGAGCCACCAAGGAAGCCCAGCAATCTGCAGATCCATTATATTCATTTTTTCAGTGAGTATTTCTTAAGTCTGTGTCCATGCATTTGTCTAGATAATAGGTACTCAGGAATGAAAACAAAAAAAGACAAACTTCTTATCACCTTTAAACTTACATTCGAGTGAAGGAATCATCAAAAACATAAGAAAATTCATGGGTAATGTCAGGCTACTATAAGCAACAGGAATAAATAAAACACAGTAATGGAATATTCTACTTCAAATGAGGATTTTAAAATTTCCCATAATGATTCAACTTCTATAATCCAACTTAAGATTCTAGGGCCATTATGTGTTAGAGAAGTCCTCTCTAAAAAGCTAATTTTAAAACTGATTGAAATGCAGTTTAATTCATAAAAATATACATATTAAGTATTAATTGAAATATATATACATTTCCAAGTTTAAATTATTTATTTACATATTGGACATATATTAATGTATGTATTCAATCCATTTTTACTGAGAATTCAAATTGTTTACATGTATTTTTGCAATTAAAAATTATCCTTGGATAAGAATTATTTCCTTTGGTGAGTTCCTAAAGATTAAACTCATGAGATAAAAGCTTTGGTAACTGATAAGACTCTAAATTCATATGCCAGTGTCAATCAGAAATTAACAAATATTGCTTGGTTTGGCAGAGAGCTTCCACACTGACCCCAAAGATTCCTGTCTGGTATTCATGTTCTTATGGAATCCTATCTAGTTGACGATGGTCCCATTTAGTGACTCTCTCTAATGAAGAGAATTCACAAAAGTAATAGAATTATACTTTCAATATGAAGTTACTTATCTCTTTTCTAACTAACTTGTTATTCTAACTTCTTCTGCTTAGTTAGTTAAGTCACTTAGTCGTGTCCGACTCTTTGCGACCCCATGGACTGTGTAGTCTACTCCGTCCATGGGATTCTCCAGGCAAGAGTACTGGAGTGGGTTGCCATTTCCTTCTCCAGGGGATCTTCCTGAACCAGGGATTGAACCCAGGTCTCCCACATTGCAGCAGACGCTTTAACCTCTGAGCCATACGAGATAAGTATCTTTGTAACTTCATAGTGAAAGTATAATTCTTCTGCTTAAAAATGTTTAAAAAATTATGTACCTGCTCCCTGAAGAAAAATTTTAAGTCGACCCTCTATTCCCTTGTCTGCCAAGGGGTTGAGGTCTTGCTCGTCAGCCTCTTTTTTTCCCCTATTCTTACTCTATCCTTCACTGCTCTCTCCTTCTTCTTCTATCATGTCGTCAGCTACCCGAGGAATAAACCTATATAGCAAGGAACCAAGGCAGTCTCAAGCCAATAGCCAGGGAGGAAATGACACCACCAGCTGAATAACCTGTGAGGAGCTAAACTCTGCCAGCACCCATGACTGAGCTCAGAAGCCTATCTTCCCTCATTTGAGTCTTCAGAAGTGATCACAACTCCAGCCATGATTGTGGCCTCATGAAAGATTTGAGGCTGAGGCACTCAGCTGAGCTGTACTGATTCCGGACACACTTACATTTTGAGATACTCAATGTTTGTTTTCTAAAAGCAACTGTTTTGGTGTACTTTGTTACACAGCAATAGATACCAAATATAAAAACCTTTCCCCTTTGTATACTCTGCGGCACCCATATAAATGCTGATTGAATGAATTAAATGTTGAGGAATTTCTACTTTCATCATCCAATTCTGTCTTTTTTTTCTTTTATGGGAAATGCATACTTACTGATATCAGTTAGTTCCCCAAATTACACAGTATTAAATAAAATCATTTAAACACCTAGAAGTCAGATTTGAATATCATTTAAAATTGCATTTAATCATCTACCATAATTACAAAACTTCTAATCACTTCACAAGTAAAGTTGCTGTTACTGCATGTATTTAGAATCAGTCAAAAATCAAATCCTAGATCTGCCACTTAACTAGTTATATGACCCTGAGTGAGCAATTTAACCTCACTGAACTTCCTTAGTTTCCCAGTCTGTCGAAAGGAGATTATATAGTCCACTTCAAAAAGTTTGTATAAAGATTAAATTCAATAATGTATTTGACCAATAGTAGGCAAAAATGTAACTATTATAATTAGCCTCCAACAAGAGATCCTTTTAAAAAAAAATCTTTTTTTAATCTCCTGAAAGGTAAATTGAATGTTCCAATTTATCCTGCACTCTGAAGTATATTTGACCCACGTCATACTAACTCCACTTGAAAATTTATATATATCTAAAGAATTCTTAAGAATTCCTAACTTAGGTTGGAACTCAGAGGTTGAATTATCATTAAACATTTTAAAATCATTCACTTTTAAGTGTGTTATTGTTTGTTTATAGCCCTTGATGCTGTGTTTATGTGCTCAGTCGCTCAAGAAACGGTAAAACAGATTTGTATTTGTCTAGCATGTGCAAATGTCAAAGCACACAGAAATGCTATTAATTTTTCCCAGTTGGAATATCCTTAATCCATCAAATTCTTTCATTAAAGTGTCATCTTAATATTATGATGTAATTTGAAAATGCCAAGCAACTATACTTTTCTGTTATTTCCCCCTATATCCTGGTAGAGTCTGAAAATGTGTTTCATAGTTAAGAAAGATTTTTCTTTTGGAATAAGGGCCCTTTATTTTTAAACCATAAATTTAAGGGGGAAAATCCTACTTGCAAAGTAAATGTGTTCTTCTCCAAGGAAAAGCATAGCAAAAAAGCAATGCAATATGACTCAACATTAAAATCTTTCGTAAAGAAGGAAATAAGATATTCTAATTGTTATTATCTCCTAAACATTTGCTCAGAAATTATAAATATTTAAAATCATCCTTCCAAATTGGAAAATATGGAATAACCCCTCTAAAACTTTTCTTTAGTAAGCTGAAGATATCTCTAATATGGATGAATATTAAGGGAGAATAACTCATTTATTTGAAAAAAATCCTACCTAAAAACTAGCAAATAAATGTCCAGAAGCAAAAAACAAAAGCAATTATTTTTTTCTGCTTTCAGCTATATAATGACTTTTTTTCAAGCTAAACAGATACTTAATTAAAATATACTGTTAATAGGACTTGTCTCAAAAGGAATTACAAAAATTTACCACAGAAACAGGAGATAATTTTTTTCTTTAATGATCTTATACACCAAAACTCCTTATCATAATCTTAAAAGATGCAATAAATCAGATGTGTTGCCTGATTATATTCACTTATTTACATTCCAGAACTAATTGACTATAGGTCAACTTTTACGTTTTAATGTGGAATAATCTATTTTTACCTGTCTAAAATTTGGTAAATTTATTTCTATTTCTAATACTTTATTTAACTTTTAGTCGAGTGTTTCCTAATCTATATTGCACTACCCACATGTATTCCTATGGCTCAAACTGATTTTTAAATCACACCCTTCAGTTTCATACATTATCCATCATTATACATTAGTTTCATTTTTATGCTCACTCGAGGGCTATAGTAGAAATGTGCTAAGAGAATTAATAAAGGTTGGACCTTCACAGACCAAAGGCCAGAAGGTTCTTTACTCTGCTTAGGGAGCAGAGTCTACTTTGCATCATAATTTAATGTTCTCCATATAATAATTAATCATTTTACAAAGTTCATTGTGTATATATGCTAATATAAATTATTGGAATTCTAATACATTTTGCAAAGAACATTTTGTTACAAGGCCATGAAAATTGCTATCTTGTATTGATATCTATTTTTTTATATTTTATGGTGATATATGTTTTAGGACGATTGATGGTTTTGTTCATTTTCAATGTATAAATTCATGCATTGCTACCATTTTGTTTCTTTCAATAATTTTTCTATCAGAGATTATTTTTCTACAGATAATTGGGGCACAATGTGATACAGACACACACATATCCATCTGCAGTCAAAAAAGTTTGAGAAATCCTCCAGGGAAAGTTTTCCATGTCGGAGTCTAAGGAATTGCTGAGCTTCTCAATATACTCTGGAAAGTTCTATGATAGGTTTTAATTTTGTGTTTTCTCTTTCAAAGATAAGCTGAAAACTCAGAGTTAAATTCAATCATGTTCTAGATCATCCTGTGATCATCTTTCATTGTAGTTTTGATTCAGGATTTTATTGCTTGCATTTACTTTTTGTTGTTCTTTTCTTTTTGCTTTTACTGCATTCATTTTCAGGGACTGTCAAAGTCAAGGAATGATATAAAACATGCTTTTCAATAGTTCAAGTAGAAAAATGTGATCAGAGAATGGAGACCACGTGTAGGTACACATTGCATAAGCATGCTGGGGGTTCTCAGGTGGTTCAGCGGTAAAGAATCCATCTGCCAGTGCAAGAGGTGTAAGAGATATAGCCTTGATCCCTGGGTCAGGAAGATCCCCTGGAGGAAGGAAAGGCAACTCTCTCCAGTATTCCTGCCTGGAGAATCCTAGGGACAGAGAAGCCTTGGCAGGCCTCATGGGGTCACAGTGATTTGGACACAAATTAGCTACTGAACATAGCATGGCATAAGCATAATAAACCCAAATAAAAAGGCCAGCAGAAAGGCAATAAGTACCATGTACAAACTTTGAGTGCACTAAGGGCAGCTGCTCTTTCAGGAACATATCATCTATAGCAGTTCATAAATAGTAACTGTCACAATAAGTGTGCAAAATAATTACAATGACCTGGACGGTGATTCAGAGACAATACAACATTCTCAAAATTAAAAGATAAAATCAATAGCAAATGAAAATTAAAAGATGCCAATATATCTTTAGGATTAAGCTTCGCCTGGTCAGTTTAAAGTTAAAAAAGCAATTATATTAATAACATTAATGCTATTGATCTAAATTGTATTATTTTTAATTTTACTTTCTTTGCTTTTATATAAGAGTAAAAGGGATAATAGAGATACCAAGAAAATTAGAGACCAAGGTAAAATTTCATGCAAAGATGGGCACAATAAAAGACAGAAATGGTATGGACCTAATGGAAGCAGAAGATATTAAGAAGAGGTGGCAAGAAACACAAAAGAACTGTACAAAAAAGATCTTTATGACCCAGATAATCACAATGGTGTCATCACTCACCTAGAGCCAGACATCCTGGAATGTGAAGTCAACTGGCCTTAGAAAGCATCACCACGAACAAAGCTAGTGGAGGTGATAGAATTGCAGTTGAGCTATTTCAAATCCTGAAAGATGATGCTGTGAAAGTGCTGCACTCAATATGTCAGCAAATTTGGAAAACTCAGCAGTGGCCACAGGACTGGAAAAGGTCAGTTTTCATCCCAATCCCAAAGAAAGGCAATGCCAAAGAATGCTCAAAATACCATGCAATTGCACTCATCTCATACACTAGTAGAGTAATGCTGAAAATTCTCCAAGCCAGGCTTCAGCAATACGTGAACCGTGAACTTCCAGATGTTCAAGCTGGTTTTAGAAAGGCAGAAATACTGTATTGGTGTTTTTCTTTCTGACTTACTTCACTCTGTATAATAGGGATGTCAATGTATGGCAAAACCAATACAGTATTGTAAAGTAAAATAAAGTAAAATAAAGTAAAAATAAAATTTAAAAAAAATTGCAGGTTCCTTTTACAAAAAAAAAAAAAAAAAAACTAAAATATGCTTTATTTAGTCTTGAAACAAATTGTTTCCCAAGAAAAATAATCATGTGTTAAGAATCACTGCATCAAATGTGATTATTACACTCAAGATACACCACTTCTTTCTGCTTTGTGGGAGACTGTAGTTGGTTTATTAACTCCATCACAGCAGTAGCCTACTGATGGCAGATAAATATTTCCTCCCCTTTGGGTTTGGCACTCCCTAAATGCTTATTATCAGTTATCCTACCTACTTCTCTTCAGAAGAACTGTAGAAAATGTAGTAATATTATTCTAAAAATTTCTTAGATGGTATAAAGAAACACATGTTCCTAGAGGGAAAGCTTGTGTACTGCTATGTAACTTGACAGATCACCTACGTATATACAGCTATCTAAGAATTCAGTTGTTCATGTCTAATCAAGAAACTGTTCAGTTGAACAGTTCTTAGATAGCTGTATATACATAGGTGATCTGTCAAGTTACACAGCAGTACACAAGCTTTCCCTCTAGGAACATGTGTTTCTTTATACCATCTAAGAAATTTTTAGAATAATAGTACTACATTTTCTACAGTTCTTCTGAAGAGAAGTAGGTAGGGGAAGTGTTGATCAAAATTGGGATTTTGAGTTACACATATTATGCTGGTTCATTAAAGCAATAGTACATTTATTGATGAGTCTCCTCTTACATGGATTTTTAAAAATTAAAAGAATGAAATAATTCATGATATTCACCAAGGCCTATATAGCTTTATTTCCCAGGACATCTAGTAGCTGTATATTAGCATGTGCCCTTCGCAAAGGAACAGCATCCCTGGCATCACCCACGAGAGCCAGGGTTGTCCTTGAAGAACTCTATTGCCAAGAGGGAACATGTCATTAAGAATCCTTTCATCAACCAGCATATAGGGTGGTTATCTGGCAGGTACACACACGTCCTTGTCAAAAGTGTGCTGTATCAAATAGCTGCACATATTCTGTCCTTCATTCTGAAACAGCCCATGACTGAAAAGGCAAAAAATATTACAAATTAAAGCAGAAAATGCCTGCAATGAAAAGATAAAACCTAAGTATGGATTTAAACTACTTCAATTAATCCAGCTGAGGGTCCCAAATACAGGCAGACAGTGTAATAGTTTCAAAAAAAGAAAAGAAAACAGAAAAAGTTCAAATTTAACTCTATCCTGAATAAGTAATCATTTTGCTATAGAAGGAGCTGGATTTGGTAACAAGAGCAAAAAGCAAAACATTTATCCTCTATGTCATGGAATGCTTTAAACTGTTAAATATTAAAATCTATTTGGTGTTAAACAAGAAGTCAATACAATATCTGTAGAAAAATGATACACTCAGTTCATGGAAATGAATAAGCTACCTTGGGCATTTATGTCATTGAACCCAGTTGTCCAATTTTTTCAGGAAAGTAATAGCATATATACTATAGTTATCTATAGATGGCATCTATAGATGATATAGTTATACCAGATGGTCAACACCAAAATCAGATTCATTATATTCTTTGCAGCCAAAGATGGAGAAGCTCTATACAGTCAACAAAAACAAGACCAGAAGCTGACTGTGGCTTAGATCATGAACTCCTTATTACCAAATTCAGACTTAAATTGAAAACAGTAGGGAAAACCACTAGACCATTCAGGTATGACCTAAATAAAATCCCTTATGATTATACAGTGGAAGTGAGAAATAGATTTAAGGGACTAGATCTGATAGAGTACCTGATGAACTATGGATGGAGGTTCGTGAGATTGTACAGGAGGCAGGGATCAAGACCATCCCCATTGGAAAGAAAGGCAAAAAAGCAAAATGGCTGTCTGAGGAGGCCTTACAAACGGCTGTGAAAAGAAGAGAAGTGAAAAGCAAAGGAGAAAAGGAAAGATATAAGCATCTGAATGCAGAGTTCCAAAGAATAGCAAGAAGAGATAAGAAAGCCTTCTTCAGTGATCCATGCAAAGAAATAGAGGAAAACAACAGAATGGGAAAGACTAGAGATCTCTTCAAGAAAATTAGAGATATCAAAGAAACATTTCATGCAAAGATGGGCTTGAAAAGAAATGTTATGGACCTAAAAGAAGCAGAAGATATTAAAAAGAGGTGGCAAGAATACACAGAAGAACTGTACCAAAAAGATCTTCACAACCAAGATAATCATGATGGTATGATCACCAGACATTCTGGTCTACCTAGAGCCAGACATCCTGGAATGTGAAGTCAAGCGAGCCTTAGAAAGCATCACTATGAACAAAGCTAGTGGAGGTGATGGAATTCCAGTTGAGCTATTTCATATCTGAAAGATGACGCTGTGAAAGTGCTACACTGAATATGCCAGCAAATTTGGAAAAGTCAACAGTGGCCACAGGACTGGAAAAGGTCAGTTTTCATTCCAATCCCAAAAAGGCAGTGCCAAAGAATGCTCAAACTACCACACCATTGCATTCATCTCACATGCTAGTAAAGTAATGTTCAAAATTCTCCAAGCCAGGCTTCATCAATATGTGAACCGTGAACTTCCAGATGTTCAAGCTGGTTTTAGAAAAGGCAGAGGAACCAGAGATCAAATTGCCAACATCCGCTGGATCATGGAAAAAGCAAGAGAGTTCCAGAAAAACATCTATCTCTGCTTTATTGACTATGCCAAAACCTTTGACTGTGTGGATCACAATAAGCTGTGGAAAATTCTGAAAGAGATGGGAATACCAGACCATCTGACCTGTCTCTTGAGAAATCTATATGCATGTCAGGAACCAACAGTTAGAACTGGTCATGGAACAACAGACTGGTTCCAAATAGGTAAAAGAGTCCGTCAAGGCTGTATATTGTCATCCTGCTTATTTAACTTATATGCAGAGTACATCATGAGAAATGCTGGGCTGGAAGAAACANGACTCTGTATAATAGCTGTCTCTTATACACATCTCCCTGCTTATTTAACTTCTGTGCAGAGTACATCATGAGAAATGCTGGGCTGGAAGAAGCACAAGCTAGAATCAAGATTGTTGGAAGAAATATCAATAACCTCAGATATGCAGATGACACCACCCTTATGGCAGAAAGTGAAGAGGAACTAAAAAGCCTCTTGAAGAAAGTGAAAGAGGAGAGTGAAAAAGTTGGCTTAAAGCTCAACATTCAGAAAACGAAGATCATGGCATCTGGTCCCATCACTTCATGGGAAATAGGGAAACAGTGGAAACAGTGTTTTTTGGGGTTCCAAAATCACTGCAGATGGTGATTGCAGCCATGAAATTAAAAGACGCTTACTCCTTGGAAGGTAGTTATGACCAACCTAGATAGCATATTGAAAAGCAGAGATATTACTTTGCCAGCCATGGTCCGTCTAGTCAAGGTTATGGTTTTTCCAGTGGTCATGTATAGATGTGAGAGTTGGACTGTGAAGAAAGCTGAGTGCCAAAGAATTGATGATTTTGAACTGTGGTATTGGAGAAAACTTGAGAGTCCCTTGGACTGCAAGGAGGTCCAACCAGTCCTTTCTAAAGGAGATCAGCCTTGGGTGTTCTTTGGAAGGAATAATGCTAAAGCTGAAACTCCAGTACTTTGGCCACCTCATGCGAAGAGTTGACTCACTGGAAAAGGCTCTGATGCTTGGAGGGATTGGGGGCAGGAGGAAAAGGTGACGACAGAGGATCAGTTGGCTGAATGGCATCACCGACTTGATGGACGTGAGTTTGAGTGAACTCTGGGAGTTGATGATGGACAGGGAGGCCTGGCATGCTGCGATTCATGGGGTCACAAAGAGTCGGACACNGCTCTGATGCTTGGAGGGATTGGGGGCAGGAGGAAAAGGTGACGACAGAGGATCAGTTGGCTGAATGGCATCACCGACTTGATGGACGTGAGTTTGAGTGAACTCTGGGAGTTGATGATGGACAGGGAGGCCTGGCATGCTGCGATTCATGGGGTCACAAAGAGTCGGACACAACTGAGCGAATGAACTGTACTGAACTGAACTGAGGTTAGAAATAAAAATTAGCAGCTGGACAAGCGCATAATGTCTCACAGAAAAAGATTTACAGATAAACATGTTAAAACCCAGTGCCCATTCATTTTATTTAGTCACTCCACCCTCTGCTGACCTGAAAGTAAGCAGAGTACTTATGTCTATTGGTACTCATATTTATTCTCCCTTGAAAGGTAAATAGCTCAATACTGGGATCCTGTCCTCTATATCTTAAGAGTACCAAATAAAAGAAATCATTCAGGTACTTCTACACCATATGTATTACCAGCGCCACTGGGGAAACATTTTCAAGTGTGCTAATAACAAGCTTAAGATGACAGGTGTCTTTTTAATATATATGACGCCTCTTAAATATTCCTGAAGTTATACTGTTATAGAACAAGTAGTTTAAATTGTTGAATAAAGTTATAAGTTGTATTGTTGTTACATTCACTGAAATATGAAACAAGTTTAAAATGAATTTTTAAAAGATAATTCAAATATGACAAAAAAACAGATATTAAAATAATCATTTATTATACTATAAACTGCATTTTTTTAAAGATGGAAAGTAGCAGAGTGGCACATCCTGAGAAAGTGCCATTCTCTTTGAGTTTACACAGCATATAAGGTATAAAATTCAATCCACCTGAAACATTGTTTTAAGGGTTTAAAGTATCTGGACTAAATATCAGCACTGATTTAACAAACCAGATAATTTATCTTTTTACCATTTTATAGGTTACAATATATACCGTTAATACTTCAAAAGAGATTGCCTTAGAAATATTGAATAATAATTGGAAATAATCATCTCCCTTCTTACACCTCCATTTAGTAGAGCACTGAGCTTATATTTCTGGTTCTCCATGATATATTGCCTATTAAGTGACTCTGAAAACCGAATTTAAAACTAGGTGTTGAAAAAAAAAATGAAGAGATCTTGTTGGTCATGCTTATTCTTGTCAGGTTGACAGCTTCTTCAGTGACCAAAGATTTGTAAAGATCCTTTCACTATATGAGAGATCAGGCATTCAGGAATTGAGGCTCATTAGCAGAATGAATGAACATATGCACCCACATACAAGCTAGCATTCAATCTATTTGAAAAAAGTCCTACTACTATTATACTTCACTAAAAATATTGAGTTGAAAATGATAGCAAATTATGAATACGACTACCTTCAAACTGTTAAATAATCCTGGGTTGAATCAGTTCACTTCAGTCACCCAGTCATGTCCGGCTCTTTGAGACCCCATGAATTGCAGCATGCCAGGCCTCCCTGTCCATCACCAACTCCCGGAGTTCACTCAAACTCACATCCATCAAGATAGTGATGCTTTCTAAGGCCCACTTGACTTCGCATTCCAGGATGTCTGGCTCTAGGTGAGTGATCACACCATCGTGATTATCTGGGTCGTGAAGATCCTTTTTGTACAGTTCTTCCGTGTATTCTTGCCACCTCTTAATATCTTCTGCTTCTGTTAGGTCCATACAATTTCTGTCCTTTATTGAGCCCATCTTTGCATGAAATATTCCCTTGGTATCTCTAATTTTCTTGAAGAGATCTCTAGTCTTTCCCATTCTGTTGTTTTCCTCTATTTCTTTGCATTGATCGTTGAGGAAGGCTTTCTTATCTCTTCTTGCTATTCTTTGGAGCTCTGCATTCAGATGCTTATATATTTCCTTAGTTGAATAGGGAGGACAAATATTTGCCTCTAATCACATTCCTTCTTCTACAGGCTTTTATCAGGTTCTGTAGTTTCTTTACACCGAGGACATGATAATGCTCAGAGCAACTCATGGGTGTTTAAAATGGTTTGGACATCAGTCAAATTGTTTTTGCATTTTGCATGCAATGTAAATGTCACTGCTTTTAAAATATGAGTTTGGAAAATTATCAGGCCTCTTTCAATAGTCTTGGACATTAAAATGAAAAAAAGTGAGGGGAGGGAGGAGAGAGGAAAATATAAGATATGTGAACATACTATAAATCAAATTTTCCAAGTAATATTTTTCAGATTGCTAGAGTAAAAAGTGACCACTGTTTTTCTACAAAGGTAAAGGAAAAAAAAAATTATCAGGGAAAGGGTGAATGTCAGATAAATGTACAACTTTCAACTTCAAACCTGTTGTTCAGTGGTTTTATAAGCCTCTGTGTGGGAAGTCTTTGATAGCACAATAAATTTGACCAGTTATCTGCTATGGGTCTCTTATATTTACCAGTTTGTAGTCAGAATAGTTGGGAAAAATACAAAAGCTTATCTTTTCTCTAATCTTCTCCAGACATTCTGGTGTAGGATTGAAGTCAGATCCATTGTATATCTCTTGTTTGGCACACCCATTAGGTGGGAATAAAATAAATTTCTGAATTATTTATTATCAAAAATATTAATGTCTCATTCAGGGTAGTGTCTCATTTTTACCCAGCAGGAACACAGAATATATAAAGCTTAAGATAATAAGGACTGTGAGCTTTATATGATTAAATTAGCTCTTCATTAGAAAAAATTAAAATGTGCCTAACTTTAACATCCACAGTGCATGTAAAGGCAATTTTGAGATGTTGTGACAAATAAGGATTAGATTAAATCATGTAAAATTGCCTATGGCAACATTTATATCTTTTATAAAATGCCAACTTCACATGATTCTAATGTAGTGAAATATCACTACATATCATTATTTTCATAGTAAATAATGTCCATGCCAAACCTGAAATTGTAAACACTAACAATGAATATAAAATGTAGATAGTTTTGCATATAGTCATCAGAAATTTTGCTATTAACATCTATTTCTTCAATAGCTAAGGACCATGCTTGGCTTTACAAACTTAAATTGGCATTAATATAGATGATCTAGTGCATATAAATACTGGTCTTTGTTACACATCACATCATGAAAGCACTGAATTGACTTGTAACCTAAGTAAAAAAAAAAATCAAATCCATTTAAAGTGAGAATATGCTATAACAAACTGTTCCATATAAAACTTTGTGCTTCGTATGAGTAACAGTGGTCAGCAGATCATCAATATTTTTGTGCTTATATTTTATTTCTATTGCTTTTATTTTAATATATCCATCCAGTAGTAAATAGCATTTTATTCATGCTATCTTCCTTTATATGGAATTCTTAATAAGGCATGTTATTCTTTCAAAACTGATATCCATTTAAAATTTTCCTCTTTGAGTAATCCACTGGTATTTTATTTACTTTAGAATATCAAGAGCCTGTTATAGTATATGACATTTAATAAATGTTGGCTGAATGAATTAGAAATAATTAACAAAGAGAAAATATGATCTCATAAGTAAACTGGTAAAAGAGTGAACTACAATTATCTACTGCTGTGTAAAATATTATCCCCAAATTTCCTGTCTAATAAATTTAGTGTACAAAATATTTGGCATAATTTATTATGGTCTGTCATAGCTCTGTGGGTTGATGGGCTTCATCTGTGTCACTTTTAATTAGGGTCTCTCATGCAGTTGCAGTTAGATGGCTGAAGTCCTTTCAGCTGGCTTCTCCACAGCAGTTGCAAACTATTTTATTTACTGCATGAAAATGACTCAGATTCAATTTGGTAGGGGAATATGCAAATGTTAATATTAGGATGTGTGTTCATTGAGGGAAAAAGTACACTCCTACAAATTCACTACTACAACTATCTGCCAGGATCTTTCTCTACTATAAGACCCATAAAACTCTTCTAAAACTCATTCCAAGCCCTTGGTCCTACTTCATTCTCCAGTTTTTTTTTTTTTTGGCCTTGGTACTGAACCAGATGTAGAGCACCAACAATTTCTTTGATGGGTGCAAAAAATCATCCTCCCCTCTACAGACCCACCATTAGTCCCAGCCCCCCACCACAATTTCAAGTTTCTGTACATTATCTTTTAGCCAAAATCTGTGATTCAATACTATAAAACCATCAACTTAGAATTGAGTATTATTTATTCTTAATTTTAAAAATATTTGGGCTTTCCTTTTCTTTCTTTCTCACACATTTCATCTTTTCTCTTCCATTATCTCTCTTCTGTGTTCCATCCAAAATCTCAGGGAGAAAAATAAACACAAAATTTTCCCATATTTATATGAGGGTTAAATAACTTCCCATTTTGTACACACACCCTCTTGTTCACATCCTACATTTAGCTTCAGGCCTCATTGAACATTCAGAAATTCAATTGAAGTTTTTATAATATCTTTTACATGAAATTAACTTAGACAAGGGCTCATCCTCTTCCTTTGTCTCTGATATTTATATACATATTAAGGGAAACTGATGTGCTTCTTCAAATTATTAAAAAACATACATAAAGAACATTTATGACATATAGGCAGAGAAATATGAAAAGACAGATAGACAAGTAAAGAGGGAAATTCCAGGAAGACCAAGAAAAATGGTCTCAGAAGATACTGAGAGAGGTTTGGGGCTCCAAAAAGTCCACAGATGAATCTAGAAATCAGAAGATTTAAGAAGAAGCCAAGGAAAACACACAGATTCTTCTAGATCACTGACGATGCTGTAAATGTTTAAAAAGTCAGTATTCAATTTATTTTCTTGATTTGTGAACTATTTATCCAAACGGGCAAGACGAGGCATTAGTGTCTTGGTCTGTGTGCAGGTTGGAAAAGAATTTCCAGATATGAGACAGAATGAGAGGGAAATAAAGTTTATTCGAGTGAAAGGTGGTGTCAGAATGGCAGGCCAGCTCAAGGGAGAACCAATATTTGAACAGGGGTCCTTAGTCCACTTTTATACCCAGGGTACAAGGAGTGGGATAAGGGTCTTCCGGGTCATATGTTGATTGGATGAGGCATGTATCCTGCGGCAGGGGAGGTGGGGGAGGTGGGGCGCGGCGGGGAGAGTAATGCAAATACTTTCTTCTTACTGGGTAGGAGAGGAGACAGGTTATGCTGCTCAGGAGAACCTGAAATCCATTAATACTTATATCATGGGAGAGGGAAGGATGATAAGGGTCTGGTTTTTTTCTGTTCCTGCATTCCAAGACCCTCCTTGGTTTTACGTGCTCTTTCACCCTTGGGTCACCACAATTAGTACTATTTAGACTTTCACCAAAAGGCAGCTGATCTTCAGTATGATCTATATACGGATGATCCTTACTGGTGCTGCTGTAGGGGGGTGACTGGACTTCTTCATGGAAGGCTGGACTTCCTAAAATCTTTAGCTAGTTTCCTGGACTTCACCATTCTTGATAGCCACCTCTTCTTTGTTGAGATTAATCAGACCTTCATTAGGTTTCTATGACTAACTGTAATTGGCAATGTCACCTAGCACTGTCCAGAAGGTCTAGATTGCTGTCCAGAAAGCAGTCTTCTGCAGAAAGATGCATCAGGTGTCAAGGTCATAGCCAGACTCTCATACTTTACCCTCTCCTGTGCTTCAGGCTGACATCAGTGTTCTCCCTGCAACTAAAGCAGTTTTCCAGGTTCCAAGAGCTCTCCTGGTACCGGATCAATAGATTTTTATAGGCGCCAGGGCTGCAGAACTGGAAGACAGCACTGACGTAGACAAGAAAGCAATTTCATTGAAGGTTTGCATAGTTTTTAGGGTTACCATGATGCTAAAGCTGAAACTCCAGTACTTTGGCCACCTCATGTGAAGAGTTGACTCATTGGAAAAGACTCTGATGCTGGGAGGGATTGGGAGCAGGAGGAAAAGGGGATGACAGAGGATGAGATGGCTGGATGGCATCACTGAATGATGGACACGAGCTTGAGTGAACTCCGGGAGTTGGTGATGGACAGGGAGGCCTGGCGTGCTGCGATTCATGGGGTTACAAAGAGTTGGACACGACTGAGCGACTGAACTGAACTGAAACCTATATACATATACATACATATATATATGGAAATCAAATATATGATTATATAGCAATATCAGAACTGATAGAGTTCCTCTACTCTTAAAAAAACATATATGTTCACAAATATTAACAGTAGAAATAATATTGTGCTACTTTTGCTGAGTCTTATAGTGAATAGTGAAAGTCCTCAGTTGTGTTCGACTCTTTGCGACCCCGTGTACTGTAGCCCACCAGGCTCCTCTGTCCATGGGATTCTCTGGGCAAGAATACTGGAGTGGGTAGCCATTTCCTTCTCCAGGTGATTTTCCTGACCCAGGGATTGAATCCAGGTCTCCCGCATTGCAGGCAGACGCTTTAACCTCTGAGGAGTCTTACATATATATAATTTTTGGATATAGCATTTCTGAAAATTAGATTATTTTACAATCAATAGTTACCCAATACAGTAGAACCTGAAATCCATTAATACTTATATCATGGGAGAGGGAAGGATGATAAGGGTCTGGTTTTTTTCTGTTCCTGCATTCCAAGACCCTCCTTGGTTTTACGTGCTCTTTCACCCTTGGGTCACCACAATTAGTACTATTTAGACTTTCACCAAAAGGCAGCTGATCTTCAGTATGATCTATATACGGATGATCCTTACTGGTGCTGCTGTAGGGGGGTGACTGGACTTCTTCATGGAAGGCTGGACTTCCTAAAATCTTTAGCTAGTTTCCTGGACTTCACCATTCTTGATAGCCACCTCTTCTTTGTTGAGATTAATCAGACCTTCATTAGGTTTCTATGACTAACTGTAATTGGCAATGTCACCTAGCACTGTCCAGAAGGTCTAGATTGCTGTCCAGAAAGCAGTCTTCTGCAGAAAGATGCATCAGGTGTCAAGGTCATAGCCAGACTCTCATACTTTACCCTCTCCTGTGCTTCAGGCTGACATCAGTGTTCTCCCTGCAACTAAAGCAGTTTTCCAGGTTCCAAGAGCTCTCCTGGTACCGGATCAATAGATTTTTATAGGCGCCAGGGCTGCAGAACTGGAAGACAGCACTGACGTAGACAAGAAAGCAATTTCATTGAAGGTTTGCATAGTTTTTAGGGTTACCATGATGCTAAAGCTGAAACTCCAGTACTTTGGCCACCTCATGTGAAGAGTTGACTCATTGGAAAAGACTCTGATGCTGGGAGGGATTGGGGGCAGGAGGAAAAGGGGATGACAGAGGATGAGATGGCTGGATGGCATCACTGAATGATGGACACGAGCTTGAGTGAACTCCGGGAGTTGGTGATGGACAGGGAGGCCTGGCGTGCTGCGATTCATGGGGTTACAAAGAGTTGGACACGACTGAGCGACTGAACTGAACTGAAACCTATATACATATACATACATATATATATGGAAATCAAATATATGATTATATAGCAATATCAGAACTGATAGAGTTCCTCTACTCTTAAAAAAACATATATGTTCACAAATATTAACAGTAGAAATAATATTGTGCTACTTTTGCTGAGTCTTATAGTGAATAGTGAAAGTCCTCAGTTGTGTCCGACTCTTTGCGACCCCGTGTACTGTAGCCCACCAGGCTCCTCTGTCCATGGGATTCTCTGGGCAAGAATACTGGAGTGGGTAGCCATTTCCTTCTCCAGGTGATTTTCCTGACCCAGGGATTGAATCCAGGTCTCCCGCATTGCAGGCAGACGCTTTAACCTCTGAGGAGTCTTACATATATATAATTTTTGGATATAGCATTTCTGAAAATTAGATTATTTTACAATCAATAGTTACCCAATACAGTTTTCTTCAAAAACATTTTTAATCTTAATGCTGCATCTTATACACAATAATATCTTAAAATCAAGTATGTTTATATATAAATATTTCATATGACTAAATTTCTAGGTACTGTATATAAAGCTAAAGAAATTATATTATGTGGAATGAATTTTCTTGGGACTCTTGACTAAAGTTGTAATCAGTGAAGAAATGGTTAATGATTCCTACATAATTTCATCAGAAAGCTAAACATAATGTTAAATATTTAGGCAAGAATACAGAAAAAGAGATGGGATTTCTGTTGGTAAAATGTCTGCAGTTTCTTGTATCAACTGCTCTTTTTGTAATTCTAGATTATGGAGTATGGAGGATATCTCCTAAAATGGAGTTTTTTCCATCTATTATGGACTATTTTTCCTTTAAATGTGAATGTAATTTAGAAGAAACTTGATATTTAAACAGTTTTGCCTCTTACAAATTTATGCTACTGCTGATGCTGTGACTATTTGAGAACTTTAGAAAATGTATTAACAAAATGGGCTTTGTATCAGCTTTCTATAAATTAAGATTTTCTGAATGTGGAATATAAGATATGTGGCTATTCGCTATTCAGAATTGCTTTATCACAACAAAATTCAATCAGTCCATAGCTAAACCTAGGTTTCTATATAAACCCCTTTTACTATGTGAATTAGTAATATTCCAGCCATGATAAAAAGATAGGAGAAAAGGACTTTGGAATCAGATCCAATGTATTGCATCAAAAGGCAAAACAGCTCATTAAGTCCAAGAAAGAAAGATAAATGAAATATCTAACAAAAATAAAATGAAAACTTTTACAAAGAGAAGATGAAATGACACAGAGCATAGCAATAAATAATTTAAGATACAGCAAAATAGCTGAAATATTGAGTTGAAAGAAGTTTATCTTTTTAGGGAATAGTTTTTCATTTTGTAAAATACAGATACTATCAAAAATAGGAAGAAACAGGAATAAATTCAGAAGGTCATCATTCAAACTCTGTTGTATAGGTAGCAGCACATATAAATAATACCATAAAAACTGATATTGACAAGAAAATAGAATGATTCATAGACAAACATAAAGTCCTATTTTTTGTATTTTAGACAGAAATGTGTTTTCATTAATCCTTCAGAAAAGAATGGTACCACAGTCCACCAGGATCCCACGAAATCTTCCGATGAAGTTTTATAGCTCTCTTCTAATTTTGTTAGAACCACAAGGCTAAGAAGATAATTTAGCTCATTCGAAATCACCCTTTCACATTTTTCTCCCTCGGTAACATGCCTCAGAATTTTTACAATCATGGCTGGTCAATACATCAACAAATATGATTAAAGCAGAAACAAATATGTATAGAGGCTAATTCTGAATCAGTTTTCAGGGATTCTGGCTGCTTTTGTTTTCCAAAACTCTATAGTAAGACTTTTTTGCTACCATCATAAGCTTGCTTCCTAGAACTGTTGCCATTACTCAAAAGATTTACCCAGAAGATGCATAGCTACTATGCTGGTAATTCACAGGCCATGGCTTCTGGCATGAGCCCAGGTTAATACTAGAATCTTGCCCCTATTATTTCTCCCCCTGCTGCTACCTAAAACCATCAATCTCAACTCAGTGCTAGAGCCTCAGTGCTACCAATGGCACCATTAGCCCTTATTGTAGTTGATACAAGTTGTATCAGCTTTTGGCAGACAGTTCTTTCTAGTGTGATGTTTTAATGGGCTGACCAACATCCATGAATACCTGTGTGCTTTGTGGGCTCTCCATGATAACTGTATCTGTTCCTCTGACATTGACAAGATCCACAGTAGAACAGTCTAGGCAGAGGTGTGCTCAGGCATGCTATGGTTAAATGCTCAGGCATTGAGCGTCAGTCAATACCCTGAAGTGAAGCATATGACCATTGAACCAACAATTTGATCCTCCATATCATCGTTTGATTAAAAATACTGCCAAGGCCTCTCTTCCTAGGTAATATTGCACTTTGTCTCATTCTAAGGCATAAACCACCCTTATGGTGGCAGATGACACCATACTTAATGGCAGAAAGTGAAGAAGAACTAAAGAGCCTCATGATGACAGTGAAACAGGAGACAAAATTTTGGCTTAAAACTCAACATTCAGAAAACTAAGATCATGGCATCTGGTCCCATCACTTCATGGCAAATAGATGGGAAAACAATGGAAACAGTGACAGACTTTATTTTGGGGGGCTCCAAAATCACTACAGATGGTGACTGCAGCCATGAAAAGACACTTGCTCCTTGGAATAAAAGTTATGACCAATCTAGACAGCATATTAAAAAGCAGACATTACTTTGCCAACAAAGGTCTGTCTAGTCAAAGCTCTGGTCTCTCCAGTAGTCATGTATGGATGTTAGAGTTGGATTATAAAGAAAGTTGAGTGTTAAAGAATTGATGCTTTTGAACTGTGGTGTTGGAGAAGACTCTTGAGAGTCCCTTGGACTGCAAGGAGATCCAACCAGTCCATCCTAAAGAAAATCAGTCCTGAATATTCATTGGAAGGACTGATGCTGAAGCTGAAACCCCAGTACTTTGGCCACCTGATGTATAGAGCTGACTCATTTGAAAAGACCCTGATGCTGGGAAAGATTGAGGGCAGGAGGAGAAAGGGACAACAGAGGAAGACATGGTTGGATGGCATCACCGACTCAATGGACATGAGTTTGAGTAAACTCCATGAGTTGGTGATGGACAGGGAGGACTGGTGTGCTGCAGTCCATGGGTCTAAAGAGTTGGACATGACCAAGCAACTGAACTGAACTGAAGACATAAAACTTTTTGGGGGTCTCTCCAAAGACTTGTCAATTTCAGGAGGCCCACATTTTTTCATTGAAATGGAAGACTTAATGTTCAGTTGCAGCTTTTCTGGTCACTGGATGAAGAAGTCACTTAAATCCCATGGTGCCTCCAGAGCATGATCATGAGATCCTCTCAGGTCCTGAGCTGCATCTAAAGTGATGTGACCTGCCATATACATCCTATACCAGCCGTTAATTATCAAACAGAGAAAACTTTTCCAGCAAACTCTAAGGAAATCTGAATAGTCCTATGACTTTATGGCTGATATTAAAGTCACAACTAAACTTTAATGAAAATTGTGTTGTATAAATAAAATCTGAAAAAGGTGTATTTCATTAAAAGTCTAATTCATTCTTTTCATTAAAAGCCATGTAACTAACTAATTTAAATATTTAAACTAAGATCATGTTTTAGTAAGATTATTCATGCATACAACAACTTTGGGGGGAATTTAGTTAAAAATAGTTTCCTTTTAAAGGTGGCACTGAAATCTACAAGCCCAGAAAAAATTTCACCTATTTATTATTTTTTCTTCCTTCTCACATTTCAGAATGATTATTCAACACTTTCTTTTAAACATTAAAATATACAAAGATAACATCTGATGATGCTCTTTATTTATCAATGCCATTTTGGAAATACAGTTCTTTGCAAAACTGGCTTTTAAAATGTAACAGTGGCATCAGTGAAATCTAAACATCTTTAACCAGAACAACATACATGTTCAATATTCTGATCTACTGATCTCCATCTTACAAAGCAGAGGTCAAGACAACCTAATTAGAGTCAGGAAGTCTGTCAGGATTTAGGTGGGAAATACATGAAAAGAGGATTTCATTTTTCCCTACAGAGTTCTGATGGGGACATTCTTGTGGGTTTATCTTAAACAAACAGGAGGGTTGAAATTTTAAGGTTTTGGTTCAACTCTACACTGCTTCAAATTATCAACAAATAAAAAATAATCATGGCTCATGCTACTGATTGCTTGTCGAATATTGTACTTATCTGCATATTTAATAACTGATCTTTGCATGTTACTTTATTGTTCATAAATAACAATCACATGCAAGCTCACTCACTCTTTAAATTAGCTCAATGAAAGATCCATTTACTCACTACAAACAAAGCTAGTGGAGGTGATGGAATTCCAGTTGAGCTGTTTCAAATCCTGAAAGATGATGCTGTGAAAGTGCTGCACTCAATCTGCCAGCAAATTTGGAAAACTCAGCAGTGGCCACAGGACTGGAAAAGGTCAGTTTTCATTCCAATTCCAAAGAAAGGCAATGCAAAAGAATGCTCCAACTACCGCACAATTGCACTCATCTCACATGCTAGTAAAGTAATGCTCAAAATCCTCCAAGCCAGGCTTCAGCAATACGTGAACCGTGAACTCCCTGATGTTCAAGCTGGCTTTAGAAAAGGCAGAGGAACCAGAGATCAAATTGCCAACATCCGCTGGATCATGGAAAAAGCAAGAGAGTTCCAGAAAAACATCTACTTCTGCTTTATCGACTATGCCAAAGCCTTTGACTGTGTGGATCACAATAAACTGTGGAAAATTCTGAAAGAGATGGGAATACCAGACCACCTAACCTGCCTCTTGAGAAATCTGTATGCAGGTCAGGAAGCAACAGTTAGGACTGGACATGGAACAACAGACTGGTTCCAAATAGGAAAAGGAGTGCGTCAAGGCTGTATATTGTCACCCTGCTTATTTAACTTATATGCAGAGTACATCATGAGAAAAACTGAACTGAACTGAACTAAACTGAGGCTTCAGATATCATGTGAACAGTTTGTTGAAAAACAGTTTGTTGTCACACATAAAAGGGTGACAGAACTAGATATGAGATCCAAGTATGGTGACTTCATCCCATGTTCATCCCACTAAAGGATATTCCCTCTGACAAGGCAATTTAACATCAATTATGCGATGCAATGATTTGCTACAGCCTATTCTGAAATCCCTAGACAAGGAACAGCTACCCACTCCAGGATCCTTGCCTGGAGAATTCCATGGATAGAGGAGCCTTGTGGGCTACAGTTAATGGGGTCAGAAAGAGTCAGACAAAACTGAGTGACTAACATTTTTACTGTTTCACTTTTTCATGCTGAAACCCTTAGACAAACCATGCAGTCCTGTAAAAAATTTTGACATATAGAATTAAGGTAGAATGGTTATTATGAACAAAAAATGGAAAAACTGAAATATAGAAAAGCTTAATAAACTAGATGAATGACTACTCAGTTTGGAATATTCACATTAAATTCGTTCGCACTTTTGGTGCTTCCCAAGTGGTGCTAGTGGTAAAGAACATGTCTGGCAATGCAACAGATGTAAGAGACAAAGTTCAATCCCTGGGTTGGGAAGATCTCATGGGGGAGGAAATGGCAGCTCACTCCAGTATTCTTGCCTGAAGAATCCCATGGACAGAGAAGCCAGGAGGACTATAGTCCATAGTGTAGCAAAGAATCAGACATGGTAGAATATTCACATTAAATTATTTCTTACTATGGACAACCTTTTTATCTTAAAACATATACAAATAAAACAATAGAGCCAGAACTATTTAACTGACTACCCCAAATTTCTGAAACTAACACTTATCTTTTAGCCATGCTGCATCCCAGAAAATACAGAAATACTTTAAAATATGTAAGTTTGTAAGAGCATTTTAGAGCATATATTATGAAATTACCCAGCAGGCATCATGTCTCTCAGCACTCACTGCCCAGGTGTCTTTGGAATTGCTGTCTGGAGGAAGGAGCTTGAGAAGGCATCCAACACTTGGCACCTCTGCCTTCTGGCATATGCCAATTCTCTCTGATACGGTTTGCACTCTAAGGCTGCTTGGAGCAGGTGGCTTCCGCAGTAGGAAAAGAGTCGTGTAAAGATATTCATGAAATGAATATTTATGAATAATCCCAATCCTCACTTTAAATGTAAGGGGGAAATAAATTTTAAACCGAAAACCTTAGGAATTGCTGATCTAAGCCACCATCTTTTAAATATTTACAACTTCCTTGTGTTACTTCTGAAATCCTTTAATCTGAAGTACAGTAAATAAATTAGGAGAGCAACACTGAATCCGCCAGAGAGTTCTGATAAATTCTCTTTAGCATGAGCAAACCAGTCATATATGTAAATTGTTTCCTCGTTTTTGCGCAAATTGTTTTTTTTAATATTAATTTATTTTAATTGGAGGTTAATTACTTTATAACATTGTAGTGGTTTTTTCCATACATTGACATGAATTTCAAGCAAAGTTAAATCGCTTTGTTATCCAACTAAAGTCTACTTTGTGACATTCACTTAAATCATGCCACTGAAACCTTTCCTTGTAGATATTTCAAAATTGGCAAGGCCATTTTTGCAAGATTATGGAAGTTACATATAAGAATTGATATTTTCCAATTCTCTTCCGTAAACACATTTTTGGGGGTCTTGTTATAGCTTCAAAATGAGACAAATGGTCTAATGACAGAAAAACAGCATATCTGAAATAATACTGTTTTATAACATTCAGTATGTGCTAAGTCACTTCAGTTGTGTCCAACTCTTTGTGACACCATGGACTACAACCTAACAGGCTCTTCTGTCCATGGGATTCTCCAGGACTTACTGGTGTGGGTTGCCATGCCCTCCTCCAGGGGATATTCCCTACCTAAGGATTGAACCTACATCTCTTAGGCCTCCTGCATTGATTGGTATGTGGGTTCTTTACCACTAGCTCCATCTGGGAAGGTCAATATTCAGTATATTTACCACTTCCTGTATGCAATTTACATTTGCTCATTGAAATCTTCCTGTGTCCCAGAATATGTACTTCAAACTTTTAGATTAATAAAATTCATTTTTAGAATAGTTTTAGGTTTACAGAAAAATTGAGTAGAAAGTACAGTCTACCAAATACAACTTCCTGGTGCACACATCTGCACAATTTCCTTTATTATTAAAATTTTGCATTAATGCATGCAATGAACTGTACTGTATGCTGCTTGAATTTCATATTGAATCCCTAAACTTCAATGTGATGGTATTTGGAAATTCAGCCTTCGGGAGATAAGCAGATTTAGATGAAATCATGAGGGGTGGGCCTCTCATGATGGCATTCACGCACTCAGAAGAGATCAGAACTTTCACTGCCATGTTAGGACTCAATGTAAACGCAGTCATCTGCAAGTCAGGAGAGATCTCTCCAGGACCTGCTATGCTGGTATCTCTGACTTACAGCCTCCAGAACTGTGAGAAGATAAGTCTCAGACACCAAAACACCCAGTATTTTGTTACGGTAGCTCAAACTAATACAATATGGTACATTTCTTAGAACTTACAAACTAATATTAATACATTGCTATTAATTAATGTCCACAGTGTACACTGAGCTTCCCTTGTGGATCAATTGGTAAAGAATCTGCCTGCAGTGCAGGAGACCTGGGTATGATCCCTGGGTTGGGAAGATCCCCTGGAGAAGGGAAAGACTACCCACTCCAGTATTCTGACCCAGAGAATTCCATGGACTGTATAGTCCATGGGGTCGCAAAGAGTTGAACACAACTAAGCAACTTTCACTCAGTGTACATTATAAATCACTATTTGTATTGTACATTCTATAGGTTTTAACAAATGTATGATGACATGCATCCACCATTACAATATCACACAGATTAAGATACCCTTAATAAATATGTATTTTAAGTACTTTTCCAGATTGCTGACCAACTAACATCTCAGTACTTTCCTTCCAGTATAAAGGAGATGATCTATTTAAAAATTCTGTTGTATACAGAGTCATTTCACTTTCCTTCATTACTACTAGATTTAATTACTTTGTTTCATAAACCAATTTCCTTAAATTGATTTCACCAAGCAGTATGAGCTCAGAAATAATTTTAATTAATGAAATTGTTAGTCATGAGGGGATTCACAGAAGTATTACACTTAGCCAGGGAAGCCTGGCGCACTGCAGTCCATGGGGTCACAAAGAGGTGGATATGACTGAGTGACTGAGCTGACTGACTGACACCTTAACTAGGTAGTATAAGAGCCACAGAATCAAGACTCAGTGCCTCTCTATGGGGTGACAGAAAGAAGCAGTGGATGCTTTAGAAATATATGGGAGAAAAATTTATATCACACATTCCATTGCTCATTGCCACAACATTCAGTAGAGTCCCTAACATACAAATATTTTTTCAGTTCAGTTCAGTTCAATCTCTCAGTCGTGTCCGACTCTTTGCGACCCCATGAACTGCAGCACGCCAGGCCTCCCTGTCCATCATCAACTCCCGGAGTTCACTCAGACTCACATCCATTGAGTCAGTGATGCCATCCAGCCATCTCATCCTCCGTCGTCCCCTTCTTCTCCTGCCCCCAATCCCTCCCAGCATCAGAGTCTTTTCCAATGAGTCAACTCTTCGCATGAGGTGGCCTTTTTTTTAAGTCCCTATAATTCTGACTCTACCTCCACTGGAAACCACTGTAAGAAAACACCTCTCTGATCTTCCTTAAGTTAGCTGAAGGGCAGGAGCTGAGAAAACCTTCAGAGAGAAAACAAATTTTGAGTTAAATTTTTATGGATAAGAAACCCTTTAACATTCTAGAAGAAAGAAATAGTATCTAAGGGCACAGAGGAACCAGAAACTTAGTTATTGGGATGTCTTATACTGTGACTTATGAGGACAAAGTAGAACAAGCAGTTGGAAAGCCAGGCAGGGACTACATATACTTTATGAAAAAACTGCAAATCCCATGCTTGTATGATGAGGCAACTGTATTACCTGCAGCCAATTCGAATATGGATAATTTTACATTTACTAGTCTCAGTGATACCAGTGAGGGACAATGAGGTCACTGTTGTGCACTGTAGCTGAAACCGTGTGTCAGGGAAGATTGTTAGGGGCAAAAGTTAGCACAATGTTACTGATGAATTATAGAGGGTTTTTAAAACAGTGAGCAACATCTCTAAAGCTCATCACATCTCAGAGATCTTTTAAATGTCCAAGTACAAAGCAACAATATGCACATTATGTGGGGAAGATAAAGAAATTGATTTTTTAAATGACAAGTAAAATTCACAATTATTTACTGACTACATGGTATTTCTTGGAAGTCAATATAGGCAACAGCTAATATTTTTAATATTAATATAGTTTAGACACTATACTAAGTATTTTAGATGGTCAGTTCAGTTCAGTTCAGTCGCTCAGTCGTGTCCGACTCTTTGCGACCCCATGAATTACAGCACGCCAGGCCTCCCTGTTCATCACCATCTCCCAGAGTTCACTCAGACTCACATCCATCAAGTCCGTGATGCCATCCAGCCATCTCATCCTCGGTCGTTCCCTTCTCCTCCTGCCCCCAATCCCTCACAGCATCAGAGTCTTTTCCAATGATAGTTTGAGTATTGTTTTATTCCATGGTAATCCTTACAATAACTTTATCAGTTAAGTAGTAGTATTTATTCCTAATATAAAGATAAGGTAACTGAAGTATCTATAAGTAATAACTTCCTTACAGAGTTGTTAAGGTAGCAGAACCAGAATTCACAGCCAGTTCTGGCTAAATCTAGGGAACAAGCTGTTTATCACTGAGTTATTTTGACATGGTGGGATAAATAATTATGATCCTCATTCTTCTTCAAGGAGCAGAATACTGCCTAACATGAAACAACCAGGTAGAGGAATAACACTGTACTCCACATCCTCTTGATAAACACTGTAACCACCAAGGTGTGACAATCCTGCAGTAGCACTTTTCCTGGATATTAAGAACATTGCTATATACAGGGCTATGACAGTCTATCATTTTTAGATTAGTGCTCTAGTTATGACAGCAAAAGTGTCCTAGTTGTAGAGGATCACAAAGACTAAAATTACCAGTAACTATAATCTCCAGATTTGAAGAATCAGATGCTTCCATTTTTTTTGTCTGCCACCTTGCTGTATGACAAATGTTTTTAAACTCTCTGGACTTTCAGTTGTTCATGATCAAAATAGGTTTAACAATACAAAGCAACCACAAAAGTCTGTTGTAAAGTACTAGTAATACAACTGGTAGTGCGTGTGTGCAAGATAAATTGCTTCAGTTGTGCCAGACTCTTTGCAACCCTAAGGACTGTAGCCCGCCAAGGTCCTCTGTCCATGGGATTCACCAGGCAAGAATACTGGAGAAAGTTGCATGTTCTTCCCCAGGGGATCTTCCCGACCCAGGGATCAAACCCACATCTCTTACATTCCCTGCATTGGCAGGCAGGCACTTACCACTAGCGCCCGTTGTAGGGGCTTATAAATGAAAGTGCTGCTTTGGAAGCACTGTCACACTTCTGTCCCAAGACTACACAAAAGGCAGACCAGTAAGTCAGCACTGTGTAGGCAAAGAGCCAAGTGCTTGAATTTTAGAGAATGGCACTGTCCTCTAACATCATCAAAATGTACTATTTTGACTTGGTTTCTCTCAGGCACAACACGCAGTCAAAACAAATAAATATTTTAAATCATTGACACAAATAAAACCTAAAATTAGTAAAATCATATTCCAGTACTGTGCGACACTTACTGGTTATTTAGAAAATTACTTTGAATACTTCAGTTCAGTTCAGTCACTCAGTCGTGTCTGACTCTTTGGGACCCCATAAAGCACAGCACACCAGGCCTCCCTGTCCATCACCAACTCCCGGAGTTCACTCAGACTCACGTCCATCGAGTCCATGATTCCATCCAGCCATCTCATCCTCTGTTGTCCCCTTCTCCTCCTGCCCCAATCCCTCCCAGCATCAGAGTCTTTTCCAAAGAGTCAATTCTTCTCATAAGGTGGCAAAAGTACTGGAATTTCAGCTTTAGCATCATTCCTTCCAAAGAAAT
>SJYT01045504.1:32018-62898 GCA_006410635.1 Cephalophus harveyi
TGATCTAAAGATTCAACGTGAAATTACAGTATTTAAGCAATGATATTGAAAGCATTTAATTTTGCTAAAGGAAATAATATAGATATAGTTAAAGAAGCTTTATTCAATTTAAATCAAGCACAAAAATACATTTTAATCAGAATCAATGATTCTATTGACTTAGACAAAATACTGAGCTTCTACTTCCAAAACAGCAATGACATTTTTAAAGTAGAAATAATTGTAGTTTGTTAGTTTATATTTACCAAACATAAATGGTGTTTCCTTAAATATACTTGGCTGGTAAACAGTTTTCTGGGAATTAAAGACAAGTTATTTCATCTGGCTATGTTTAAATATACAAATGAATGGTCATTAGTGCTCTACATACTGATAGATTTTTTTCAGTTGGTTAAACATAATGGCTGTTTTCGTCTTTCGGTGTATTTATAAATGCAAGCAGCTTTGTTACATATAATGATAAATCACTGGATTATCTTTCTCTTTGAGAAAGATTCTGACCAAGTATATAAACATTCAACCAACAAAAAATGTTGTGTGAATTCTTAGGGACCTTAATAAAAAACCTTTCTTTTTCTTTTCTTAAAGGAACATCTGATGTAGTTAAATGTTTAAGAGTTTCAGGTTTTGACCTAGTGTCCTTGAGCTCACCAACTCTGAGTCCATGTGAACATTACCAGTCCTAGACTGAGGGCACCACAGCCAGTGTCTCCCAGGATTTGTCCAGGCTGTGACTTTGTGGGGTTATTAGATATGTGAGGATAAAGACTAATGATTTTAAAGTAGGATGTTCTTATATGGCACAAAATATTCCTGAATGATCTGCCACTGACCTGGAAAAATTAATGTGCCTTTACCATCTACACTAATATCCTTCCCCATGTAGAAAATTGTCAATATACTTGAACAATCTACCAGAATATAAAATAACATTAAAAAAAATTATAAAAGAAGAACGAAAGGCATAGAGGTCTGCAGCATAAATTGAATTCCACTCTGGTCTTGTGCTAATAAATAGATTGCTTTTGTAGATATAAAGATTGAAAAGGCACAGCCTTATTGGAAAGTAATAGTGTCTTTGAAAGTAAGCCCTTAGGATCAAAAATGTCATTATGTACTCCTATAACTGCTACTGCTAAGTCGCTTCAGTCGTGTCCGATTCTGTGCGACCCTGGGGACGGCAGCCCACCAGAGTCTGCTGTCCCTGGGATTCTCCAGGCAAGAACACTGGAGTGGGTTGCCACTTCCTTCTCCAATGCATGAAAGTGAAAAGTGAAAGTGAAGTCGCTCAGTCATGTCCGACTCCTAGCGACCCCATGGACTGCAGCCTACCAGGCTCCTCTGTCCATGGGATTTGCCAGGCAAGAGTACTGGAGTGGGGTTCCACCATAACAGAGTCTTTCTAAAGCACTTCCTCTTAAGGACTGGCCAAGGCTGTTCCAACCAGAGACACTACTGAAAAATCTGCCTGGTTGAGAAGGATCCACTGTGCTTAGAAACATAATAGAAAAGACAGAATAAATAAGAAACCACACAGAAATAAAGTTTGTGTGGTACAGACCCCTGAGGAAAGCGAAAGTGAATTCCACGTGTGGAGGGGAAAGAGATACTTATCAACTCTGAGGTCTCAGGCAAGAAATTAAAGCAAAGGAATAAAGATAAAGCAAAATAATATTGGATAATGCCAAATGGAATGGGATAGTGGCTATATCAACATGGGGCAAAAATGTAGGAATCCTGAGCATCTGTTTATATGGGCCAGCCTCTTCACCTCAGTGTACTGAGGTGGCTGACAATTCCTGACAGAGATAAGTGTCATCTATTCAGCCATTAGATGTTCACATTTAGTGAGGCATATTGGCACTGATGTTGAGGGTGACCCCAAGCAGTTGAGTTAGAAGAAGCACAGGTACTGAGCTGGCTGAGGGTTAGAGGATCCCAGCCCCACAAAACCCCTCAAACCACACTATCCCTTAACCAATTCTAGCTAGGAAAGTCCTAACTCTGCAAATAAAATGCAAAATAAACACCTGAAGAAAAATATCACATTTTCAAAATCATGCATTAAAAACAAGAAGGGTTACAAGATAATGGGTTATGTCAGACCACTCACACCTATGTAATCTGATTAGAGAACTAACAAAACAATAACTGGGCTAGCATACAAAAGTGGTTAAAAATAGTTTTTAATAAGTAAGAAAATATTTCAATAAATATAGGATTTTAACTTTCAAGAAAATTTGAAGACAACTTGATGGAAAGGGAGGTAAGGACCTATTGAGTCAGCTGAGCTATAAAGAGCAAAAGGCACAAGCTGGGAGTACTCAGCTAAAGGACAAACTGCATGTCCCCCTCAAGGGAGGAAAAATGACATTGGACAATATATGAAGAACCACGTAACTTCAGCTTGCTGTGTTCAGCTGTGCTACTGTACTTTGCTTCTGTTACTTTTGGTGCAAGATGTTAATAATTTGGAAAAAATACATATGGACCAATCTAAATANTGTCCCCCTCAAAGGAGGAAAAATGACATTGGACAATATATGAAGAACCACGTAACTTCAGCTTGCTGTGTTCAGCTGTGCTACTGTACTTTGCTTCTGTTACTTTTGGTGCAAGATGTTAATAATTTGGAAAAAATACATATGGACCAATCTAAATACACATTATATTGACATCTTCCCTGAATTAGCCAACTGTATATCAGCTAATTCAATACATTTGAGTTTGCTAAATGGGTAAGGGAAAGGGGAAGAGTATTGAATTTTAAAGTTCAAAGCCATAAAACAGAAAAAGCACTGGTGCTCTCTAAGCTGTTTTCTCCACTGAGTTGCAGCCCACTTTTCAATCAGCATGATGCCTGGAGATCCAGAATGAAAGACTGAAATTCTCTGCAGATCAGCTATTTGGGAAATCTGAGCATAGTGACTGCTTAAGGAATTTTAAAAATACAGTGTTTCTTAAATCATTCTGTGGACTGATGAGAAAATTTTAACTTGATTCACCACTGAGATAAAGATTATCATAGGTACAAAATTCCCATGTTCTCTCAAACTGGATTTGACTTTAATAAACATCAGTTGTTAGAGTGGAAAACGTTTTAAGTCAGTTATAATAAAAATTCATTAAGGGAAGGATAATATATTTAAATTAAAATAAATTTCATTAATCCTGCAAAAGAAAAACATGTATGAATAAGCCTTTTTATTCTTCTCTGATCTAGGATGATCAGACAAACCTGGCATATTTCAGGGAGTTTCATTCTGTTCTGAGCATAGTAATATTAACTAACAGGAGTGGGTCCAGATAAGAATAACAGGAAGGTAAAAGTCTTGCAAGCATATCATAAAAGGAAGAGCCAAAAATTCTGGGCATATTCTACTTGAAAAAAGGCAAGGTTAGGGAGTTTGTTATTTCAAAGGGCCATATCATAACAGAAAGAAGTAGACCCCTCAGCTGGTATAACACAAGGCAGAACCAAAATGGTCAATGGAACATGAGTGGCAATAAGGTCTTACTCATAGTAGGACATATCTAATATCAAAGTAGCTAGTTGTGTAAGATTGATTTTACCAACACTGAAAGTATCTTGGATGAAAAATGCTAGTATCAGGGATGTTGCAAAGTGCATTTCAGTATTGAGTGAAATCTGGACTAGATGACTTTAAGCCATACTCTTTGACATTCTAAATCTTTACTCTTAACCATTTGGGGATAATGTACATACTGTGATGATGCTTCCCTGGGCTCATTTGCTTATATGAATGTTTCTGAAATTTTGGCTGGACATCAACACCAGGAATTTTTGAAAAGTACAAATATATGTTCCATTCCAAGCCCCTTGAGGAGTATTTCTGGTCAAGCCTGGGCAGGAAATCTATATTTTCAAGGGTAACGAGTGATAATACTGCATCCAGACGTCTGTTCAAGGCATTGGGCTCATAAGGTCACAATGGACTCCATCCCTTTATTGACTGATTAGGTTTTCAAAGTTGTGTCCTAGTGACGAAAGACTGGGCACTTTAAAATCAAGCCAATTTTATTATGGGAAGGTTATGTGTGAAAGGAGAGCTAAACAATCCTACTACTACTACTAACTGTAATAATTGCTTAGAGGACAGGAGCTGTCCCTAGCACTTCATATGCATCGTCTAATTTTATTAGTAGAGTTCCCCAGGTAGACTAGTGATAAAGAACCTGCTTGCCAGTACAGGAGACTTAAGAGACGCTGGTCCAATACCTGGGTTGGAAAGATCCCCTGGAGAAGGGCATGACAACCCACTCCAATACAGGCTCATGAGTCAACCTCTAAAAACAGCTTTTGTTACTTCCCTGGAGGAGGTAGTGTCAGAATACTTGGATTGTTGAAACCACAGACTACCAGAAACTTAGCTGTTTGAAATCAGATCAGTAAAAATGGAGCAGTCCACTCTTGCCTAGAGGATCTGAGTGACTCTGACACTGAGAAGCACCCTCAATTTCCAACCCAGGTACAAAACTTAGATAAGGTTTTTTTGGACACCATGTTTAGCATTCATCCTAACTTTGTAGTTTCCAAGGAAACAGAATCCAGAGTCCACTTCTCAACTCAGTCATGTTCAGGGCTTTACATCAGTGCCTTGCTATTTTTTTAGCATTATCAAAATTCTGCTCTATTTAAATGCTATGTAAACGCTATCCTTCCCTCAAGTCCTATTTTAAACCCTGTTCCTTTCTTTACTTGGTGAGATGCTCCATGGTTACCCTGCTGTGCCACCTCTCTTGATGTGACAAGTTAATAAGCCTAACTCTGTTGGACTATATACATGGCCTGGATGTTCTGTATCAGCTGAGTTCTATCAGTAGTTATTAAAGCCCTGAATTTAAAGATCAGTTGAATGAGTTTCCGAAAGTACTCAGGATCACATAGGAAGTGACAGAACTGGGATTCCAACCCAGGTCTATACGATTTCAAAACCCATGCTTTTAACACTATGTACACAGAGTCAGAGAATGTTGGAGCTGAAAAGGTAACTCAAGTATGCCAGACTGCTAAATTTAAATGAAGAACTAGGATTAGAATCCAGGTATCCTCACCTCCCAACCCTCATCACGTGGGTAGTTTCATTTTTGTTCAGCTGCCAATCAGCAACTTTTCAGGTTTTTCCTTTAGCTTGAACCTTCTGTGGGCCCAGTATGTTCCTGGGGTTTGGGGATACCTGGAGCCTTCAGTGAGACTCTAATACTGGTAACTTCAGGCAGTACCCACAACTCCACATATCCCCTGATTATTTCCTCCCTGCATGGATGAGAATATAACCAAATCAAATGAACACATTTCAGTTTTCATAACTGCTGAAACGCAATGCATCAACTTTCTAGATATAGTTAAATAGACTGTACTGTGCTTAGTTGCTCAGTCATGTCAGACTCTGCAAATCCATGGACATAGCCCGCTAGGCTCCACTGTTCATGGGGATTCTCCAGGCAAGAATACTGGAGTGGATTACCATGTCTTCCTCCAGGGAATCTTCCCAACTCAGGGATCAAACCCAGGTCTCCCACATTACAGGCAAATTCTCTAACAACTGAGCTGTCAGGGAAGCCCCACCATTTCCCTAAAATGAGTGAATTCTGTGAAAACATCATCCTCTTTTATTCCACTCATCCATGTATCAGAGTACATGGGTAACTGCCTATGCTAAGTGTCTAGTCAACCCTGAGTTCATATGACCCAAGTCCTGCCACAGTAAAGCTGTATAAGGCAGCAGCAACCATCAAAACACAAATATTTACTAATTATGGCCACTTTTAAAATGAAACCCCTCAAATCCTACTAAAATATCCCTTACTCCTTAATGATAGCATCCATCAAGAGCAACTGATTTTTAGACTGCCAACTATCCAATGCTCTTCAATGCAAATATAAGAGAAGTTAGTCAAAATCATGCAAAAGACATGATTTCATGCAGTGGTGGAAGTGTTATGAGAGAACTGCCCTGATAAAATACATAGGAATTATTAAACTGTAACTGGCAAATTTATATCTTTTAACAATTGAAGAGAGAAATTACAGAATGAGCTCTTTAAAAGACAATGATTTGCATGTCAAAGGAACAAGAAAAGTTCTGAAAAAGTGAGGGAATTCCTTGAAGAGTTTTGCAAAAACAAATCTCTTTTTGATTGTGTTATGAAACCAAATGATAAGATTTAAAAAAATAATAATCTCATACACACATATTATTCATCTATTCTTATCCATGCTAATATATTCCCACAATTTTAAGATAATTTATTTTGTGTTCACCTTTCTTCTTCAAAATAAAATTCTAACTAGAACTTTACTTTTAAGTAATTTTAGGACCCATTTAAAATGTATTAAATTTAAATGTCTGCTTTCTATTAACAACTATCTGGATGGTGGGAACTCTTCAACCTGTTTTTTTCAGTAAGAAATTTTTTGGGGAATCCTCACTCTCCCCTCTCTTTCAGAGCTTGACCTTTTTTTCCTTCCTTGGTTGTACCTCCTTCATTACACAGAATGTGTCCACAAACATCAGCTCTTCACTTAGTTCTACTGTCTCTGGTTGGCTTCCGAGGCCCCATCTACCAAAGTGGTCTGTAAACGAGCCACTTCTGGTTACCTGGGAGCTTGTTAAAAATGTAGAACCTCAGGCCCTGCTCTCAGCATCTGAAATAGAATGTATTTACATTTTAACCAGATCTCCACTCCCCAGTGATTCATATGTACCTTAACATTTAGCCCTGTTCTAGATGATTCCCCAGCACTTTTTCTTCAATACTCTATTTCATGGAGAAGCAAATAGCAACCCACTCCAGTATTCTTGTCTGGAGAATTCCATGGAAGCCTGGCCGGCTACAGTCCATAGAGTCACACAGACTTAGACATGACTAAAGTGACTTAACACACACACACATACAGAGGCTAATCAATAAATCCCTGTTGAATGCATAAGTAATTCACCATGCAATAAAAATAGCAACCCACTCCAGTATTCTTGTCTGGAGAATTCCATGGAAGCCTGGCCGGCTACAGTCCATAGAGTCACACAGACTTAGACATGACTAAAGTGACTTAACACACACACACATACAGAGGCTAATCAATAAATCCCTGTTGAATGCATAAGTAATTCACCATGCAATAAACACTGCTCCTCAAATAATTCTTAATGCAAGTTTTATAGAAAATACTAACTTATACATGTATTTTGATAGATATTAATATATTATTGAAAGGTAAACTATATAAGAAAGGACATATTTTATCATGGGCATGTTTCTGAATCACTCTTAGAAGAAAAAGCTATTAATGACATGCACATGAATGACATACATTTTGCAAAGAAGTTATGAACAATCTCCAGCTTTAAGTTCAATAACTTCTTGAAAACTTTATGGACCACAGTAAGAGGTCAAGTATAGCATTAGCATGCATGAATGTTCAGAAAAAGGAACTTTTATTATTTTTTTTCTTAAATAGCATTGAATGAGTAGAGAGGTAAAACATAAAATTTCCAAATTGGAAGTGTAAAATACTAGAATTATCTGTGCTTAAATTGTAGCCATACAGCCTAGGGAACACATCAGAATCACAGGAGAGTGGAAGATGAAAAGAAGGGAGAGAAAAAAGGGAGACGGGAAAGCAGGGAAGAGGGAGGGGGAAAGAGAACACATTGCAAAGATGATCTACTTCAATCATGGCAATGTCTCAACACTCTTCATGCTACGCTGTGTCTTCACTCCTTTTAGCAGACACGTGACAAGAAGCCTCTACACTAGAATTAAATTTTCAGCCATATGCTTTATGACTCAGATTATGTATAAATATTAGAATTCAAACTACTGCTGATTGACATGTGCAGGTAATTTTAAATATAATTTTTTTGATAACTCAATGTCCTTCAAGAGCTTTGATATTTCTATTGCATCACCTCTTTCTCAGAGAAAATGCTGCTTTCACAATAATGTTCACTTTTTCTAGTCTCTTTTTTCACTTGGCAGCCCTATATTGTTATGGTTTAGGTAAATATAATTGGTTTATTAATTGGAAGAGAAGTAAAAATGTAAAGTTCTAGCAGAAATGGTACATATTAACAAAGGAAGGGCTGAAGAATATAGTTCTCTACTTTTTGAAGCATAAAACAAAATTCCTGTAACTTAAATTTTATTTTGGGGTCCATAGTAAATGACACTGTTCACTTCCTGGAGTGAAAAATTAAGAGAATTAAGAGCTAAACTTTTAAAACTAGTTCAAGCACTATATTTTTCCTGACCATGTCACTATAAGGTACCATCTCCTTTTCTTTTACTCCTCCAGTACATCTATAAGATTAGAACTATTTAGCTCATGTGTACATATTTGTTTATACTCTGTTACATTCCCAGATTGATAAATTACCCAAAAGATGAAGTTGTACCCAATTAATCTTGCATTTTTCAGTATATTACTCTTTCTGGACCAAGGAATATATTGAATACCTAATAAATGTTTAGTAGATCAGTGTCTTTAAAAGTCAATGACAAGATAATGAATACTTCTGCTTGTTTTTCTAACAACCATTTATTATCAGAAATTCATTATCAACAATTTATTACCAGAAAATAATACACAAATAATCTGGGAAATACAGAGAGAATAAAAAAAAATATTAAGAAGCAAAAAAAAGTATTTGATTTCAATAACAAGAGACAACCTCTATCAACACTTTTCCTTTTCTTATCCATTGTCAAGTTCATACAGATGTCACTGGACCCCTTTTAGATGAGTATTCACAAAGGGAGCTATTTCTAAGTCTAATTACTTATGCCCTCCTAAAACTGTTTTTACAAGGCCAGTAGTTCTTAAATGTGTTGAAACAAAAAAGGACAAGAGAATGAGGTAATGAATTTGTGCAGCATCATTTATGTGATGGTTATTTTAATGACCTGGCCTTAACTGTTTTTCTGACTGCCTTTCATAGAACTACATAACTCTTATGACACTTTCAGTGACAAAGCTTGCCTGATGTTTCAAGTTCAGATCTTTAGACATTTACATTTAACTATGTTTGTCTGCTGGATCTTTCTTGAAAAATTACAAAACAACCTTGACTACACATACTGAGGGGACAATGCTGACAAATAAGTAGCTAATGCTGCAGCGTATAAGCTAACTCGACAAGAGCTCCTGCTATTTCTGTGAATTTGCTAAAAAGCAGTCTACAAATGCAATCTTCTCTTATACTCTGAGGTTCAGTGTTATTTACTACTACCAGAATTTTAGTTCCAGCTAAACATTTCAAATGTCAAGAGGGAGATATGCTTTAAGAAACAACTTACAACAAGCTTTTAGAAAATTGCACATCTCAAGATTCAATTTTATTCTTTCATGTTACCACTGGAATAGTCTTCTTTCTGATTACCAGGCAATTTTCCAACCTCTTTTGGGATTTCTCTTCCTAAACAATTTCTTCCAAAAACGTTTTTGGCAATAATCTGACACTTCGGTTTGCCCTCATAAACTGGGTGAGTTAGAAAAATCTGAAAATAGATTCCAAAGAAAATGAAGCAGGGAGTGAACACTTACCTGAGAGTCAGTGTCTCCCTGATGAAAGCCTTGCTCTGTCACATTCAAAGATGAACTCAATAAGTGAAGACATGTTACTTTTAATTTTTATGTTCAGCTTCAAGTATTCATTTACTGAGATCATGCAGTGACTTCACTGCAATGCTTTCCCCAAATAACCCCAAATATTTTAAAAAGATAAAGTTTGAAATAAGTAGTTGCTTTAATATTGATATTGTATGTGTATGTGTGTGTGCATAACACTTAAGAGCATACTTAGAACATGACAGCTGGGGTTCAAATACTACACTTGCCCTTAATTAGCTGTGTGATCTCAGCTAGCTTACTTAACCTTCCAGTATCTCAGTTCCTCATCTACAAACTGGTTATAGTAACAATACCAACCTCATAGAGGTTGTGTGAGAATTAAATGAATTCATACAAATGAAGTTCTAAGAACAGTGCCAGGCAGACAGGCTTAAATAAGAAGCTCCTCAAAGCTGGCCTATGGGATGTATATGTTTAAATCCTTTCTAGGATATTGTGAGCAGTCATTCCCTTTGAATCAATCATATTAGAATCAAGAATATTTTCCACTTTTAAAGCTCTTAAATCTAAACCTTTCTATCGGTAATTTATACAAAGTTTGGTGATCTTTACTTCCTCATTGCTAACAATTTCTGTGTCTATTCTTTCTTCTATAAATGTGGGGAAAAGATAAACATCTTTTGCACTAGAATAATGATGACAAATACTGATTGCGAACCCCTGTTTTCCAGGTCTTGTGATAAAGGTTATAAGTGTAGGTGATTATTTCATCCCCACAAATTCCTAAGGAATCAGATTCTCTTGTTATCCCCAATTTATAAACCGGGTCTGGGCAGTCATACAGCTAGCCATCTAGTCTAGTAGCATCAGAGAAGAAAGTAAGGAAGGGCCTGTGTGACTGCAAAGATCAAACCTGAGGTCTTAAATATGGCACTATATCATGGAATGGACTATACAGGAAATTCAGTTTAATTTCTTAATTTCCCAGTAGAACAATCTGGAGCAAGGCAATGAGGAAGATGATGCAAAATTTAAGTCTTTTGCCTTATAGTCTGAGGGGCTGTCTTTGCACCACTTTGTTTCCTCCTTCCCTCTAGCTCAATCCTGGATTTATATTTTCTCACTTCTTCAATTTTGAGTAGAAAGTCAGAGGGAAAAAACCATGTTTGCCCTGAATATATTCCTCCCCCACACATCTATTTTCTTCTCCTTTGAAGTAGCAACAACAGCTGCCAACAGAGGATCCCCCGGGCTTATACAGCATCAGTCAGCTTCACAGATGAAGGCAAAGATGAGAAGACAGAAATCCCTGCTTTAGAGCACTTGGCTAATGTTTTTCACTCAATTCATTCTTTCTCAGTGAACACTTTTAAGACAACACTGAAACCTCAAGGCAAGAATGGCAAAGCACTGAATTCCAGGAGCCACAAGTGGTCCCTAATTGATTGCCAAGGGACAAAGGAGAGGAAGTCAAGTGAATGGACCCTCAGATCTCCATCTTCTCCAATTCGTTTTATTTAAACCTATCCTTTCCATAGCCTACAGTCTCTTCCATCTCCCCCTATATTATCAGAGACAAACTTCATTAGCCAAAGGCAAAAGGAAAAGAAGACGGCTTTCACATTTATTTAACGGTTCCAGTGACTTGAGGCTTAACAGGAGAAGTCAGAATACGAGTTAGAGACAGTACTTCTTGGCTTACACCAGAAGTGCGTGCATTCTAGATCTCAATTTTGGAAGGAAAAAGCATTCTTAACTTTTAAGTATAAACTATCTTTATATTCAGGTATACATTCATTATGCACAGACAAACACACACATGCAAAATGCAATAATATTACTCTGGCTTATTTTGCAAAAAATAGAGGGGTGCTCTATTTCAATTTTTGCATTTAAAAGGGTCTCCTTCTAACATGAAAGAAGTTCAAGGACAAAACAGTATTATATCAATTTGTGCACACATTTACTAGGCATGTACTGCCATGTACTAGGCACTCTCCTAGGCATAGAGAATACGCCAGTGAACAAAATAGGCAACATTCCTACTTTCCTGAAGCTTTATTTCTAGGGGAGAGGCCAAGTAAAAAACAAGATGAATAATTATATAGGATCTTAACCTGTGGTAAATTCTATGGGAAAAAAAAAGTGCAAATCAGCAAAGGATAACATGAAATGATTAGATGAAAAGTGCAGCAATTTGAGACAGCATAGTCAGCAAAGATCTTATAAGAAAGCGATCTTTGAATTAAAACAGAAAGGAAGTGAGAAGACATTTGAGAAACTGGAATTCCGCCAAAGAGCAATTCCAAAAGTCCTGAGGTAGAAAATTATCTTGCATCCCTGAAGAATGAGAGTGACTCCACTGAAGAGAATGAAGGGAAGGATTATAAGAAATAAGATTAGAGAAGTAAGAGAAAGCAGATTATGCAGACCCTTACGGATCATGCTAAACATTTTTGCTTTAACCAGGGTGAAATAGGAATCTAGTAAATAACTTAAAGCAGAAGAATAACATAATCTGACTTATAACTTAACAGAATCACTTTGATTAGGGGATTACAAAAGGACTGAAGTGGTACAAGGTCAATAACTTGTGGCTCTTGTAACAAACGAGATGAAAAGATGCTGATGACTTGGAGCAGCCTGGTAGCAATGAGTATGACGTGAAACGGTGAATGTTGGGTATATTTTGAAAGTAGAAATGAAAAGATTTGCTGATGAAACTGATAAGATGTGAAAAATAAAATGAAAAGTTAAGGTTGAAATCTAACTTTTCAACTATGGAACTGAAATAAAGAAAAATTTAGGAATGAACGCATGTATATAATTGTTTGGTTTATTTCTTTTGTTTTGTTCACTAGAGAGCAGGAAGGCATATCAGAAGCTCATTTTTTTTAACATGTTCAATTTAAGATGTCTATTAACCATCCAAGTGGAGATGTCAAGTAGATAATTGGATATACAGGTCTGAATTGATAGGAGAGGTTTGTGAGGAAGAAATGAATTTGGGAGTCATTAGCATATAGATGAAGAAGCATCAACAAAAGTGACTGAGAAAGAGCTGTCAGAAAGTAGAAGGAAAACTAGGTGAATGTGGTGTCCTTCAAGTGGTGGGATGCGGTGGAAGGGTGGGAGGGAGGCTCAACAGAGGGGATGCATGTATACTTACAGCTGATTTGTTGTATAGCAGAAATTAACAACATTATAAGGCAATTATAATTTAATAATAAAAAAAATGAAAAAAATATTTTCAAGGTGGAGAAAGTAACAGTCTGACAAATGCTGTTCATAGGTCAAGAAAGTTGAAAACGAAGAACTGACTGCTGGATCTGGCAATGTGGTATTATCCATAGCCTTGATAAAAGTAGTATCAAGTGGAGCAGAGAAGTATGAACAAAAACCTGCCATTAGTCAAAGTTTTTGTTCACTTTGGGAAAGATAAATTGAAAATAGTGAATACAGACAACTCTCAAGAAAATATGCTGCTTCAGTCCGTTCTGAAGGAGATCAGCCCTGGGATTTCTTTGGAAGGAATGATGCTAAAGCTGAAACTCCAGTACTTTGGCCACCTCATGCGCAGAGTTGATTCATTGGAAAAGACTCTGATGCTGGGAGGGATTGGGGGGCAGGAGGAGAAGGGGACAACCGAGGATGAGATGGCTGGATGTCATCATGGACTCTGTGGACGTGAGTCTGAGTGAACTCCGGGAGATGGTGATAGACAGGGAGGCCTGGTGTGCTGTGATTCATGAGGTCGCAAAGAGTCGGACACTACTGAGCAACTGAACTGAACTGAGTCAAAGTTTTTGTTCACTAGGGAAAGATAAATTGAAAATAGTGAATACAGACAACTCTCAAGAAAATATGCTGCAAAGGGATAGTGAGTAATAGGGGAAATAAATGAAGAGAAAACAGGATCAGGAACGTATAGTTTACTTTGCTATTTTTAAAGAAAAGTATATAGGAAATTATGTATATGTAATTAAATCTAGAGATTGTCTGAATTAAAGTCTAAATAAAATTGTTGGTAGTTTTAACACTATATTACAAAATTAACAATTTTTGTTATCTAAGTAGGACACATTATTATATTATTAGGTCATTAAGTTTGCATGGTCTAATGAAATGTAACTCTTTTCTGAAGAGCTGCGGTATGTGGGTACCTCACCATCCAGAAACTCTCTGTACCAGAAGCAACTAACATTCAGTGTGTAACAATAAAATCTACTGTCTCCCTAAAGTTGTACTTCTACTTGTATTACTACCTTGATGAGCAACATTCACCACCAATATTACCAAACCTGGAATTTCCCCCAAGCAACTTCCTTTCCTAGACTTCTCACATCTATTTAATCACTAAGTGCTATTAATTTCGCCCCAATTCTTTATGAAATCCATCCTTTTGAACTACACTGACAGTATTCTAGGACATCACTTCCTGCCCAACTTACGAGAATATGCTCTTAAAGTGATGCTCTTATCTCTGATAAGCTTTGTTGTTTCTACAACCCCATCTGCCTATCCCAAATCATAAAAATGCCAATGCAATAAACTCAGACACAAAACTAATGACTTCACAGCCCTGCTTAAGACTCCTAAATTACATCCAAGATAATGCCCAAACATCTTTGGTTGACCCTGAAGCCCTGGGAGTTGGCAATTGCTAGTACTTCCAGTCTCATTTCTTGCTACTTCCCCCATCAACATTCACACCATGCTTGTATTAATAGAACTTCTGTAACCACTGGGTTTCTAGTCCTGAACACAGGTTGCTACATCTATATAGAAAAATCAGCTCCCCCCATCTGCAAACAAGAACTCAACATATAAAATGGAAATTATAATCAATTTAATAGATTATGAGAGAAATGCAAACTGTTTAACATTAACAAATCATAGCTATTTTTATTTCCCATAACTAACAATTATCATCATTTAAGCTTTTTTTCTTTCAGTGTGTGCCTTTTAAATCTGTTTTTCTGAAAACACATTATGGCTTTTATGTCGTTTATAAACATCATCAAATCATAAAGTTTCACTATTGTTTTCTTTTAGTTCTTCAGTGCAGGTATTTGCATTTCTGGGAAATTATAAGAAGGCTACCAATTATATTGTATTTTTCTTCATTTCTCTTTAATTTGCAAATAAGAGTACCGATTTCCCCTGACATTCATGCTATTAGTCTTCTAAGGATGCTATTATTTTGTTGACTGATAGTTCATTAATAAGTATAATTATCATCCGACATGTTGCATCTTAAATTATCCAGTAATTGCGTGTATATTAGTTTTCAATTTTGTAAATTAAGCTCTTGAAAAGACACTCTTCTCTTTTTATTGCCAGCTAATTTTTCGAAGAATTAGATTTGTGAATCTACTTTATGTTTTGTTACTTCCATATTGTAATAATAATGTAAAATGTCACTGTCCTTTTCATGATTGCTCTGTTATTTAATATTATGTTTAATATATAAACTATTGTGCTTTTACGTTAAATTTACCATATGATGCAATTTTTGAAAAAGACAAAACTAAAAAGTATTTGGTTTTATGGGCACTGTGGTTAAACAATAAGGGCCAGCTGAAATCATCTGTATATATTCTGAGGGAAAAAAAGTAGCCTGGATTTCAAGCTAATAAATGCAAGAAAGATTTGAGGAGTCTCAGTACTCACCCCAGTTTAAAGCTGTTTTTAAGGATAAAGGCACATACCTCTATAAATATATATATATATATATATTTCAATTTCATTAAAGATATTTTCTTTATTTCTTCTGCCAAACTGTTAAAGAAAATATATATCTTTCTAGATATAAATAATTCCAGAATTCTCCTAAGGAATCAAAACATTTTTTTTTCTTTTTTATAATATTCCTTTTCATTTAATTTTCGTTCAGCCATATTTCTCTTCATGTCTTCTCTCTGCATTTTTGTTTTAAATCACATATATTATATAAGACAGGGGCCTCTGATTTATACCATCTGGGACCTGAGATTTAGATGTGGGCAATTTTGTAGTATTTGTAAAAAGAATATATTAAAATTACCCATAAGCTCAAATTCAATACACACTTACCAACATAACTCTAATAAACAGATCATTGAATTTTAAAGCTAGAAGAGGCCTTGGAGAGCAGAGAATCCAACCTCTACACATTGAAGGAAAACAAAGTGAAGCTAAGGAGTTTTAATTCACTGGTCAGTCACTCAACTAACTAAAAGAGAACAAGGAATTAGACCCTAAGATTCCCTGAAGCCAAGTCCTGTGCTTTTTTAATGTTCTCTCATGATATAGACTTCCAGGATTAGTCTGTCATTCTGCACAAGGTGAAAATAGATTTAACTGAGTTTGCTGTGTGCCTGTGAAGCTGCTAAGCATTCATTCATGAAAGCAAAACTGGGAACCTATGAAATTTCATTATCAGAAGCTTTTTTCCAAGGCTGCCTTTTCTGCCTATTCACATGTAATATGCCTAGGGCAATATCCTCCATAGGCAGTAGCTATTAATCTCTGACAATTTTTTTTAAGAAGCAACAGTGCTAATTTTAAGCTATATTAAAAAAATAACAATTTCTTACACAGTATCTAATGATCTTGGATATTCTTTGCAGATTTTATTTTCATGTTTTGTCTAAAACCACTTTTTACATGCTCAGAGAAATCTGTAGACAATAAGTTTGGAGTTTGAAACGTGTGCTGTGACAGATCTCAATTAAGAGGGTTTTTTTTTGTTGTTGTTGTTGTTTTTAATGAAGAATAAGGAGCAGCTGATTATCCTGACAGAAATCCCAGAGGCAGTGAACTCTTCACGGTAACTGACTACAGTGGAGCAGGAAAAGCTCAAGTTTCCTCCTCCGTTCATCCTTATGCTCTAAAAATTACCAACCAAGCCCCATCAAGAATATTTTGTCTGATGATCCAGCAAAGTATGCAATAAAGGAGGAAAAGGAACAGGGCGCTTCCCGAAAGGGTGGGGGAAAGAGGTTCTGTGAGCATTCCCGCGTGATTAGAGCTGGGGAAGTGGATCTCTTTTCATGCCGTGGATGTGGCTGCTGCAGTCACGCCTCCCGCTGCCAGCCCAGCACCAGGATCTTAATCAGTCACTATGAAAACTCATTAGCTCCACAGCGATGAGCCTTCCACTGCTGAAGCTTGGCGCTGTGCTTAGTACCATGGCAATGATCTCAAACTGGATGTCCCAAACTCTCCCATCCTTGGTAGGACTGAACACCACGAGGCTATCAACGCCAGATACCTTAGTAAGTCACTCCGGTGGGTTTGGCTGTCTTGGGAAGTAAGTGCATTAAAACAGTGGGCTTTTTTTTTTTTTTTTTAATAAACTGCAAAGGCTGAGATTTTGCTTCTCTATTCATAGGTCTACTTCAACGATACAGTATTTATGTGGTAACTATATTCATGGCTGTTCTTTTATGAACACTTTAAAGTTACATCAAAGAATAAATGAACTGCCTGAGAAATTAACTGTGACAGGAAATACTAGATTCATTAAATTCTTAAGGAAAAGCTTTAGTTTATATTATTCTGAGGTTTTAAAGGATTCTTTCTTTTTAAAGTATGTTTTGTTTCTTATGATTTCACTTCTTTTAACATATGTAATACCCTCATAATTTGTCCTACAGATTATGCTACAGAGTATATTCTAGCTAATCTAGTTTTACTATAGCAGACTCTTCTTCAGAATTCAATTCCTGTGACTGTTTGAAATGTGTTCAGTCAGAGAAACCAATCTCTATTAAATATAAATGAATAATAATATTTAAAAAAAGCTCAACAACTTAAAGCCTGACCAAAAAAACCTTTTTTTTTCCTTTTTTTTGAGCTAACAATCATGAACAACAGAAAACTTACTTGATAAAATCATCTCTCTGTATTGTTTCATAAAGATTTCCCCTGCACAAGTTTAACTCCTGTACTCCTATAGTTTTTGCTCATTAATGTTTTTTAACCCTTCCCACATTATAACAAATGTCTTTTCTCATAGTTTATGAAACATGATTTAGTTAGCAATACCCTAAAATGTTTCAAATAAAAACTATTTTGTCAAATAGAGGGTTACAAATTAAAATAGAAGGAATATCCTAGAAAAACAATTTCTGTGTTAGCAAATAAAAATTACAGAAATCATTAGTATTTGGAGTCCTGGAGTCCTTTACTTTTTTTAAAATCTTGTTTTTATCATTGGACTGCTCCAACAGAAGTCAGATACTTAAAAAAAAAAAAGCAATTCGCCTTCAAGACCTGTTTTCAGTTACTACTAATATTTACTCCGTCAATCAATGTATAATTTACTAAGTAGAGTAGATCAAACTAATTGCATAATTTGCCAGCTACACCCAGTGCTCAGGGCAGCAGAGAGCACATGTGAGGCACACTGTGACCTGCTTTCACATTTTAACCTCCCTCCAGTCACTGCTGCCACCTCTGTGTTTCCATGATCGAGAATGCCCTCCTTCCCTGTATGATGTGTGTGGCAGGAAGGATGTAAAAGGGATTATTCATAGTTATAAAGAAAGCATATAACACAAGCTTATTGATGTGGCAGCAATAAGAAATGACAAAACAAAGAAATGTAAACTATTTAATATTTACCGAGCCAAGTATCTTCAATGTTCAAGTACCTGGTGATTTTTAACTACTTAGTTTTTGAATTAACTCTTTCAGGAAATGAACCATTTAAGCAATTCATGAATAAATTATATTTCAAACATGGTACCTTGGTTCTGATATATATTTTTTTTACATCTATAGATATTGGTTTGGTTATCTTCTATTTGTTGTTGATGGAGGAGAATCAACTTTCCAAAATCATAAACCATTCTTGTAGGATTTCTTACTCTTTTATGAGTTTAAAGTGAATTCATTCCTTTACTTTCTGATTAGCAATCTTGGTTGAAAAATATAAAATATTGGTATGGCCTACAAATGTTCTGACACAACTGAATCTTGCTTTGAGTGACAAAAAACAAACTGAAATTCAAAGAAGTTTACACTGTGGTATTCATTGCTGCTGCTGCTGCTGCTGCTAAGTCACTTACTTGAGTCACATCTGACTCTGTGCAACCCCAGAGACGGCAGCCCACCAGGCTCCCCTGTCCCTGGGATTCTCCAGGCAAGAACACTTGAGTGGGTTGCCATTTCCTCCTCCAATGCATAAAAGTGAAAAGTGAAAGTGAAATCCCTCAGTCATGTCCTACTCCTAGCAACCCCAGGGACTGCAGCCTACCAGGCTCCTCCATCCATGGGATTTGCCAGGCAAGAGTGGGTTGCCACTGCCTTCTCCATAGTATTCACTAGAATGGAGAAATCAGGTTGCAAAAGTGTATGCGAGTCAGTGTGTATGTGTTTCTATGTGCAGTTTGCCACGGAAGTGGCAAAATTTACAAAAGTACTTTTTCCGTCTTAACTATACAAGATAATTGCTCATATCTTAGGATTCCTATGGTGAAAAACAAATGAATATATATTTCCTAGATTAAGATCATTAAATGTTAACACTGGAAAAGATCTTAGAAACTATCCAGGCCAGTTATTTTTGCACTACTTTTGGCAGTGGTGCTTCTTTTTTTTTTTTTTTTTTAATTAAAACTTATGTAATACATGCAGAATAAATATTTGTTGAATGAATCTTGAAGTGGAAATCTAATATATAAAACAGGTTATAGGTCAAAAAATAAATGATGGGGGGAGGCCTTGCTGGGCCTCTACCATCTGTTCCCTCCCCACATAATCAGCCCCCTTCCCTGATCAAAATACCTCCATGGGAACCTTAAAACTCTCAGGAGCTTAGCTGGAAATATGACTGATCTAATCCAACCTCCTTATTCTGCAAGTGGGAAGACTGACTTGCAGTCTAAATGTGTACGTAACTAAAAAGAGTTCCCATCTCTGGTTAATGGCAGAGCCAAGGGTGGAAGCAAGCCACCTGGCTGCAGTCCTGGCCAGGGAAGTCATCTCACACAACTTTGCTCTCCCTACTCCTCCTGGACCCTGGTGCCACATGAGATTCTCTCTACCCAGTAGACAATTCCCTTTCTAGCAAGCAGAGCTATGATGTCCAGCCCTTCTCAAACTCTATCTATATTCACTTTAGGCAGTACAAATGGTATAAGCCTGAAACATCCCTGATAATGAATGAATGAATGAATGAATAAATAAATGATGTTCAGTTACTCAGTCATGTCCAATTCTGTGCAACCCCATGATCCCAGCACACCTGGCTTCCTTGTCCTTCTCTATTACCTGGAGTTTGCTCAAACTCTTATCCATTGAGTTGGTGATACCAGCTCAAATAAATAAATAGTGTAGGTCTTAAAATTTGTTTTATGAGAGTCTGTGGGATGCACAGATGGCAAAAAATGCAGATTTACACAAATACAGCAGAGAAGGCAATGGCACCCCACTCCAGTACTCTTGCCTGGAGAATCCCATGGACGGAGGAGCCTGGTAGGCTGCAGTCCATGGGGTCGCTAAGAGTTGGACACGACTGAGCGACTTCACTTCCACTTTTCACTTTCATGCATTGGAGAAGGCAATGGCAACCCACTCCAGTGTTCTTGCCTGGAGAATCCCAGGGACGGGGGAGCCTGGTGGGCTGCCGTCTATGGGGCCGCACAGAGTCGGACACGACTGAAGCGACTTAGCAGTAGCAGTAGCACATAAATACGGATATGGTCTTTCTTTAAAATGGTAGTTTCAAAAGGCCTTAATAAACAAAAATAAGATAACAAAAGGTTTTAATCATTAAAGGCAATTAAGCCTTTTTATGGCATGTACCTCTGAAAAAGGTAGTGTACATTTGATTGCTCAAAAGCTTAAACAGGTTTTTAAATTTCCAAGATATTTTTGTTAGTAAGTAAGTTAAACACAGCTCCTTATTAGGGGAAAAAGCTCTCTGTTTCTCTTAGAATTTTGAAACATGCCTTTATCCTTCTCTTTGGCCCTGTTTTCTTTTCCTCCTAATTGTTCCAGCCTTTGGAGGAGCTGTTGTCTGCAAAGGCAAAGCCTTGGCCCTGAAAAAGCTCAGGCTCCCTCTGGCACATCTCTCTGATGCAGAGCCACTTCCCCCTGAGGCTGAGCTTCTGAGAAATCCCCCATGCTGTGGATTCCACACCAGGAAGAACCTGGTAAAGAGCAATTAGATAAGCACAGGACATTCGGCTCACACCAGCTGTGCTCAGTCAGCCCCACTGCTGGGGTAGGAAGAGGCCTCGAGGGGACCTTGGGCATAAGTGATTTGTTTTGCTACATCTTCAAATAGCTTCTCCTCACAAATAACTACTTCAGTGAGTCAGTCACTTTTAAGTTCTGGAAAATGAGGAGACTACCTAACACAAACTCTCAAAGCTTTCCAACTTTCTTAACTCACCAATTTTATTTTCAATTCTGGACGAAAATATCTGACTTCTCTGTTTTGTATCGCTATTTTACTCCCCCAAATCCTTAGGCAATGTCCATTTTGTGAAAGACCAACTAAACACATTAAGGAGATGGATGAGAGAACAGAATGGTAAATCTTGAAAGACACAAAGAGCGTGATAATTGCCTTTGTAGAGTAGTATTGTGAAGTGGGTAAGAGAGTAGATTTATTCCTGTATATGTACTTAAAGAAGTAGGGCCAAAGGGGAAAATTACAAAGAGATCCAGTCCTTCAGGTTTCCACCAATGAAATGGGCTGCCTATGAAAAACTGAAGTTCCTATCATGTAGAGTTTAAGTGGAAACACAACCAGAATACACAGAAGTGCCACTGAGTGGAAAGACAGGCCCAGGTACGACTTCTAAGTCTTTCCCAACTCTGTCATTGTGATTTCCAGAATAGGAGCAGAAATGATCAACCAACCTAACTTTGATGATGCCATTCGTCTTTTAACTGTTTGTTCTGTAATTATAGTTGTTTCTCGTAGAGCTCTGAGGTTGTCTTCAGTGAAGAACATACATTTCTTATTTCAGTTCCAACTAGTCTCATAAGGAATGGGAAGAGAACTGCAATGCAGTGACATCTTTATTAACACATCCTCCATAACACAGCTTCTTTTAGCGTGGTCTGTCAGCATCTCTGTAATTTCTGTCCTCACATTTCTTTGCTCCCCACAACTAAAGCCATTAGCATGCTAAACCACATTTCATTATCCAAAACCAAATGTATCCTTAGACAGAAAATTTATAAGGAGTTTTCATCAGGTATCTCCTCTAATGCATCAGGTATCTCCTACTGTAAATCAAACAGGTTTTAGTAAACAGATTTTTTTCCTACTTTAATTTCCCCTGCCTGTACACCACTTTTAGTAGCTAAAGCTCTCCTTCGTTTTGCCTCAGTCTGTACTTTTAAGAAATGCCCAGGCACTCAGCATAAAACATAAGACCTAGAAATGTGCAACTAGTTGATTCTATCCTCTTCAAAGGATCAGAATTCTGTCCCTTCACCTGCCCCTGCACTTGTGTCCTGTCAAGACTACTGCTAACCACTCCTGTAGAGTTCCAACTGCTGCCTGTTTCCACAATTTGGATAATACCCTCCACCTGCCTGGATACATATCCTCTACAGAGACTTTTTTCAGCTATTGGTGAATGGACAAAGGCACTTATCTGCAGGGCATAAACATAAATAGCTCTGGGCTGAAAACTGGAGAAAAACTGGTACAAGTCCCATATATGCCACTTACTAAATGGGTGACTTGGAAAAAAATTGCTTATGTTCTTTGAATTTCAGTTTCCTCATAAATAAGATGATGCCTATTCCTAAGGATAGGTGGTTTAAAAGAAGTGAAACAAATACAAGAGAAGGGATCTTATAAAAAGAAAAATATGCTGAAATATACAATATTTTTACTTTTACCCCAGCGTTCAGGATCTTTCTTTTCTGTTACAAAGCCCTTGAACTTCTGAGAGCTTCTCATGCAGTAATAGCTCTATATTTATAAAGCATAGGTTTGTAACTAAATTATAAACAAAAAAGCCCAACTTGAAATTCGATTGTTAAAATTATCATTTTAATTCTCCTCTTTAGAGCATTCTTAAATATTTCATGAGTTTTGTAATATTAAAAACTGCTAAATAGTTCATTTAGTTCTTCTAATTAACACAAAAGGTTCAAAGAGAACTGCATCAGTAATCACTGTGCATAGCAATGCTTTGGGTAGTAATAAACCCCTGCACCCTCCAGGTCCAAGCAATCAGCTCCTTGGGAGTTCAGAAAATGCTATCAGGATCATGTTCACCATACAAGAAAGCGAATTTCAGACAACTGGTGGTGCAGTGTGGTAGTTAAACTTTCAAACTCTGATACCAGACTGTGCAAGTATGCAAATCCAACCTCTGCTGATTACCACCATCATGACCTTGAGCAAGTTTCTTACTGTCTCAAATTCGCAGTTTCCTCACCTATAAAATGGGCAGAATGATACCATCTGATCCATACAGTTACTGTGATATTCAAAGGCAGTAATGCATGTGAACTGCCATGAAGACTAGGAGCTCCATAAATGTTTGCTATTACTATTACATGAGTTTCATGTTGACACTTGAGGAATCATTTTTTTTTTTTAAGTTAAAATGGGAGCAGGTCTTTTCTCATTGGTCTCTAAAACCCATCTAAATATAACTTTCTACCTGAGGTCTTAGTTGGTTTTATTTTTACCCTCTTTTCAATGCCAATATGGGTGCCACAAATGAGAACACTAGAGCTACTCACAAAGCTTCCTGCATTCATCACTAAACCTGACACAGAAATCTCTATCAAACCCACACAACTGTCAAGCCCTCATCTTTTATACTAGCTTTTTTCTCTTTTGAGTTACCTTTTCTTGCCAAAGAGGTAAGCTGCCAAAGTTGAGATCATTCAAACTAATTCTGTATAGATAAGGCCAGGGTTCTTTTCAATAAAACTTAGAAAAAGACAATTGAACGTACAAACAAGACCAGAGTCTATTCTTATTAAGCCCACACTTCAGGAAGAATGATAAATGAACATCAAATTCTACTCACCTTTTCTGCTTCCCTCATTCCAGAGAGCAACTGACACCGTGCCCAGATGTGATAAGCTCCTCACTAGTTAGCCAAACACCTGGCAAGCAAACATCAATATTAATGCTGCCAGGCTTAATAATCAGTATTTGCACTGCTGTTAAAGATATTTTAGTATTATAATTGTGTGGCCCCTTCTCCTTTATACAAAAGCTAAACACATTCTAGTGAGAAGCCTTAGTTTTCTGACACATTTGAGATTTGTGTCCAATGTCAAGAGCAGCTTAATCGAAACTATAGGACCTATGTCAAGATACATTTGTTCCATACAGTCACTCAGCTTAAACCTTTAATTATATCTTAAAAGTACTCTGCTAAGCTTTACCTATCCCCATTCTATAGAAAATCTCTTTGCATTTTTCTTCTTTAATTAAAAAAAGACTATCTTTAAGATCCTATCTATTCTAGTCATATATAATTCTAAGTACATTTTTTCTATCCTAATCAGTAGTCAAGCATAAATGATAGAAGGAGTAAGGGGAATGGAAAAAAAAAAGAAGTGGTAATGAATCCAACACCCCAGAAATAAATGACAGCACAGGATACTTCTATGAATTTTCTGAAAAAGGAGATTAAAAGGTAGGTTTGGTATCAGTTGCTTTTCATTACAGACCAAGGACAAGGACTATGACATCTGAGTTTCGTAAGTTTAAAATTTATAGCCTCTGCATGATTGGTGTTGGGATGACTTTAAGCACTCTGTAGTGATTATCTCTAAAGCTCTTGGGAAAAAAAAAATATCTGTGTGTTGGCTGATGATGGTATGTGATGAGTTGTGGCCTGGGAGAGAATAGGAGAGTATATCTGTTCTGCAAATTCCAAGACAGTAGATTCCACAGCAGCTCTGTGTAGAGAGTTCAGCCTGGCTGAGTTCACTTAAGAATCTGATTCCTACCAAGTAAAGTGCTTCAGTATACATTTAGGCAAACACACCAGCACAGTTACACCAAGCATTATGTAAAATAGTTCTCTACAGGTCACCATTCACCTCCTTATTTCCAACCCCACCTCAGTCCTTCTCTTATCCTCCTTATTCTAGTCCCTTCAGCCTGAGTCTTTAAATACCTTCTTTTATAGACAAAATGCATCTCTCTCTTCTCGTGATCATTTAAGAAATACTTCCTTTTATGTTGATTGCCTGGAAAATATAGACGAGAAGGCAAAGAAAAGCCAGAGAATTTCAAATCCCAGGTGCAGAAGTTAGTCAGAGCTTAGCTAGAAAGAGGCCCACCAATTTATCTAGTATTTATTTTTACAGGAAAAAGAAACTCAGATGCAAACTGGACAGTCTGTCTATGTAACATCTGCTATGTAGTTTTTTCAGTTTCCATATGATTGACCTTTAAGAATAATTATCTAGATGTTCAGCATCATATTAATATAGCCATAATATTGGAATTAACAGCAAGACAATATGTCTATACAGTCTGATAAGGGAGCCACTGTGGCTACTGGAATGTGGCTAGTCCAAATTGAGGTATCCCATGAGAGCAAAATGCACATTCAATTTCAAACAGTGTACAGAAAAAGAGAAAAAACAATGTAAAATACCTCATGAATCATTTTTATATTGATTATACATGTTGAAACAATAATATTTGTATATATCAGGTTAAATAAAATATATTATTAAATTAATTTCACTTATATCCTTTTTTTAAATCTGCCCACTAGAAAATTTAAAATTATCCATGTGGCTCTTAATCTATTGAACAGTACCACTCTTGCTTCATACAAAACTCTACTACATATAAGCTGCACTTTCTTAGGCAGGTTAACTAACTTTCTCTTCTGTGAAATGGGAATAACTATTATTCCTGATTCTTGGCATCCTTGATTGTATCCTTCCATTAGCAAGTCAATGCATGTGAGCTGTCCCTTAGAATAGGGTCTAATCTTGAGCAGGCAGCATTCCTCAGCCTCAGCAAACCCCAAAGAGAACTCAGTTGAGGGTCAAGCCACTGATACCCTCAGCAGTTGGAGGAATGAAAGAGTGCCTCTCTGAGCACTGCATCAAGGCAACCACAATTTCTGATTGTATAATGCAGAATCTATGCTCAAAGCACAGCTCTTCTGAAAAATAACTAGGCAAAAATGAGTTACTTATTTTTGTACTTGAAAGAATGCAATTAATATAGCAGACAGGAAATGGCCAATATATCCCATAGTTGGATATAGACTAATTATTTAAACATGACATAAGAAAGATAATACTACTAGACAATGCATATTAACTGCCTAGTGAATAGTTTAGACAATCCTTCAGAAGAGGCTGAAACCATGTCTCAGTCTCAGCTGCTCAGTTGTGTCCAACTCTTTGAGACCCCCAAGAACTATAGCCTGCCAGGGTCCTCTGTCCATGGGATTTTCCTGGCAAGAATACTGGAGTGGATTGCTATTTCCTCCTCCAGAGGATATTCCTGACTGAGGGACTGAACCCACGTCTTCCACGTCTCTTGCACTGTAGGTGGATTCTTTACCACTCAGACACCAGGGAAACCATAAAGTGAAACTGAAAGTCACTCAGTCATGTCTGACTCTTTGCCACCCCGTGGACTAGACAGTCCATAGAATTTTCCAGGCAAGAATACTAGTGTGCACAGCCATTTCCTTCTCCAGAGGATCTTCCCAACCCAGGGATCGAACCCAGGTCTCCTGCATTGTAGGTGGATTCTTTACCAGCTGAGCCACCAAGGAATCCCAAGGGGAAACCATAAGGGTTGAATATCTGAAGGTTTCTTAGGGAGGTATTTCAAATAGAACAAAATGAGTAATATACAAAGGTATGACTCTAGGTGGGCATGCTTTCAGGACACACCAAGACCAATTGGATGGAAAGAAGTTTCTTATAGGAAGATACAGTGGGTAAGACTAGAAACATAAATAGGAGGCAGACTGCAGTAGAACAGAAACATCATTTTGAGATAAGCTTCTAGGGAGGCAGGTGATAAGTGCATAAAAGTAATCTGGAAAGATCAATATCGCCAGAGTAATTTGGCCTCTGCCAAAATACTGTCTTTAACTCCTCTGAGACTCTATATCCTTTGTGAAACAATGTTGGTCTAATTACTTTTACCCTATATTCTCATGTGATACCTTTTCAGCTTTATTAATAATTGACCCTTCAATACATAGGAAGCTCTCTGGGAGAGAATTTTGCTTTAGAACACATGAACAATTTGCTTCAGAACACATTAACAGTAATCAGAAAAAATATATATATACTACTAATTACCATTTGTGTTGAAAAAGACTAACAGATCTTATGCAGAAAGACTGGTGATATGTGACTAAGTTTTTAGCAGATACTTCTAAAGTTGCATCAAAATGTCTAAATATGACAAAAAGCATTAGGGAGTGGTGTAGGATAAATAATCAATAACACAATCAAAATCAATAATATGGAACCAAAAGAAAAAGGTAGAGTCTCCTTCTGTCCATTGAAAAGAAAGTTGTAAGTGAATGAACACGTGCTGCCTACTTGAATTGTTCAATCTCGTTTTTAACTTTAGAGAAAAACAATTTAAGAGAAAACTATTTAGAGAAAAACTGTAAAAATAAAAAGATACTTTGCTTAAAATTATACAAACTCATGCTCTCTTTAACTCTCTGTGTGTTTTGTATGTTTGCTGTTGGTTTCCTCAGACTCAGATTAGTCCCAAAGAAGGATGGCAGGTATATAGCTCAGCACAGGATCCTGATGGACGATGCATTTGCACAGTGGTCGCTCCAGAACAAAACCTGTGTTCCCGGGATGCCAAAAGCAGGCAGCTTCGCCAGCTGCTGGAAAAGGTAGGTGTCCTCTGTCCTCTGTGAATAGTCTTACTGAAATCTACCATTCTTTATAAAGGAAATATGGGAAAGCCGGTTAACGTAAGGAGGAGTCTTCCAATTTTTTCCCCCTTCTCAGATAAATGTTTTCCCCCCTTGAAAGCAGTACCTTAAGATTCCTGCTCCACTGTTCTATTTATGACTCTTACTGTTTGCAATCTTGCAGTAATATAATTTCCACCATATTTCTAAATATCCATTTGATCTCCCCTTAAGAAAAAAAATAGTACGAAGCCTTATTCCTATGTCAGAAATGTAGCCTCAACTCTCAAGATCACACTAAACTCTTTGAGCTCATACTTTTGGATCTCATTAGCAACCTTGCAAGGAAGTAAAAATAATGGCATACAATATGCAAGCTATCTGGACAGATAATGAATAATTCTAAGTATTTATCATCATCCTCTAAGTCATTCCTTTGAACATTAAGTTCTTCAATTTCATTCAAGAGCATTCTCTCCATATAATTTACTTAAGCTGGATCCATAACAATCAAATGCAGAATGCCCTTGATTTATTCTCTTTCACAGACGAAAGTCGTCTCATGAAAGGTTATTTATGTTTAGTTTAGGGACAAAAAAAAAAAACAATGAATGGTTGTTTTAATTTTTCTCATTCATACTTTCACTGTGTCAGTCCCTGAATATAGTTGGACAGCTGGAGTGGCCAGAATCACGGAAGGATGACAACATATTTGAATTTTAAATACCCTCGAGGATAATAAGATAAATTAGGTAGTATGTGTTTTCAGAGGATATCATGCTCAACAATTCACTCTGTGTAATATCGTTTCCATGATCATCTACACAATTATGGCACAAAATAGGAAGCTTTACCAGAAAATAGAGAAACCAGAAAAATGAAAGCACTGAATCTGTTAATACAGACATTCCTATTTTATGGAATTTAAGCTGCAATAACTCTCTTCCACTGCCACATAAACAAAATAACTTTCCTCAGTGTACATTATTTGAAACTATTTTGATGCCCTAAGATTTTAAGAAGATTTTTTTTTCATATTTTCATACAGAGATTAGTCTTTCTGATGCCCTTATCCTCAGAGTTATCATCATCTATTTGCTCTCTTTTCTTAAAATTCTTTTTAAACAAGATTCAGTCTTCCCTGTTCCTTCAAAATCTTTCTCCCAGACAAGAGCAAATTTAATTGTCATTCAAGTTAATGACTCCAGCTATCAACTGTTAGAAATCATGACATATGAACTATGATTATTCTTGTGTATTGTTTTCCAATCTAGATTTTCTTTATATCTCTGAAAAAAATTGAAACATATAGTTTAGTATTGTTTGGTTACTAAGGAAATTAATTAGGCTGGTACAAAGATTTAATCTTTTAAATCCAATTTTGCTTTTCTATTAGTTTGTGTTTCTTCTCAGATTACTTTCTACTCCAATCCTCTTTTCTACACACCAAAAATATCTTCTTTCTATAAGTGTGATGAGAAAATTTTTCTTAGAAATGATTGTCTTATTTGTATTACTATTTTAAATACATTATTGCATACACACATCTAAAAACAGACATTTCCTCAAAAATCAGTTGAAAAATTCAAATAAACTGAGAAAGTCAGGAAGTAGATAATACTCTCTACGTGTCCAGAGTGAAATGTATTCCAGAGCTATGATAAAACCTAAAATTTGTGAAGGACGAATGAGGCAAGAAGAGTACAGCTAAAGGTAACTGAAAGCAACCACTGAAATTTATATGACCACACCATTCAATAGGCAATTTGTTTAGTTTTAAAGAAATTCTAGAAAATTACATCTTTAAAAATTCATCAATACCTAAATGACAAAAGACAAAATTTATTAATAGTATCAAGGTCATCCCAAGTTAGGTTTATCAAATTCACCATTTGGTAGTTTTACGGCAACAGAAGAATAGTAAATTGTATGCACTACACACAGTGACCTGAAGAATGTAAATATCACTGGTTTGCTGCACTGACCCAAAGAAAGTGTATCTGAAATCAGCATTCTCTGTTTAGACCAAGCCAGTCCCTTGCTGACTTCTCTGAAAACGTGAAAGGGTCAGTGGCTCAGTCAGTTCTTTGTGACACTTTGCGATCCCAAGGACTATAGCCTGCCAGGCTCCTCTGTCCATGGGATTCCCCAGGCAAGAATACTGGAACGTTGCCATTTCTTTCTCCAGGGGATCTTCCCATCCCAGGGATCAGAACTGGGTCTCCCGCATTGCAGGCAAATTCTTTACTATCTGAGCCACCAGGGAAGCCCCTGTTGACTTCATAGTTTTATAAATATCCAAGGTACCAGACAGCAAATAGAAGCATGACCCTTAAGCAGCCCATTTCACTATTAACCAAAGGATGATTTAATCATATAAGGGAATACTCATAATAAGAATAATATTAATAACAATAGTTCCCATCTATTATATTTGTATCTGCTCCTTTCCAATTTCATAGCAGACAGATGTCCTTCTAAGTTTACATAAAAGGAAAATGGTGCTTTTTGAGGCTAAAAACCTTATCATTGTCAGTCAATCAGTAGACTGTGAATCCATACCAGATCAACTTTGCATTTTCTAACACCATGCCAGTGTCATTCTAAATGCCACTGGTGGTACCCACAATTATTTAATACAAGCTCTGTAAAGTATTTTAAACAAGTACATTTATACTTCTAAATATTAGAAAGATTACAATTGGTTTTATAATACATCAGGCCTTAGTGTGTCCCAGCTAAAATCTTTTACCTAAAAAAAGTTTTTCTGTCAGCTATTTAGCTTTTCTGACACCACCCTTATGGCAGAAAGTGAAGAGGAACTAAAAAGTCTCTTGATGAAAGTAAAAGAGGAGAGTGAAAAAGTTGGCTTAAAGCTCAACATTCAGAAAACGAAGATCATGGCATCCGGCCACATCACTTCATGGGAAATAGATGTGGAAACAATGGAAACTGTGTCAGACTTAATTTTTGGGGGCTCCAAAATCACTGCAGATGGTGATGCAGGCATGAAATTAAAAGACGCTTACTCCTTGGAAGAAAATTTATGACCAACCTAGATAGCATATTCAAAAGCAGAGATATTACTTTGCCGACTAAGGTCCGTCTAGTCAAGGCTACGGTTTTTCCTGTGGTCATGTATGGATGTGAGAGTTGGACTGTGAAGAAGGCTGAGCGCCAAAGAATTGATGCTTTTGAACTGTGGTGTTGGAGAAGACTCCTGAGAGTCCCTTGGACTGCAAGGAGATCCAACCAGTCCATTCTGAAGGAGATCAGCCCTGGGATTTCTTTGGAAGGAATGATGCTAACGCTGAAACTCCAGTACTTTGGCCACCTCATGCGAAGAGTTGACTCATTGGAAAAGACTCTGATGCTGGGAGGGATTGGGGGCAGGAGGAGAAGGGGACGACCAAGGATGAGATGGCTGGAT
>SJYT01045504.1:63073-100748 GCA_006410635.1 Cephalophus harveyi
ACAGGGAGGCCTGGCGTGCTGCGATTCATGGGGTCGCAAAGAGTCGGACACGACTGAGCGACTGAACTGAACTGAACTGAACTGAACCCTAAAGGCAAAAGTGAAGAGGAACTAAAAAGGCTCAAGAGGCCTTGATGAAGGTGAAAGAGGAGGGTGAAAAAGCTGGCTTAAAAGTCAACATTCAAAAAACTAAGATCACCACATCCGGTCCCATCACTTCATAACAAACAGATGGGGAAAAAAAAGAAAACAGTGGCAGATTTTATTTTATTGGGCTCCAAAATCACTGCAGATTGTGACTGCAGCCATGAAATTAAAAGACATTTGCTCCTTGGAAAGAAAGCTATGACAAACCTAGACTGCGTATTAAAAAGCAAAGACATTACTTTGCCAGCAAAGGTCCATACAGTCAAAGCTATGGTTTTTCCAGTAGTTGTGTACGGATGTGAGAGTTGGTTAACAAAGAAAACTAAATGTCAAAGAACTGATGCTTTTGAACTGTGGTATTGGAGAAGACTCTTGAGAGTCCCTTGGACAGCAAGATCCAACCAGTCCATCTTAAAGGAAATCAGTCCTGAATATTCATTAGAAGGACTGATGCTGAAGCTGAAGCTCCAATACTTTGGAAACGTGATGCAAAGAGCTGACTCACTGAAAAAGACCCTGATGCTGGAAAAGACTGAAGGCAAGAGAAGAAGGGAATGACAAAGAATGAGATGTTTGAATGTCATCACCAACTTAATGGACATGAGTCAGAGCAAACTTTGGGAGACAGTGAAGGGCAGTGCTTTATTGACTATCCCAAAGCCTTTGACTGTGTGGATCACAATAAACTGTGGAAAATTCTGGAAGAGATGGGAATACTAGAACACCTCACCTACCTCTTGAGAAACCTGTATGCAGGTCAGGAAGCAACAGTTAGAACCGGACATGGAACAACAGACTGGTTCCAAATAGGAAAAGGAGTACGTCAAGGCTGTATATTGTCACCCTGCTTATTTAACTTATATCCAGAGTATATCATGAGAAACGATGGGCTAGAGGAGGCACAAGCTGCAATCAAGACTGCTGGGAGAAATATCAATAACCCCAGGTTTGCAAATGACAAGATCCTTATGGCAGAAAGTGAAGAAGAACTAAAGACCCTCTTGATGAAAGTGAAAGAGGAGAGTGAAAAAGTTGGCTTAAAGCTCAACATTCAGAAAACTAAGATCATGGCATCTGGTCCCATCACTTCATGGGAAATAGATGGGGAAACAGTGGAAACAGTGTCAGACTTTATTATTTTGGGCTCCAAAATCACTGCAGATGGTGAATGCAGCCATGAAATTAAAAGACACTTACTCCTTGGAAGATTTTAAACAACAGTACATGATACATCACTCTTGAAGATTTCCATCACAGAGTTTAATACTAAAGATTCCGTGGAGACCTACAATAGTGAAATCCCTGTTTAGTTGTATTAACCCCAACGCTATCCAAACATATTGAACTGTAGGGCTTTATTATTAATTTTTAAAGTAGCCTCTGCACTAATCATGGCTTCTCTGGTGGCTCAGACAGTAAAGAACCTGCTTCCAAAGCAGAAGACCCAGCTTTGATTCCTGGATCAGGAAAATCCCCTGGAGAAGGGAATGGCAACCCATCTCAGTATTCTTGCCTGGAGAATTCCATGTACAGAGGAGCCTGGCCAGCTACATGGGGTCTGAAAAGAGATGAATTATAATTATAAATGGGGGTGAAAATCTAAGTTAATTTGTGTTTAAGTTTAGAAAGGATTCAGACATTTCATTTATCCTAATTAACTGAATAAATAAAGAATTAAAAAAAAAAAAAAACTATGGATGAAAGGGGACAATAAACTTGCCACACTGTGGAGAGAGACATGAGTAGGCATCTGAATGGCAGAACATCAGTGATAAGCAGACTAACAGAGGAGGAAGTCTCCTTCCCACAAGTGTAATGCTGGGGATCCAGTCTCGAGTCTCAACAAGAAACTGATTCTCAGTGGATCTCCGCGACCAGTGGGAAAGTAAACAGTCTGAGGTACAGCCATCAGGAAAAGCAAAAGGCAGCCCAGAACCATCCTTCCCAGCTACACTATTCCATCTCTAGTCACACCCCAAAGGTAGCTCTTATAATTATACATGATTATTCAATATTGAAGGTCACAATTAAGTCTCAGCAAAAATTCTCTCAGTACATTTTCCCATAACACAAAGTTGAAAATTAACTTCATAGGGTAACTTAGAGGCAAAATAGAAGAGAAGGTGTTTTAACTATCCAGAATATCTCACTTGTCTATCAATTTCTAACTCTATGTGCTGTGCGTGCTCACTCAGTCAGGTCCGACTCTTTCCGGCCCCATGGTCTATAGCCCACCAGACTTCTCTGTCCACAGGGATTCTCCAGAAAGGAATACTGCAGTGGGTTGCCATGCCCTCCTCCAGGGGATCTTCCTTAACTCTATGGACTCTGCCAAAGTACACAGAAATCCTAGGAGAATATTGGCCATGCTAATGATGACTGTCTTCACAGACAAATACTGCATTTAAATGTGTAGCGTGTTTCTTTAACACAAATGGCTTTTCTTCTTTCATGCTTAACTATAAGAGAGATGAAAATTATTTTCAAAGCACTGCATTTATCTAAGATGCAGTCACCAGGCTTTCAATGTTGCCTCAGTAATTTTGTGCTGAATCAAAGATTTTTTTAAACAAAGCTTTCTGAATGTAGGAATGATAGTAAATTAAGAAATATTTCAGAGCCATGTAATACTATAGCCTAACCACTGACAGGAGAGACACTTTTCTTAAAATATTAACTTGTTATCTTTTACTGCTACTGAAAGCCAAAGACAATTTTCAGTTCAGTTCAGGTGCTCAGTCGTGTCCAACTTTGCAACACCATGGACAGCAGCATGCCAGGCTTGCCTATCCATCACCAACACCCAGAGTTTATTCAGACTCGTGCCCATTGAGTTGGTGATGCCATCCAACCACAACATGGTCTATGTCTCCTTCTCCTCCCACCTTCAATCTTTTCCAGTATCAGGGATGTTTCAAAAGAGTCACCTCTTCTCATCAGGTGGCCAAAGTATTAGAGTTTCAGCTTCAACATCAGTCCTTCCAATGAACACCCAGGACTGATCTCCTTTAGGATGGACTGGTTGGATCTCCCTGCAGTCCAGTTCAGTTCAGTTCAGTCACTCAGTCGTGTCTGACTCTTTGAGACCCCATGAATCGCAGCACGCCAGGCCTCCCTGTCCATCACCAACTCCCGGAGCTCATTCAGACTCACGTCTGTTGAGTCAGTGATGCCATCCAGCCATCTCATCCTCGGTCGTCCCCTTCTCCTCCTGCCCACAATCCCTCCCAGCAGCAGAGTCTTTTCCAATGAGTCAACTCTTCTCATGAGGTGGCCAAAGTTCTGGAGTTTCAGCTTTAGCATCATTCCTTCCAAAGAAATCCCAGGGCTGATCTCCTTCAGAATGGACTGGTTGGATCTCCTTTCAGTCCAAGGGACTCTCAAGAGTCTTCTCCAACACCACAGTTCAAAAGCATCAATTCTTTGGCGCTCAGCCTTCTTCACAGTCCAACTCTCACATCCATACATGACCACAGGAAAAGCCATAGCCTTGACTAGATGGACCTTTGTTGGCAAAGTAATGTCTCTGCTTTCTAATATGCTGTCTAGGTTGGCCATAACTTTTCTTCCAAGAAGGAAGCATCTTTTAATTTCATGGCCGCAACCACCATCTACAGTCATTTTGGAGCCCCCCAAAAAATAAAGTTTGACACTGTTTCCACTGTTTCCCCATCTATTTCCCATGAAATGATGGGACCAGATGTCATGATCTTTGTTTTCTGAATGTTGAGCTTTATACCAACTTTGTCACACTCCTCTTTCACTTTCATCAAAAAGTTCTTTAGTTCTTCTTCACTTTCTGCCATAACAGTAGTGTCACCTACATATCTGAAATTACTGATATTTCTCCCAGCAATCTTGATTCCAGCTTGTGCTTCTTCCAGCCCAACGTTTCTCATGATGTACTCTGCATATAAGTTAAATAAGCAGGGTGACAATATACAGCCTTGATGTACTCCTTTTCCTATTTGGAACCAGTCTGTTGTTCCATGTCCAGTTCTAACTGTTGCTTCCTGACCTGCATACAGGTTTTCAAAAGGAAAGTCAGGTGGTCTGGTTTTCCCATCTCTTTCAGAATTTTCCACAGTGTGTGGTGATCCATATAGTCAAAGGCTTTGGCATAGTCAATAAAGCAGACATAGATGTTTTTTTGGAACTCTCTTGCTTTTTTGATGATTAAGTGGATGTTGGCAATTTGATCTCTGGTTCCTCTGCCTTTTTAAAACCAGCTTGAACATCTGAAAGTTCATGGTTCATGTATTGCTGAAGCCTGGCTTGGAGAATTTTGAGCATTACTTTATTAGCATGTGAGATGAGTGCAATTGTGCAATAGTTTGAGCATTTGTTGGCATTGCCTTTGGGATTGGAATGAAAACTGACCTTTTCCAGTTCTGTGGCCACTGCTGAGTTTTCCAAATTTGCTGGCATATTGAGTGCAGCACTTTCACAGCATCATCTTTTAGGATTTGAAAGAACTCAAATGGAATTCCATCACCACTACTACCCTTTGTTCGTAGTGATGCTTCCTGAGGCCCAGTTGACTTCACATTCAGGGATGTTTGGCTATAGGTGAGTGATCACATCATCATGATTATCTGGGTCGTGAAGATCTGTTTTGTACAGTTCTTCTGTGTATTCTTGCCACTTATTCTTAATATCTTCTGTTTCTCTTAGTTCCATACCGTTTTTGTCCTTTTTTGAGGCCATCTTAGCATGAAATGTTCCCTTTGTATCTCTAGTTTTCTTGAAGAGATCTCTAGTCTTTCCATTCTATTGTTTTCCTCTATTTCTTTGCACTGATCACTGAGGAAGGCTTTCTTATCTCTCCTTGCTATTCTTTGGAACTCTGCATTCAAATGGGTATATCATTCCTTTTCTCCTTTACTTTTCACTTCTCTTTCACAGCTATTTGTAAGGCCTCCTCAGACAGCCATTTTGCTTTTTTGCATTTCTTTTTCCTGGGATGATCTTGCTCCCTGTCTCCTGTACAATGTCACAAACTTCTGTCCATAATTCATCAGGCACTCTGTCTATCAGATCTAGTCCCTTAAATCTATTTCTCACTTCCACTGCATAATCATTAGGGATTTGACTTAGGTCATACCTAAATAGTCTAGTGGTTTTCCCTACTTTCTCTATTTTAAGTCTGAATTTGGCAATAAGGAGTTTATGATGTGAGCCACAGTCAGCTCCCTGTCTTGTTTTTGCTGACTGTATAGAGCTTCTCCATCTTCAGCTGTAAAGAATATAATCAGTCTGATTTTGGTGTTGACCATCTGGTGATGTCCATGTGTAGAATCTTCTCTTGTGTTGTTGGAAGAGTGTGTTTGCTACGACCAGTGGGTTCTCTTGGCAGAACTCTATTAGCCTTTGCCCTGCTTCATTGTGTACTCCAAGGCCAAATTTGCCTGTTACCCCAGGTGTTTCTTGACTTCCTACTTCTGCATTCCAGTCCCCTATAATGAGAAGGACATCTTTTTTGGGTGTTAGTTCTAAAAGGTCTTGTAGGTCTTCATAGAACCATTCAACTTCAGCTTCTTCAGCATTACTGGTGGGCATAGACTTGGATTACCATGATATTGAACGGTTTGCCTTGGAAATGAACAGAGATCATTCTGTCATTTTTGAGACTGCATCCGAGTACTGCATTTCAGACGATCATGGCTACTCCATTTTTTCTAAAGGATTCTTGCTCATAGTAGTAGACATAATGGTCATCTGAGTTAAATTCACACATTCCAGTCCATTTTAGTTCTCTGATTCCTAAAATGTCAGTGTTCACTCTTGCGATCTCCTGTTTGACCACTTCAAATTTGTCCTGATTCATGGACTTAACATTCCATGTTCCTATGCAATATTGCTCTTTACAGCATCAGACCCTGCTTCCATCACCAGTCACATCCACAGCTGGGTGTTATTTTTGCTTTGGCTCCATCTCTTCATTCTTTGGAATTATTTCTCCTCTGATCTCCAGTAGCATATTGGGCACCTAATGACCTAGGGAATTCATTTTTCAGTGTCCTATCTTTTTTGGCTTTTCATACTATTCATGGGGTTCTCAAGGCAAAAATACTGAAGTGGTTTGCCATTCCCTTGTCTAGTGCACTACATTTGTCAGAACTCTCCACCATGACCCATCTGTCTTGGGTGGCCCTACACGACATAGCTCATAGTTTCATAGAGTTAGACAAGTCTGTGGTAGTTTTACCCAATAAATAAAAATAAGATAATTTTATCCAAAAGATATTTATTGAGCAATTATTCCATACCTGGTTCTGTGTAAGGTCTTGGGAGTAAGAGGTATGAATAAGACACAGCATCTAACCTCATGGAATCTACAGAAGGACAGCCACTTTTGTGCTTCCTATTCACACACATTACACAATTAGGTTAATATAAGTGAGATTGTAGTATGTCCCGAAAGACAAGATTTGTAAAGGACAGGACTATCCATTAAGACAGCAGAAAGAGAAACAGAAAAATATGACCTCTGGGGGAAAAATGGTGGAGGAACTGAGGCAGGCCAAGGCAGAAGAATTCACTGCCTTTTCTGAATATTCTAGATCTGAGGGATGTATTGACAATGGGCTCTTTAAAGCTAGCTGGTCCATTAAGCTCTGTGACTACCTGATGACAGAAATTTGTCTCTGAATAAATCATGCCTTTCTTATTTGTAACTCACAAGTTTTACAATGAAAATAAGTTTTTATGTGTTACATAAATAATACATGTTTATTTTAAAACATATAGAATAGCAGATAAAAATATATTAAATGAAGCAAGTGAAAGTGAAAGTCGCTCAGCTGTGTCTGACTCTGTGACTGCATGAACTATACAGTCCGTGAAATTCTCCAGGCCAGAATACTGGAGTGGGTAGCTGTTCCCTTCTCCAAAGGATCTTCCCAAGCCAGGGATCGAACCCAGGGTCTCCCGAATTGCAGACAGATTCTTAAGCAGATGAGCTACCAGGGAAGCCCAAATGAAGCAAAACTCACCTGAAATCCCACCATTTTTGACCATGCTTTCATGTATTCATTTATGTAAGTAAAAATATAATTGTATGCAGATGGATTTATATATAATAATTACCAGGGACATCTTTCTGCAATATTTATTTTGTAACTTCTCTTCTCACCCACATCTCACCACCCACCAGGAAAGTAATATCAACCACCTAATATGTATTCTAATCCTTCCATATCTTGATGCACATCATTAAAAATTTTTCATTTTGTATTGGGGAATAGTGAATTTATAATGTTGTGACAGTTACAGGTGAACAGCAAAGGCATTTCCAGGTCTCTTCAACAGTACCCTCTCCAAGTTAGGAGGTGTCCCAGCCCTACAACCATTCATCTTGCTCAATTCAGCCTCACCCCTGGGAGTATATCACATGCAGCCTGAAGTAACTGTACTGGAATAAATGCATTCTAGATCTGTTGGACACTTCACTACCCCCAAAATTGCTCAGCATCCCAGATTTTGAGGATGTCAGAGTTAGTACTGATAGAAACAACTTATCTTAACATTTAACAGATTGAACCATCATAAGCTTACTAAGCCCTGGAAATGAATATTCTATTTTTTTAATTTATTATTATGATATATCAAATTCTTATTTGTATTTAGTCATTTCTAATGCTAGAATGTTCCTTTTATTGTTTCCTGCCTAGCTATAATTTTCTTTCGCTACATTATTGGAATGTTTCTTATGAAGAATTGCCCTTCTGAAAATATGTCCTGTGGAAATTTAATTATGGATTTGGCACTGCCAGTTTTATTAGTGGAAAAAACTGATTTTTTTTTTTTTTTGCATATACCTCAGTAGTATAGACGATAATGTACAGCCAGTGTTCTTGTTTAACAGGTTCAGAATATGTCCCAATCTATTGAAGTCTTAAACTTGAGAACTCAAAGAGATTTCCAATACGTCCTAAAAATGGAAACACAAATGAAAGGGCTGAAGGCCAAGTTTCGGCAGATTGAAGATGACCGGAAGACACTAATGACCAAGCATTTTCAAGTAGGTGTGACTTCAGCTGTCTTATTAATGCAAATAAGACACTGAGTACAATGGACAGCCACCATGACACTCAGCTAGAAATAACTGTGCATTGGCCCGTATACGTAAGGTTCAAGACTCAATGGGACGTCAATCATCTCTCTACTGAAACTGCTGGTTGGAATGCATAGAAAACTTGCTATAAAAACAGCTTCACCCTCCTTGAGCTAGGTGGAGATTGTGGATAGATTTAAAGGCATTTCAATGTGTATGCCAATGGGAAATCTAGGAAAATTAATAACTAAATTTGTCAAAGACTTTCTGATGATTTTATGCTTTGCTAAAATGAAGAGAAATATAGAGAATATAAATTATTAAAAGAAGCAATAATACCACCATTATTAACAGCACATAAAAGAGGGCTGGTTTCACTATTTGATGTAAATGAAGTTTTTTTTTTGTTTTTTTTTTTTTTCATTTTTTAAGCCATTTATTGACTATCTAGAAACACTGAAATTGGAGAAATGGTGCTTTTGAGCACACTATGTGGACATTTATGACACTGTCATAGATTGAAATAAAATCTGACCATGATAATGCCATCTGATTTTCTATGAAAAAGTCACAATCTGCCTGACAAAGGCACAGGGCATAATTTATAAAACATACTAAGATTTTACAAACATAATAGCCTCTGCTTTTCCTGCCAATTAGGAAGTAAGATTCGCTGCTAAGGCTGAGGGAATGGGCCTGAATTCAAGTTCTTGGCCAAACATCAGAAGTGCTTTTCACACATAATTGTGATTGGCAGGGAGATAGGGATACAAAATAGGGTCTCTGCATGACACAGTTTAATAAGGCAGAAATTATCATTGTTTTGTCATTTCCTTCATTGCTGCTCAGGAGCCTGAATAGAGAGCCAGTTTTAAAGTTTTATCAGAAAGATACAAAAGAAGGGCAAGAGGGTAAGAAACTTCAGGATACTGATGAGAGAAGGGGCTAACGTGATGAATCTTGAGGTTAAAGGCAAGCAAAGCCAGAAGGTTAAGAAATTATAACAAATTAGAGCAAGGCCTAGAAGATAAAAATAAATTGAAAGATTACTGTGAATGAGGAATAAGCAAACTTAGAAAGATAGAGAATTTATGGAGAAATGGTAAACACAGAAGAATATAAGGTTGACAAGCAAATAAATTAATTTTAACCAATATTTATTGAGCACATAGTGTGTACAAAGCAGTGTTGGGCCCTCTGCTGGGTATATAATGCATAAACTCTCTTCTGTGAAAGAGACCTAAAAAACTGGTCAAACTGACAGTAAAAAGAGGCATAAACATTACTTAACAGCACAAAGGGAGGAGTCATTAATTTTGTATAGATAACTTCATGGAAAGGGTTATCAAAAATCTTTTCAGGGAAAGATTTACCAATAATCAAGAAAATGGTTTTGGACTAGTGCTCACTTTCTTCCCCAGAAAATATTAAATCACACAGGAGATCAAGAAAACCAAAAGATTTTCTATGTCAGTTTTCAATATTCAAGATTAGGGTATACAGCAATACAGTGAGCCTGATGCTGCAGCCATCAACTAAGTAGGAAATGACAAGCCAGCACTTACAGTGCCTAGGGAGCACTCCCAGAAAGGAAGAGGGACGGAAGGAGAGGAGCTCGGAGTTTCTGGCTCAAAGTGAAAGTCATTCAAAGGTAGATGGACAATATAGAACTCGTGCTAAAGAACTGCTTGCGGGACCAGGGCTGGTAGAGTTGGTGACACATGATGATGTATGTGCATCTATGGGAACTTTTGGGAGAAGAGAGGAGACAAAGAAACAAAAAGATACAAGGCTGAGAGAAAAAATAAAAGAGAGAAAGCTGCCTATCCTATAAGTGTGTCTAGCAACAGACAAGCTGCCAATAAGAAAACTTAATTTTCAGGCAGCATCATAGGACATAATGATGTTGATTTTCCTAGTCCATGTAATCCATGTATACACCAAACTTGTGTTTCTAAATCCATGTAGCAATAATGATAATAGCATCATTTTTTTCTGAAGAGCTACATGTATTCAACATATAGTTTCAATAACTTTAAATATATTATATATTAACTACTTTAGTCCTCCCAACAATCCTGTAAGGTAGATACTAAGTTTATTCCCATCATTCAGATGAAGAAACTCATGTACAAAGAAATTATGCAACTCATCTAGGATCGTATATCTAATATGTATCAGAACTACAAAGTCCAACTCCCACGTTAAACCTCTTTAAACCAATGCTACATTGCCTCTCCAAGTAAACCATAGTTCTCTGAATTAAATATAATAATAATTAAATGCTCAATATATGCTTGCTGAATATGTTTATTCACCAAGTCGTACCATGAGTCAGATTTTTCTCTAGTTGCTAAGCTGCCATATTTGAGAAGAAGAAACAGCACATTCCAAAAGTAAGTTTACCATTTAATATGTTTACATTGGAAGAAAATCCTCCTCTAGTACACCATCTTCAACTTGCCAAAAAATCTAAGTAGGTTGTATCTTCCATATCCTTTATGACTAAAAAAAAAAAAAACTTGTCTCAGATATCATACTTGAGACTGTCATTCTTCTGTGAAGAGATCTTGGTAGGGTAAGATAGTCTAGCTATACCCTTTGTTATAAGAGCAATGTAGTAGAATGTGAAATTCTAGAAAGGATTATTAAGCATACAGATCTGTGTTACTCTACTTTAACATTTTAAGTATTTGGTATGTACATTAGTTAGACTTTCCATTGCTCTCTGACAATTGTCCTGAGTTAGAACTGACTGCCAATAATTGAATTATAAATTTTTGAAAAGATCCCAAAATTCATATACATATAAACTGGTAACTCAGATGGTAAAGAATCTGCCTGTAATGCAGGAGACATAGGTTTGATCCCTGGGTCAGAAAGATCCCCTGGAGAAGGGAATAGCAACCCACCCCAGTACTCTTGCCTGGAGAATTCCACGGACAAGAAGAATGATGGACTATAGTCCATGGGGTCATAAAGAGTCAGACATGGGCGAGTGACCAACACTTTTACCCATATCTATATATAGATTTTAGCTTAGGGGAAATAAAATGCCACCAAAAATGTCATCTGAATTGCTCTCTTTTCAATACCCATAAGTAGAATGTAAAACTCATCACTGTAACAGTTGTTATAATGTGCAGCAAATGGTACTATCAGAACTCTTCTCATTAAAATTCTAATGAAGCAATTGTGTCTTCCTTTAGGGATAGCACAAAATGCTCAAACTAAGAAGGTTATTTCAAAATTAGACACTAAAATGAACAAAGCTCTGCAACTCTGCCTTTTGACTGTGATATTTATCAATGTTTCTCATCATTAAGACTGTCTGCCCCCTCCCACTCAACATGGACGTACAGATAAATGCTGAGAATTCCAATCTTACAGAATACATGGAAATTTCCCCACAAGATATACAAGTCCATAAATCAGGGTGGCAATGGGAGCTCTTGTTATTTTAGCACATTGACAGTAATAACATCTTCTAAACGTAATCGTAAAATGCAATTTTCAGCTCCTTAAATTAGTTAGCATACAGCATGGTTTCTGACAACACCTATGGATTATTCTCAAATGATCATAGCAGTACAGCTCTTCCACAAATGAGAAAATTTGTAATAAATTCACAACTGAATCAAACTCATGAAATATTTTCACTGGGTACCACCATCAACTTAAAGGAAAGGAAAAAAAAGGTGACACGGCCAGAAACTGAAAGTGAAACTGGAGGCCTGGCTCATCCCTAAAGTAAGAATGAAGGAAACTGCGCTGGCAAAGTATATTTCTTGTTCTCTAGACAAAAATCAGTGTTTCCATTTCAAAAACCTCTATGCTCATTTATTACATAAATCATGACCACCTTAGTCCTTGAAAGAGTTAATTCAACTACACTGGTAAGCAACTTTGCCCTACATAGTGAAAGTGAAAGTGAAGTCGCTCAGTCGTGTCTGACTCTTTGCGACCCCGTAGACTGTAACCTACTAGGCTTCTCCGTCCGTGGGATTCTCCAGGCAAGAATACTGGAGTGGATTGCCATTTCCTCCTCCAGGGGATCTTCCCGACCCAGGGATCGAACCCAGGTCTCCCGCATTGGAGGCAGACGCTTTAACCTCTGAGCCACCAGGTACATAAAGAGCTCTAAATTACCTATGCTAAGGCAAATGAAGTCAGAGTATAAGTAATAATTCAAAACAGTAAACAGCAACATACCTTTCTTTGAGCTTTGCAAAGCTTTGCATGATTTTTTATACTTGATGAACTTATATTCCTAATGATGCTGTGCTAAGAAGGATATTAAAAAGAGGGAGGAGTAGAAGGGAGGAGTGGAACAAGCCCAAAATTGGAAAAATTCTGTTAGTGTAAAGCTCTTCCAGGATCCAAAATTTTCTATAAATACCCTTATATTATTGATAATTAGTTAACGGGTAAATAGACTTGGCTAAACAGAGTATTTGATCTATTTATAATAATTCATATTTAGAAGATGGACCCTACTGATATTTCCTGACTGAATAATGCATTGTTCACTTTATTAAAAGTCACCAGAAAGCAATATTTTACATAAACCCCTAACTGCTACCATAGGAAGTTCCGTCATTATGATAAGGATCAGTTTGTTGCATAGAAAATCATGTAACCATTTAAAGAGATGCTCTTGTACTGAATTGTGAGATAAGTGGATTTACTACTAATGATCATGTGGCTACTTACATGCTGCTGAAATAGCCAATTTCAATAAAAAATCAATAAGGCATTGTGAATCTTTTTTAATAATCTTCCTGTAGCATCATGAAGAAGAATGTAGCTGCTTGATCTGGTTAAGTGACTCTCAGAAACAACTGGCTGCTTTTCACAGGAGCTGAAAGAGAAGATGGACGAGCTCCTGCCTTTGATTCCTGTGCTAGAGCAGTACAAAACAGATGCCAAGTTAATCACCCAATTCAAGGAGGAAATCCGGAATCTGTCTGCTGTCCTCACGGGAATTCAGGAGGAGATCGGTGCCTATGACTATGAGGAGCTACATCAAAGGGTGCTCAGCTTGGAAACCAGACTTCGTGACTGCATGAAGAAGCTAAGTGAGTAGAGCAGTTCCATTTGTCCAGCTTGTGTTTTTAAATAGTTTCAATGAAAACTGCTCTCTTGCATTTTGCAAATAGTCATGAACTCCTAATTATAGGGAAACTAGTGCCTGCTTTCCAAGTGTAAAGCAAGTGCTCCCTAAAGGCTTAAGCATTCCTGGTCTTTCTGATTAACGGCTGCCTGACTTTCAGAGCACCCTGTGACTGTTTGATCACTTGAAATAAAGAGGTCTGACAGACACAGCAATTCTATCGCTAAGCTATGAAAATAAGTTTTATTTCAGACAGCGGATAGGTGATGATCAATCACTGTTTGGCCAAGGGAAGAGGGAAGCCATTTCTGGTAGTGGAGGAAGTTAGAGACTGGGGAAAAGGATATTGCCCTGGGAACAAATGTGAAATAGCAATGTTAAAGGAAACGACAACCATTCCTCTACCATGCAGAGCTGCTATCAGATGCTCTGATCCACTCAAGAAATAAAAAGGATGCACCTACTCAAATGCATATTCACTGCTCTACAAGGGGCCAAGCATTTGACTTGTGTCATGGGCTCGAATTCTTAACTCCTAAAATGTGTGGTTCAACCTGGTCTGAGTTTATGTTGCATGCATAAGCTAGTTGCATGCATAAGCAACTAGCTTATGTTTTTTCTGTTGGATGCATAATAAGCTAGTTACTCAATTGAAGTCATCAGGAGGCTAGTTTGTAACTTATATGAAATAAATAATGGTCCATGAATTGAATAGGGAGGGGTTGTAAGTCCATTTAGAAATAATGTTTTAGTTGTTGATGTGACATGATAGGATTTGGAAGGGGGGTGCTCAATAACCATAGAAAGTGTTCTCTCAAGGAAAAGAAAAACTTTTCTAGAATATGAAATAAACTGGGAAGAGGATTGAAGAATTTGAAAAAAAGAATTTCAAGTAAAGAAACATTCAGAAAATAAATGTAAATACTTAAAATTTGGATGACTTACAAGAACATTTTAAAGACTACTTATTTTACAGATGCAATCCAAATGATAAAAACAGCTGAATTGCAAAATGTTGCATTCAGTAATCACAGCCTCAAAATAAAGTGGGGAATAACCACATGGGAGGCCCTACAGCAGTCATCTCAGGATTTCCAAGAGACTCCGACAAAATTAATCAGAAGGCAGTAACATAAACTCCTAAGGGTAAACACATGTGCAGTAACCCTCAGTTCCTTATTTCTCATCATGCAAGGTCCATACTTTTTCACCTAAGGTCATGACTCGAGTAGATTCCACTACTTGCTATTCTCCACCCACTGTCCTCATTATTGCCAAAGAGATTTTTTAAAATATAAATCTGAAATTATTTTCCTCTGCATCCTATGCATCCCTTATGCCCTAGGATACAGTCGCTTCTAGGGCATGAGGCTTAGGATGCCCTTCATGTGTGGTCCTCCCTCCATCCTCATTGCTCCTGCTGCTGCTAAGTCACTTCAGTCATGTCCAACACTTTGTGACCCCATGGACTGCAGCCCGCCAGGCTCCTCTGTCCATGTGATGCTCCAGGCAAGAATACTGGAGTGGGCTGCCATTTCCTCCTCCAGGGGATCCTCCCGACCTAGGGATCGAACCCATGATTCTTACATCTCTTGCACTGGCAGGTGAGTTCTTTACCGCTAGTACCACCTGGGAAGCCCGTATCCTCATTTTAGGTCCTGTCTTTTCTCCCTTTACACACTATGTCCCAGTTTCACATGTGGTCTACACTCTAACCATAGGACCATATTGAGGCTTAGTTTGGCCCCATTTCCTGAAACACTCTCTCCTCTGTTTATCTTTTCTTTATCAATAAATACACTTTCACTTGCCACATGTGACAAAGTCCTATTCATTTTGCAGGTCTCAGTTTAAATGTTATGCCTCACCAGAATCTTCACAGCCCTCTCCCTGTACCCTCTGCATCTCTGCTAGGTGCTCTCAAATCTTGATATCTCATCAATGATTGGACTTTCCATGTTTCATTATCATTTTGTGTGTAGCTGAATGACTCTTTTGTTAGAGTCTTATTCCACAAGAATAAGAACAGTGTCTATGATATTCACTCTAAATACTGTATCTCTCAATGCCTAAAAACCTTATTAAAGTAGTAAAATTTGCTGAATAAATTAATTCTATAAGCAGTCATATAACAATTTCTAAACTTTCAACAGAGTAAATATTAGGTATTTCAAAAACTAACAGAACAATCTCTTTTACTTACAAAAAGAAATTATCTCCTTCAGCCACATATTTGTGTCAAGATGGCATAGGACTGACTAAGACTAAGCAAGGGAAAAGTCATTTAATACAACACTTAAAAACTCCTTTATATGGTTTGCTTTTATAATTCAAACTGTGGAGTTTACTGCTAATGGAAAATAGGTAAACATTACTGACATTCTGCTGTTATATTATTTTTTTAATCAAGAAATACTTTTAGTTCTATGTACAGATTGATTTAATAGCTTGCTAAATGATGTCTGCACAAAACATGAAAAAAATCCCAAATAAAGAATTGTTTGAGGGCTCTCAATATCTAAGTTACCTTAGTGGTTCAAAGAAATATCCAAATGCATATTTATTAGCCCATAAAATATCTGGGTAAAGATTTTCTGTAAATGACGGTACATAGGACTGGTCTATGTAGGGCTTCAATTTGATATGGAAGATGTCCATTTGTTGTTGGTGAACCATTAAAGACCTTGTATATCAATTCACTCTGTCATTCCTACCATTTTACAATAAACCCAAGCCACTGGTTTTGTATGTTAAGTCCAGGCACCTACTTAACACAAATGGATTCTGCTAAAAAAAAAAAAAAAAAGACAAGCAACAGAAACACTCTAGTCATCACCTTGGAGTGTGCCAAGTTATATTTTTGAAGGATTAACACAGAAAACTCTTGGGATTTGCTATACTTTAGAAGTGAACTTTACTTCTGACATATAGGGCTTCCCTTGTAGCTCACTTGATAAAGAATCTGTCTGCAGTGCAGGAGACCTGGGTTCCATCCCTGGGTTGGGAAGATCCCCTGGAGAAGAAAATGGCAACCCACTCCAGTATCCTTGCCTGGAAAATCTCATGGACAGAGGAGCCTGGTGGGCTGCAGCCCATGGGGTCACAAAGAGTCTGGCACGACCGAGTGACTAACCCTGACTTACTCACTTACTTCTGACATATACTCTGAGTTTACTTAGCTGAAAAAAATGTCTACTACAGTTAGGTAATTGTACACTCCTCTCAGCTCTTTCACAACCCTGTTTGTTTTTTCTAATCCACATATAACTTCTGACACAGAATCTCCCCCAATATTAAAAATTATATTTGGGACAAAAAGGGTTAATCTATGCAGACACAAACTGAACATATTTCTCCTTACTGAAACATGGATAATGTCTCTATGGTGTCCTTAGGCCTCAGGACTGTGATCAGCAATATATATCAAAGACTCATTTTATTAATTTTCCACCACGGACCACAAGTTTGAAAGAATGTGTCAAATAAATTGTATTAATTAGTTAACATGCTTTTAGTAACTACAACAAAAAGCTTATTGAACCAAAACTGTATCTAGGTAATGAAGAACAAGTAAAAAAACATGAAAACATGCTACTTTATTTTGATTTTACCTAATCAAAAATATTCAATCTAGCAACCAATATACTATCAGTTCAGTTCAGTCACTCAGTCGTGTCCAACTCTGTGATCCCAAGGACTGCAGCACACCAGGCCTCTCTGTCCATCACCAACTCCCTGAGTTTATTCAAACTCATGTCCATTGAGTCAGTGATGCCATCCAACCATCTCATCCTCTGTCGTCCCCTCCTCCCCCTGCCTTCAATCTTTCCCAGCATGAAGGTATTTTCAAATGAGTCAGCTCTTCACATCAGGTGGCCAAAGTATGGGAGTTTGAGCTTCAGCATCAGTCCTTCCAATGCATATTCAGGATTGATTTCCTTTAGGATAGACTGGTTGGATCTCCTTGCAGTCCAAGGGACTCTCAAGAGTTTTCTCCAACACCACAGTTCAAAAGCATCAATTCTTCCATGCTCAGCTTTCTTTATAGTCCAACTCGCACATCCATACATGACTACTGGAAAAACTGTAGCTTTGACTCGACAGACCTTTGTTGGCAAAGTAATGTCTCTGCTTTTTAATATACTGTCTAGGTTGGTCATAGCTTTTCTTCTAAGGAGGAAATGTCTTTTAATTTCATGGCTGCAGTTACCATCTGCAGTGATTTTGGAGCCCCCCGCCACCACCAAAGTAAAATCTCTCACTGTTTCCATTGTTTCCCTGTCTATTTGCCATGAAGTGATGGGACTGAATGCCATGATCTTTGTTTTTTGAATGTTGAGCTTTAAGCCAACTTCTCTCTCCTCTTTCACTTTCATCAAGAGGCTCTTTAGTTCTTCTTCACTTTCTGCCATAAGAGTGGTGTTATCTGCATATCTGAGGTTATTGATATTTCCCCAAGCAATCTTGATTCCAGCTTGTGCTTCATCCAGCCCGGCAAATATAGATATCAAATAGCAATAACATTAGTATTTACTTTTTTATTTAATGAGATGAGTGCTCTTTGATTAATTGATATGACCTTACAAAATGCTGAAAATAGTTCTCTCATCACAAGTACTTCACTTTAGATTATCGGTAGCCCTCAGATCCCTATTCACTTAACAAAGAGGCCAGTGCCACAACCAATGATTCTAACTCATTTACACTTTTGTCCCAAGAATGGTTTGGGACATTTGGGTACTTTTCGCCATCATACCATGTTTATGCCAATTCATCAAAACCATTTACTGAGACTCTCTGAGCAAAGAGGTTTGCTATTGGCTTAATTACAATACAGAAAACATGTCCAGGTAGAGAGAGACAGCCCTGACACTGTGAGAGTCACACTGGTTCCTGAAAAAATAAGTGAATCTTCATATTTTTTCATTAGAAAAAAAATTACTCCAATTTCAATGGAAGTACTTGGTTAGGTACATATATTTACATCAGAAAATACAAATATATATATATATATATATATAAAACTTTGTGTGACACTAAGTTATAATTTGAGTAACACTTTCCTTAGTTTTTATAATCCCTGAAAATTTGTACAGATTGGACCAACTTATCTCTGTGAACACTTTTAGCTGCCTACCCAGCAGTATCTCATAAAGAAGTGCCTGAATATCAAAATATTACAACATACAGACTCAGAAAATAGATATTAAATAAAATTAGGACCATTCACAGTAAATGTAGAGGGAAAAAAACATATCAGGAGTTCAATGTTCCAAAAAAGTCTAAAATCCAGCTACTATGCTGTTCAGATGTAGAGTGGGATATTGACTAATTATGATATCAGCAATATAGTAACAGAAGCAAGAAGGCTTATCCATCAGTGACATCTTTGTTCTTCACAAAATCCTCAACACACAACAGGCAATTAATAGAGTGTAAAAATGGACTGCTGAAAGAAAATAAAACTGCAACTATGAGGAATACATTTCCACTCACCTTTGCAGTTGATTGTTTTTAGGGAAAATGTCAGTATACGTCACACGAATTTTAAGAAACTAAAAAACAAACTAGTATCATTGCCTGCAAAGTTTAACTTAATAAGGTCATGAGAAGGAATCATAAGTCACTGAGACCACTAGGGCACCATTCAGCTTATTTCTTCTAGGGAATTAAAGCTTTAGAGAAAATAAAACTTAGAAAAAAAAAAGCTTCAACAGCAATGTACCCTAGTGGCCTGAATAAGGTATAGTAATGCTGTTTCCTAAGTACTTAATTTTCTCCTGTGAGGGACTGAATAAAGTCCCCTGTGCTTAATTAAATCATATCACATTCCAAGGCCTGCAAACTATAATTATATGCCTGTGAGAATCTAACTGGAAAAGCACAGTTAATGCTCTGGCACAACCCCTGAGATCACCAATAGAAATCTAATGTAGATTATAATCAGGCTTTCTGACTTTCCAGCCCTTTACACTCCCCTCCCACTTCCTTATGTTAGCTCTATTTTAGGGCAATGGTTTGGTGCCATCTAGTGAAGTACAAGACACACCCTTCTATTACAGGAACAGTTCTGAGCCTTGATGTTTAACAGAAGTAACAGCGTTAGAAACTTGAAATTGTAAGTAATTTCAACTTCAGTTACAATCTTTATCATGGTTACGCCAAATGAGTTGTAAAAGAAAAACCAAATTGTCTTTGTGACAATAATCTTATTTGTACATTCAATAAATATTTATTGACTCCCCAGTGTGCCCTAGCACTTACCCAGGTGTTTGGGATACAAAGATGAGTAGCAGGCAGTGCCCTTCTATTGCCAAGAAGCTTGCATTATCATGGGGAATAAGCACATAGGCAGACAACTGCAGCCATGCCGAGAGCCTACTGCTTGACAGACACTCTGCCAGCTTTTTATGTATGTTAGTCATAACTGCTGCAAGAACTGTGGGTCAGCTATTATTACTAGCAATTTATGGAACAGATACTCAGTTTAAATTTGCCAAAAGTACATGCTGGAGGCAGCATCTCTAATCCCAAATCCTTCTGAGTTCAAAGACTGAGATTTCTTTCTTACACATGGTATCTTTTGTTGGGTACATAGTAACAGAGCTACAATGGGCTTCCCTTGTGGCTCAGCTGGTAAAGAATCCGTCTGCATTGCAGGAGACCTGGGTTTGATCCCTGGGTTGGGAAGATCCCCTGCAGAATGAAAAGGCTACCCAATCCCGTATTCTGGCCTGGAGAATTCCATGGGCTGTATAGTCTATGGGGTTGCAAAGAGTTGGACACAAATGAGCAACTTTCACTTTCACTTTAGTAACAGAGAAATGCTCAGGAGATCTCAGTACGTTTAACTCAGTAAATAGAACCCAATTGCTGTAGAAAGAAGTCAGAGTCATTTTTTATTCTTCCCTTCACTTCACTTGCACACAATTACCACATCTTTACCTCTCCCTCACGGATTTCTCAAAACCACCTCTTTACAGCCACACTTCCACCACCCTAATCCAGAACACCATTCATCACCACTCAGATGGAATATTACAAAGACCTCCGAAGCACTCCCCTTACCTGAAATCATTCCTGCTCCACCACAATAGATATTTATACTCTTTTTGAAATGCAAATCTAATTATATCACACCATGTTTAAGCGATTTTCCTTTAAAATTAAATCTAAATAGCTGTTCATGGTTTGTTTCAATGACATGGATTCTGCCTCACTGCCTTTTTTCTCCAGTTCTCATCATGCACTCACTCTAAGCGTTAGTCATTCTAATCTTTTCAATTTCTCAGTCTTGCATGCTTCTTCTCCTCCTGGACTCTGAATTTCCTCTCCATCTTACTTATTCAAATTTGAAGCTTGCTTTTTAATTTTAGACCAGATACCAACTTTTCTATGGAGACTTCTCTGATTGCTCCTTAACATGGCTGAATTTCCTTAGCCTGGTCTCCCACATGCCCCCACCCCTCTTCCCCATGGCACTTCAGATATTTTACACAAAATGCCCATTTGCTTTTCTTTAATCTTTACTACCTTATGGAGTTATCCCTGCACTGAGAAGTCAGGGATCATCTGTGTCTTGTTTCAGTTGAATCTATATAGAGTATGATAAAATATCTGAAACATAATAGGTAAAAATTAGTGTCTATAGAGTCTCTGAGAGCAAATACTATTTTTAAAGTAAAAAGTTTTATATTGCTTTCAAGAAATAAATCAGTGTACATCAACTATAAAATACTATCTTTTGGGGAAAAAAGACAACAAAAACACAACCTTTTTTTTAGTCTTGGTTTTTTTTGCAATCTGTTCTTTTAAGAGCAATGCAGTATTTCATTCAGAATACCTGCTATTTGGCTCTGCTTACCAGTTAGAGCAAAAGATAGTAAAAATCTCAGTGAAAGGAAGAATTAACAGAAAAGTCAAACTGTGTGCCTGAGATTTACCTTGGAGATTTAATGGGAGAAATTTATAAGAATACCTCTTCAAATTAAATTGAGAACTTCTCTGGTGGCTTAGACAGTAAGGCGTCTGCCTACAATGTGGGAGATCCTGGTTTGAGCCCTGGGTCAGGAAGATCCCCTGGAGAAGGAAACAGCGATCTACTCCAGTACTCTTGCCTGGAAAACCCAATGGCCGGAGGAGCCTGTTAGGCTACAGCCCATGGGGTCACAAAGAGTCGGACATGACTGAGTGATTTCACTTTCACTTTCACATTTATTAAGGAGTCCTATTCTTCCTAAGTGAAAAATAGCACTTTTCATGGTGAAGAATAGCACTTCCTAAGTCCTATTCTTCCTAAGTGAAAGAGAAGAGTGAAAAACTTGGCTTAAAGCTCAACATTCAGAAAACTAAGATCATGGCATCTGGTCCCATCACTTCATGGCAAATAGACAGGGAAACAATGGAAACAGTGAGAGATTTTACTTTCGTGGTGGCGGGGGGCTCCAAAATCACTGCAGATGGTAACTGCAGCCATGAAATTAAAAGACATTTCCTCCTTGGAAGAAAAGCTATGACCAACCTAAACAGTATATTAAAAAGCAGAGACATTACTTTGCCAACAAAGGTCTGTCGAGTCAAAGCTACAGTTTTTCCAGTAGTCATGTATGGATGTGCGAGTTGGACTATAAAGAAAGCTGAGCTTGGAAGAATTGATGCTTTTGAACTGTGGTGTTGGAGAAAACTCTTGAGAGTCCCTTGGACTGCAAGGAGATCCAACCAGTCTATCCTAAAGGAAATCAATCCTGAATATTCATTGGGAGGACCGATGCTGAAGCTGAAACTCCAATACTTGGGCTACCTAATGCAAAGAACTGACTCACTGGAAAAAACCCTGATGCTGGGAAATTTGAAGGTGGGAAGAGATGGGGATGACAGAGGATGAGATTGTTGGATGGTATCGAGGACTCAATGGACATGAGTTTGAGTAAACTCTGGGAATTGGTGATGGATAGGGAAGCCTGGCATGCTGCAGTCCATGGGGTTGCAAAGAGTCGGACTTGAATGAGTGACCGAACTGAACTGATTCTTCCTAAAATTCAAAATTACAATATAGAATGCTACTTCTCTAGTGTCCATGAATTTGATGATTCATTATTCTGGAACCCTGAGGTCCTAGTGATTTTAGAACATTTTGGGAGTACTTTATATATTTTGTTCTACCATAAATTGTTTATTATTTATCTTTCTTTTCTATGTCCTACATTTTTCTAGATTACAACTGAATTATAAGCCTTTTAACAGTACAAAACCTGTGTTTTTCAGATGCAAGCGTGAATTGCCAAATTACTGGTTTTCAGGATACAATTCTACTCCATTTAGTTTGGATATTAAATCGGTTTCTCCTTAAAGATGCATGCATAATATAAGCTTTATCTCAGAAAAAGTTCAGGCAGTTTTTAAAATAATTTAAGAGTAAAATTCTGTTAATTTTGGATAGTGGAGGTATTTACACACATGATATTCTTGATCCCATTTACCAGACATCCACTGAAAATTCATTCTAAGCCATTCAATACAGCATCTATATGTCCATTCTTATCCCCCAACTTTCCTTCAGCAGCACAGTTGGTGAGATTAGACATGTAAATAAAAGGTTAAATAATATAAATATAAACAGATTTTACAATCCAATATATGATGGAGACAAACCTAAGCAGCTTTAATAAACAAACTTCAAAGATCAAATCATATCTACTTCTTGCTACATGAGTTCTCCAACAGCCTTAAGTAAAAAGAAATAACATTCAGTCATAAACATATTTGCCACTTCATTTATTTATATGGTCATGGCCTTCGGATTCAAAGCCTGAGCTACTAGTCCAGGATATTACAAAGTACAATTATATATTAAAGAAATAAACAAAAAGACAGATGGTTTTTATGCTTCATTGAGCCAAACAACTGATCTTCCTGTGGAATCCCAAATGATATCTTTTCCTGAACTACTTACTGATAAATATAGATTGCAACTGATCATTAAAAAATTAATGTCTCAAAATCCTCGGAGTATTAAAATGGTTACTTTTTTCAACTACGCATTCAGTATATTTTCTGAACATACAGCCATGCATATGTAGAACAGTATAAACTGTTAATATTTTCATGTGTCTCACAGCAGACAGAAGAGCATAGCAGGAGAGAATCAATGAAGCAAGACTTCTAACTTCCTTCTATGCCAATCATTTTTGCAGGAACATTTTATCTTTCAGGCATTTTGGGAAATTATCCTTTCTGTCTGGTTTCCTTTGTCCTCATAGGAAGTGAGAGAAAAGTAGGAAAAATAATGTTTATTTGAGCAAAAGCCAGTTTGAGGGAACCAAGAAACAGAAATGACTTTTATTTTTTATTTTACTTTGTAACTTCTGTGCTCAATTAGAATGAGAATACCTGTGTTTACTTAATACTACCACAAATTATAACTAAAAAAGCGGCCAATTTTTATACATTTCTGCAATTCTAAGTTATTAATTTCACTTGACAAGATGAACTTTAGCTTAGGAATCTAATAACTATTTCTAAGAGAAATACATGTCCCCTTATAGTAACAAAATGTTAAGCTTCAGAACTTACATCTCAGAGATGAGAAAACTCCATCCTGGAGAATAAGTACATTATCCAATATTATATGATGATTTAATATTATGACTCAGAAACCAATCTCCTATCACTCACCTCACGATTCTAACCTGGATGAAATACACTGCACAAAGAACATTTCCTGAGAAACTGTGGAAGTAAGAACAGAGAGACAAACAAAAACAAAACTGTAAAAAGATAGTTCAGTGTTCAGTTCAGTCGCTCAGTCGTGTCCAACTCTTTGTGACCCCACGAACCACAGCATGCCACGCCTCCCTGTCCATCACCAACTCCCAGAGTCCACCCAAACCCATATCCATTGAGTTGGTGATGCCAGCCAGCCATCTTATCCCCTGTCATCCCCTTCTCCTCCTGCTTTCAATCATTCCCAGCATCAGGGTCTTTTCAAATGAGTCAGCTCTTCACATCAGGTGGCCAAAGTATTGGAGTGTCAGCTTCAACATCAGTCCTTCCAATGAACACCCAGGACTGATCTCCTTTAGGATGGACTGGTTGGATCTCCTTGCAGTCCAAGGGACTCTCAAGGGTCTTCTTCAACACCACAGTTCAAAAGCATCAATTCTTCCGTGCTCAGCTTTCTTTATGGTCCAACTCTCACATCCATACATGACTACTGGAAAAACCATAGCNGGTCTTTTCAAATGAGTCAGCTCTTCACATCAGGTGGCCAAAGTATTGGAGTGTCAGCTTCAACATCAGTCCTTCCAATGAACACCCAGGACTGATCTCCTTTAGGATGGACTGGTTGGATCTCCATACTATCCAAGGGACTCTCAAGAGTCTTTTCCAACACCAGAGTTCAAAAGCATCAATTCCTCTGCCCTCAGCTTTCTTTATAGTCCAACTCGCACATCCATACATGACCACTGGAAAAACCATAGTCTTGACTAGACAGACCCTTGTTGGCAAAGTAATGTCTCTGCTTTTTAATATGCTGTCTAGATTGGTCATAATTTTCCTTCCAAGGAGTAAGCATCTTTTAATTTCATGGCTGCAATCACCATCTATCATCTGCTTATGAAATTCATTTTTTCCATTTGTATTATCAGTTTCTCCCTCTCTACTAGATTATTTATAAAGGCAAACAAATCTTTATTAAGCAACAAGAGTAGCATCAGCACAAGATGTTGGAGTAACTAAATTTTTCCACAACCTCATATTTCTCCACCCTCTTTTCTCTGCTTCTTAGTTAAAATAATCTTTTATAGCTCCTGCTTTAGTTTATAGTCTTTTCAAAACCAACTCTAACTCTGCTTCTGATCTCAACATTCTCTTCATTTGATTCTTCTAATTATGAATGACTTCTTGCTGCCAAATTCCATGATCATTTCTTTGATTTTTTCTGAACAATCTCTGTATTCCCCTGAGGTCAGTACTTCATCCTTCCTAAAATATGTTCTTCTTTGCTGCTGCTGCTAAGTCACTTCAGTCGTGTCCAACTCTGTGCGACCCCACAGACAGAAGCCCACCAGGCTCCCCCATCCCTGGGATTCTCCAGGCAAGAACACTGGAGTGGGTTCTTCTTTAGGATTTCTTAACACTACACTATTTTCCCTATTCCATTCATAGCTTCTTATTCAGCTCCTTTACTGGGTGCTATAAATAGTGTGATGTCCCAGAATTCTGTTCTATATACTTTCCTCTTTTTGTGTGTGCCCTCTCTTCAAGGCTCTGGCTTTCACTAATATCAATGTGCTGAAGACTCTGAACATTGTCTCAGAAGGGTGTCCGCTATCTAGATTTGTATACTGTCATCTCTACCTCTCTACTGGTAAGGATAATAGTCGTGAAACAACATAAAATAATTCATACAGTATTCTTGAGTTTTGTTTCTAAACCCATTCCTTCCTGAGCATTTAATCAGAGTAAATGACCCTATAATCTGAACATGCCAATATCTCAATTATTTTTCAATTTGAGATTTTCTTTCACTTTCTACTTCAAACTCTAACATCTAATCCAAAGCCTGGTCCCATTGACTTTATCCAAGAAAGAAAAAATATTTATAACCCAAATACATCTACTTTTCTCTGTCTTCATTCAGTTCAGTTGCTCAGTCATGTCTGACTCCTTGTGACCTGATGGATTGCAGCACGCCAGGCCTCCCTGTCCATCACCAACATCCAGAGTTTACTGAAACTCATGTCCATTGAGTCAGTGATGTCATCCAACCATTTCATCCTCTGTCATCCCCTTCTCCTCCCGCTTTCAAACTTTCCCAGAATTAGGGTCTTTTCCAATGAGTCAGTTCCTCGCATCAGGTGGCCCAAATATTGGAGTTTCAGTTTCAACATCAGTCCTTCCAATGAATACTCAGGACTGACTTCCTTTAGGATGGACAGGTTGGATCTCCTTGCTGTCCAAGGGACTCTCGAGAGTCTTCTCCAACACCACAGTTCAAAAGCATCAATTCTTCGGTGCTCAGCTTTCTTTATATTCCAACTCTCACATCCATACACGACTACTGGAAAAAACAGAGCTTTGACTAGACATTACTTTGTTGGCAAAGTAATGTTTCTGCTTTTTAATAAAGTGTGTAGGTTGGTCATAACTTTTCTTCCAAGGAGTAAGCATATTTTGATTTCATGGCTGCAGCCACCATCTACAGTCATTTTGGAGCCTGAAAATAAAGTCTGTCACTGTTTCCATTGTTTCCCTATCTATTTGCCATGAAGTGATAGGACCAGATGCCATGATTTTAGTTTTCTGAGTGTTAAGTTTTAAGTCAACTTTTTCACTCTCCTCTTTCACTTTCATCAAGAGGCTCTTTAGTTCTTCACTTTCTACCATAAGAGTTGTGTCATCTGTATATCTGAAGTTATTGCTATTTCTCCCAACAATCTTGGTTCCAGCTTGTGCTTCATCCAGTCTTCATTACCACTTTGATTATCTCTCATCTGCCCAATATGATAACCTTCAATGGGTCTCTTTGCCTTTATCTCCTCTACAATTAATTTTCCACGTATAGCTAGAGTGATCTTTTTAAAATACAACTCATATTTTGTCACTTTCTCATTTTCTTAAAATCTTCCAATAGCTTTCCATTACACCTAGAATAAAATTCAAATACTTACTGTGATTTTGAAAAGTTTTATTCTATTCACCTCTACAACCTCACCATCTACCTTTCCAAGTTTTCTCTGGATACACTGGCCTTCATTTTTAATTCAGTTTTCCTTTTAACTCTCAAGCATATTCAAATTCAGTTCCTTTGCATGAACAATAATAATAGCTAAGATTTATTGAACTATAATAATGGCTAATATTTATTAGACAATTAACTGTGTATCAAACACTAATCAAAACACTTGGCATATATTTTTATATAATTCTCCCAATAACTGTTTGAGTTAGGTATTATTACTGCTGTTACCCACCAGACACTGAGAGGTTACCAACTGTTCAAGACCCCCAGGGAGTAAAAAAATCAGGATTCAAATCCAGGTAGATTTCTTAAACCATGCCTCCAATTACTTTAGAATCCTTCCTCTAGTTGATTCATGATCTAAACATATCTCTCTTCAAGGATCTATAGCGTCCTCCTTGTAAATTAGATCCCAAATTAAACATCACCTTCTTTGAAAGGTATTCCCTACCCACCCATCTAAAGCAGTTCACCTGTCCCTCTTTATTCTACTTAAATATACACTAAATTTATTCTTATCTGTTCTATTACCTAGGTTGCTTATTTTTCATTTATTTTCTCACTCTTCCCATCAAAATGTAAGCTTCACCAGAACAGAGGTGTTATGTCTTTCTCATCACTGTCTTTCTTATCATTCTCAGTTCAATTCAGTGGCTCATTCAGGTCCAACTCTTTGTGACCCCATGGATAGCAGCATGCCAGGCTTCCCTGTCCATCACCAATTCCCAGAGCTTACTCAAACTCATGTCTGTTGTGAAGGTGATGCCATCCAACCATCTCATCCTCTGCCATCCCCTTGTCCTCTGGCCTTCAATCTTTCCCAGCATCATAGTGTTTTCCAGTGAGTCAGTTCTTCGTATCAGGTGGCCAAAGTATTGGAGTTTCAGCTTCAGCATCAGTCCTTCCAATAAATATTTAGGACTGATTTCCTTTAGGATGGACTGGTTGGATCCCCTTGAAGTCCAAGGAACTTTCAAGAGTCTTCCCCAATACCACATTTCAAAAGCATCAATTCTTCCATGCTCATCTTTCTTTATAGTTCAACTCTCACGTCCATACATGACTACTGGAAAAACCATAGCCTTGACTAGACTGACCTTTGTTGGCAAAGTAATGTCTCTGCTTTTTAATATGCTGTCTAGGTTGGTCTTAGTTTTTCTGCCAAGGAGTAAGTGTCTTTTAATTCCATGGGTGCAGTCACCATCTGCAGTGATTTTTGAGCCCCCCAAAATAAAGTCTGTCACTGTTTCCCCATCTATTTGCCATGGAGTGATGGGACCAGATGCCATGATCTTAGTTTTATGAATGTTGAGTTTTAAGCCAACTTTTTCACTCTCCTTTTTCCCTTTCAAGAGGCTCTTTGGTTCTTCTTCACTTTCTGCAATAAGTATGGTGTCATCTGCATATCTGAGGTTATTGATATTTCTCTCAGCAAGGCAATCTTGATTCCAGCTTGTGATTCATCCAGCCCAGCATTTCGCATGATGTACTCTGCATATAAGTCAAATAAGCAGGGTGACAATATACAGCCTTGACATATTCTTTTCCCAATTTGGAACCAGTCTGTTGTTTCATGTCTAGTGCTAACTGTTGCTTCTTGACCTGCATACAGATTTCTTAGGAGGCAGTAAGGAGCTCTGGTGTTCCCATCTCTTGAAGAATTTTCCATAGTTTTTTTTGTGATCCACATAGTCAAAGGCTTTGGCATCTGGGAACTCTCTTGCTTTTTCAATGATCCAGTGGATGTTGGCAATTTGATCTCTGGTTCCTCTGCTTTTTCTAAATCCAGCTTGAAATTCTGGAAGTTAATCTTTCACATACTGTTGAAGCCTGGCTTGGAGAATTTTGAGCATTACTTTGCTAGCCTGTGAGAGGAGTACAATTGTGTGGTTGTTTGAGCATTCTTTATGATTGCCTTTCTTTGAGACTGGGATGAAAACACCTTTTCCAGTCCTTAGCCACTGCTGAATTTTCCAGATTTGCTGGCATATGAGTGCAGCACTTTCACAGCATTATCTTTTAGGATTTGGAATAGCTCAACTGGAATTCCATCACCTCCTCTAGCTTTGTTCAACAAAACAAAAGTGAATTCTTCACTTCAAGTGTACTTTTTACATTAATACTACAAAAACTGGTTTACTGAAAGGCTGTCACTTTGGGATTAAAACTTGTGGTGGGCTGAGCTCAAATTCCGAATGGTACCAGAAAGACAAAGACAATGGTACCAAAAAGATATGCAGAGAAAAATCAAAGTACACAAAACACAAAGTTCTTAAGGGTTTATAGTATTTTCCCTGGCCAGATTAGATACAATATACTTTTATTTGAAACCAGAGCTAACAGTTTCACAGGCATATTTTGAAAATACTTTTCATCTAACTTATAAACCTATTCACTAAAATCTCCCAGAGTTAAATGTTTGTAAATTTATATTGATTTACTAGATAATAGATATAAGTTACTTTCACACAGATAAGACCACTACCCTTATCAAGTGTTGTTAGACATAATAAGAAATATAACTCCATTAAACTTATCCTTTCAAGACTCTCACCTTCATTTTTTACAGAAAACAAAACATGGGAGATTAGTTGAACCTGCTTGTTTCTATGTTTAACCATTCATGGGTATGTTCTGAAGAAGAGTACAGGTAAATGTAGCTTAAAATGAGATAAATTTCTAGTATCTAAGAAGCCTGTGTTAATGAAAGAAGTGTTATTATATAGTTCAGTACCCAGGGCTGAATTTCTATAAATTTTATTTATTATCAACAGATATTTAGTGCACTCAATGCTACATCTTTTTTTCTCCAAATAGTTTTGGTCTGATAAATTCTACTTAACTTTCCTTGCCAGTGGAATTCAAAAAAGGAAAAGAAGAGGAACAGAAAGGATAGCATGTAAACAATCATATTTTGAGAAGCTAGAACCTATGAACCTATTTTATCTTCCTGTTCACCTTATACCCACAGTATCTAGCACAGTCCTGGTACATAGTAAATTCTCAGTAAATGGCTGTTTAAAAATACTTATTTCACATTTAAATCATAACTATTTATTTCACCCTCTATCATATTTTCAGAGAAAAATCCTACTGCTGCAAGAGGAAAGCAAAGTCATTTTTAGTTGAGGTTTAGAAGCTTTTAACCTCTGGTGTAATTTCTTTCTTAATTCCTGATCTAAACAGTATAAGGCTTAGCAGTATCTCTTTGCCATATAGATACAATACTGGGGTAGAGCCAAATGCTTCAGAAGCCAAGATACTCCAAACCACCAAAGTGTTATCAGTTTCTAGAAATGTTGATTCATAAGATTCATGGTGAGAATCCTAGTCCCAAAAAGCATTAAGCCCAGAAAACAACTTAACATCTAAAGTATGCATATGACTGAAGGAAATATGAGCTTGGCATCTTCTTGCTTTGTCCAAGCTATATTTCAGTCTTCAGGCACTGGAGGCCACCTACGGCAACCAGGTCAATTTTGCTGTTAAAGACCCCAGTTTGAGGTTTAACTTTATGGTCTGTCCATCTAAAATGTTATATTAAACTTTGTAACTACAAAATCTCTATTCACTTTCAGTATCAAAACAGTCTGACATCATCATAATTTATTACTGATTGTGTTACCATTTGGTCATTTCCTCTGGGTATAAAGTTTTGTGGGGGTGAACATTATCTTACATTTATGTTTCATATTTGGTACATTATATTGGTCTATCTCCAGAACTAGTTTAAACTGGCATCTGAGATTCTTTGTATCTTCTTTTTTAAGATCATATTATGTTATTCACCTTTGAAAGATATTTTTAAAGACATTTTAATCTAATTATTCCTTCTATAGAGAATAGATATTCAATAGCTGCATATTCTTCCAAGGTCATAATCACTTACTATTCTGAAGCAAAAAAACAATTCTAGTGGAATCACATGGTCAGTACCTTTTAGTACAGCTCCTGAAAATGTATTAACCAATGGTATCACTTACTAGCTTATCTTAACACCTATATGAAGTGACTGATGAATGTTAAAATTCATTATATGGATTTTACCTTTTTAAGATAAAAAAACTGTAGAGAGAGAGATTGCATTATTAATTGTAAAACAGAGCAAGAAGTTTAGAGAACATAATTTCAATCTAGTGCTTACAGTACTGAAATTAAATTAAAATGCAGAGGATTCACAGCTTCCAATTCTGGAGACTATTTGCATCTTCAATTTCCAGCTACCTCCTAGACCTGCAAGGAAGCATGGCAAATAAAATCTGGGAATGATTTTTCAATAGGCAGCATATAAATGTGACTTTTGCTTTTTTAATGTCCACTTTTAAGTTTTTGCCACTATATTAACTTTTTAAATTATAATTCAATATGGTGTGTGTATGGCTAGAATGAAAAGCAACAGTCACGTCCTCTGCACCCACTGGCACTAACAGGTTAGAGGAAGAATTTCAAAATGGCAACCACCAGCATTGGCCTCAGCAAGGTGGCCTGTGATTGCAAATTTGCTCCCACCGGTGTCTCAGTCCACAGGTAGTATCCCAATTGCTTTACACATCTCCAGAAGATGCTTAAAGATTAAGAAGTGGATCCTCTTCACCTGTGGTCCATGAACTTTTTAATCTGGTGCTTTGTTTTTCTCTTGTCAAGAGGCCCACCTCTGCCTCTTCTACCATCTCAATGCTGTCCTCTTACCCTTTGTTGTGGAGGCTCTGTTCATTCAGCTTTCAGATCCCTTTCCAAGGGAATAATACTCCATTGGAACTATTCCATATGTAGTTGCAGATTTGCCATATCCATGGAAGAAGGCCAGTTCAGGATCTTCCTGCACTGCCATTTTCAGTGTGCTTAGATGCTGAGTCCCTTATTTTTCTTCAGAGCAGAGCAGCTCCATCCTCAGCTCTTATCTCCTTTGCATAGACATGATTGCATCTCATTTAATCCTACACCTTTAATTAATTACCATTCTGCATCACTTTCTGCCTTCTAGAAATTTGTTAAAAATTTCTTCTCCTCTCACCGCTTTTGTACCATTCTCTTTGCTTTGACCCCTGCTCCCACATTTTACTTCTTTACCATCATTTTGATGAGATCTTGCAAAATAAAGGCAATAAAAGCACTATTATCTATGTCAGTTACTTTTCATATTTCACCTACATTTGGTATTTATATTTTGTTCAATGAAATAATTTGTTGTTCACACCTAAGGAGGAAGCCACATATTTTACTTTGTGGTGTTTTCTTAGTAAAAGCGATGTCTTTCTTTCTATCTCAACGTACATATACTTTAAATTTTCATGCACTTTTATCATCTGTGCATTTACAAATATTTATGTAAGCCACCGTTAAAGATTATATAGCTTTCACTTATTGAGTACATTCAGATAATACATTCAACTTATACTCTTTCAGGATACATTTGGGGCTTCCCACACGGTGCCATGGTAAAGAATCTGCCTGCAATGCAGGAGACCTGGATTCATTCCCTTGGTCAGGAAGATCCCCTGGAGTAGGAGATGACAATCCTCTCCACTATTCTTGACTGGAAAATGTCATAGACAGAGGAGCCTGGCCGGCTACGGTCCATGGGGTTGCAAAGAGTCAGACACGACTAAGCAAAACCCAGGATATATTTATCTTTTTCTAGTTCAAACTGATACATTTTAGTCACATACTGTTCATGAGTTTATACCAACTTGAGCTAATAGGTTTAACCAACGATCTTGCTATTCAATATAGATAATGCCACTCGACTTCTGATTGGCTCAGTTTATCCAGTCTTGGGAAATTATAAAGTTACTCATTTATATAAAATGTACAAAGATGCTATCACATCTAGTTTTCTCAAAAAAAAAGAAGAAATATCTTCAGCTTAGACTTTATAAAAAGCTGGAGATTACTTACTGTGTAGTTATCAATGAAGTAATAGAATAAAATATAATGTTATCATTTATCATCTTTCTAGCTGCATCCTTAGTATTCTGCGAGTTATAAATTATTCTTATGATTAACATACATAGAGAAAAATTAGCCAAGATAAGCCCTAAGCTACAATTAGTTTTGCCCTTTATCTGCTTTGGGGAAATGTTCTTTTCTTTCCAAACACACAGGAACCAACAGGTACTAAGGAGAATTTTATCAATTCTAAGGACAGGCAGAGGTGGATAAGCAGCATGGGCCATATAGAACAATTTTTTAAGTGGAAAAAAAGAACAGAAAGGAAAAAGTGGTATAAATAATAGGAAATATTTCTTTGTTTAGACCAAAGTCAACATTGATAGACACTCAGAATGTGTATGATAAATTACTTTTAAATTTTGCTGTTAAAAAAAAATTCACAAAATGCCTGGGTTCCTTTTTCATTTAGACTTTGGCACTTATGATGTCTAAGCTCTTCCTAAAATTTTATTCATAACTAGGGTGATAAAAAGTATAATTTTTCAGCAAAGTCATTAATTTTTATCATTTATTATATCAACTGATACCCTGTATCTTTCATGGCATGGGACAACAGGGTCTGAGGGCTTGACTTTTGAGGGATTTTTTTCCCTTGTACTAAAGCTTAGGGCTGCTCTACCAGACCTAAAGGCATTTTACCCTTCAAAACTTTACCTCATTCAGGCAGACTGTGATTACAGTGTTATTATTACATTCTATAAAAATAACTTTCACAGGAGCTGCTCATTTACCAATAGAAACTGAAAGTCAGCTTATAGACTTCTTTCTGGCTTATAAAGGTAGTCCAAAGTCTCAAAGCATGAAGAGAAAGGGTCAGGTGAGGGAAAGCTGAGCTGAAGATCAGGTAAACAGGTCCATGGATAGTTTAACTTTTCTGACTACTTAGAAACAGCAGCTGAATTGGTTAAATGACTTTCTTCATTTATTTCTGTCCAAATTATAGAAATAGTTTCTCATTTTAAAACTCCACACTTTGTATTTACAACACTGAAAAGCCACTACTTGTGATTCAAATTGTAGTTAAATCTTAGTACCCAACATGAATGGTCATTTATTTAGAATAAGTGATATTAATTCTCTTTGTTTTGTTTTAGGATTCATTTCTGTTGGTGTAAATATGTGTGTTGGAATCATTGGCCATTTTCACCCAACATGTTTATATTACTCTATTTTCAGCCTGTGGCAAACTGATGAAAATCACAGGCCCAATTACAGTCAAGACATCTGGAACCCGATTTGGTGCTTGGATGACAGATCCTTTAGCATCTGAGAAAAATAACAGAGTATGTTGCTTCCTCAAATACCTTTGCTTAGAATTATGTTTTATTAAATTTTGTGTCTACTAGACTATTCACTTGTTTTTAAGGACATCAATTGCTACTTGAAAAGTACTATACTTACTGTTAGCAAATATTTTCAGTTTTATAATATTAACATATCTACAGATATATGTCAAACTTACTTTAGTAAAATGTTCTATCCTATAATTTATCAGTATAGTGAGCCTAATTTTTATTGGTTTTAAACCTGTTTTATGCTTTTAAAAGGCTAATTATAAGTGGACAAAATTCTCCATATACTCCTTCTATAATTTGCTCCTTAGTGAAAAAAAAAAAAGCAAAATACTGAATAAGTAAAAATCTCAAGAGTTAACCAGTTCACTAAACAAGCCATATATTCCTAGAATCTAGGGGTAATTTTAAAGAAAACATTGCTGACACTTTAAGGGTATTTGGCAATATCCGTATAAAGAAAATCAATATATTAGAAACATACCGTGGCTCTATTAATGTTCTATCACTGAACTCAGTATACACTAAGATTCTTAAGAGTTATATCCAAACAAGTTATATCCAATGAAGTTTAGTAGCTTAATTAGTAAAATTATTTCATTAAAAGGTGGTTGAAAGTTCTGTGGTGTCCATAAAGGGAAAATAAGTTGAATGTACAAAATTAGACCATACATTTTTCAGAGCAAGGAGTGGAACAAATAAATTTTCCAAATGTGATGATTTTTGCAATTATCACTAATCAAGTTGATCAGGTAAATGAACAAAGTGATGTGTTTTGAATTGATATATGGTTCACTCAGTGATAAGCACCAAATGATCAAAAATTTTTAAAACAACAAAAAAAGAAAGGACAGAAAAGCAAATCAATCTCAAGGCAGCGCGTTGTTCCTCTCCATGTGGGCCATGCCACTGTTTTTTGTCAGAGTCTGCACTGCTATGACACTGTAGCAGGTAAGTGGAAAGACAACGTTCCAGAGCCTGAGAATGACAATAGTAATATGTCCTGATTCTTAGTGTCTTTATTTTGGAATTCTCAAAAACATATATAATTTAATTATTCCATTTTCCCCCTTTTTTCCAGGTTTGGTACATGGACAGTTATACCAACAATAAAATTGTCCGTGAGTACAAATCAATTGCTGACTTTGTCAGTGGGGCTGAATCAAGAACATACAACCTCCCTTTCAAGTGGGCAGGAACTAACCATGTTGTCTACAATGGCTCACTCTATTTTAACAAGTATCAGAGTAACATCATCATCAAATACAGCTTTGATATGGGGAGAGTGCTTGCCCAGCGAAGCTTGGAATATGCTGGTTTCCACAACGTTTACCCTTACACATGGGGTGGGTTCTCTGACATCGACTTAATGGCTGATGAAATCGGGCTCTGGGCTGTGTATGCAACTAACCAGAATGCAGGCAATATTGTCATCAGCCAACTTAACCAAGATACACTGGAGGTGATGAAGAGCTGGAACACTGGCTACCCCAAGAGAAGTGCAGGGGAATCCTTCATGATCTGTGGGACACTGTATGTCACCAATTCCCACTTAACTGGAGCCAAGGTGTATTATTCCTATTCCACCAAAACCTCCACATATGAGTACACGGACATTCCCTTTCATAACCAATACTTTCACATATCCATGCTTGACTACAATGCAAGAGATAGAGCTCTTTATGCCTGGAACAATGGTCACCAGGTCCTATTCAATGTCACCCTTTTCCACATCATTAAGACTGAGGATGACACATAAGCAAATGTAATTTGTTGTCATCAATCTAAACAGTGTCATTTGTGATCAACTCTATAGGACCCCTTCTGTTTTCTCTTTATTATAACTTTCATCATTTCTCCAAAGCATTTTTTATTATAAAGTTGGTGTTTCAAAAAACATCTGAACTTGTATAAATTAACCTGTTGGAAACACATCTTAACTTCTTAATTTACAAGGCCTATCATGCCTTTGTCATGAAAAGCACTAAAAGAGCTTAAGTGGCTAAAGTCATACTTTTACAAAAGATTAATGATCTGCCTTATATTAGAGTCAGAGATTAATGGTGGCTTAAATGCATGAATGCCTTTTTTTTTTTTAATCTGTCATTTTTTACTGTGTTTTGCTCCACATCAGAAAATATTTTGGTAGGAATTAGGGGAAAAAACACTTTCCCCTCATTTATTTCTAAAACAGATTTAAAGATCTTATTTATATGAGAAAATAATATTAATCATTTTGCTGTTATACGATTCTCTGATGCGGTGCTGTACAGTCATTTTTAAATCTCTTGCTAACACTTTATTGGCAATACGTATTTCTACCATTGTAACCACCATTGTGCAATTGTATCTCTTCACTTCTGTGAAAGTAAGTAATATTTTTTATAAAATACACTGAAGTTTAATCTCAGTAATCATTATGGGTCACTTTTCAAGAGTGGTCAAGAAAGAAGTATCTTCTCAACTTGCTCCTTTACATAAGCATTATAACCTAAAAAGCAAATCAAGCCAGATCTCTTACATAGATTCTTTATTTTACCCCAAGTTTATTGGATCACTGATATGGAATCCTAAAACTGATTCAGTAAGGATGAGCTACTCTGTTCACTCCACTGGAAGAAAACCATATAGTTGCTTGCAAAGATGCAGCTTGGTCACAACTGGACTTGACTCTACTCATTTATTACACATTCAAATTTTGTTCTTATATAATTAAGAATATTAATGTTTTAACTTAAAGTTTACATACAACTGGCAATAATTAACTCCTTATGTCAGGATTCTAAAAGTACATGAAGCACATATGAAAACTCTTAAAATTAAATTTTTGTAATGTCATCTAGACTTATAAATTCTGAAGAGCTGTTGGCAAGATTTGTACAAAAAAAAATTGTGGGAAAACAGGAGTTGCCCAAGTGGTTTAAATGTTTAAATAATCAATTCAGAACACAAGATGGGAAGACAACCCCTTGTTGCCCTGATTCATTGTGTGCAGAAGTGGTGTAATAAAAAAAGCAGAGCTTTAATAATATCTTATGTTAATAACACCAAAAACATAATCAATATATATGAAACATGTCACTGTGTTTGGATGTACTTTCTACATACTTAAGGCAGTTTTATGGAAACCAGTGTGGGTTGGTTTTACAATTTAAAAAGTATATTCTATAATAAACAATATATAACTTAAATTGTTGTAAATGTTTAATTTCATGTATACATAATATCATCATTTCCTTTGTAAAGTAAGGATATAATAAATCAGATAAGGCATTGTATAAAGAAATAATTCTTAAGAGTAATTCATTTCAAATGTCACAAGTAAAATATCATTCTCAAATATCTTACCATCAAAATTTTAGGATGAAAAA
>SJYT01045504.1:117001-144095 GCA_006410635.1 Cephalophus harveyi
TGAAGGAGATCAGCCCTGGGATTTCTTTGGAAGGAATGATGCTAAAGCTGAAACTCCAGTACTTTGGCCACCTCATGCGAAGAGTTGACTCATTGGAAAAGACTTTGATGCTAGGAGGGATTGGGGGCAGGAGGAGAAGGGGACGACAGAGGACGAGATGGCTGGATGGCATCACTGACTCAATGGACGTGAATCTGAGTGAAATCTGGGAGTTGGTGATGGACAGGGAGGCCTGGTGTGCTGTGATTCATGGGGTCGCAAAGAGTTGGACACGACTGAGCGACTGAACTGAACTGAACTGAACTGAATATCTAGTCATATAATATATAGATGTTGAGATCAATAAAGTCAAATGGGTAGTATTAGGATATGATATTTCTTACTATTATGAGCTTTCCCAATGGTTCAGTGGTAAAGAATCTGCCTGCAATGCAGAAAAAAAAAAAAAAAACAGGAGATGCAGGCTCAATCCCTGGGTGGGGAAGGTCCCCTGGAGGAGGAAATGGCAACCCACTCCAGTAGTCTTGCCTGGAAAATCCCATGGACAGAGGAGCCTGGTGGGCCACAGTCTATAGGATCGCAAAGCGTAAGACAGGACTGAGTTCACACACACGTAACATTTCTTACTATTTAGTTCAGTTCAGTTGCTCAGTCATGTTCGGCTCTTAGTGACCCCATGAACTGCAGCAGGCCAGGCTTCCCTGTCCAACACCAAGTCCTGGAGCTTGCTCAAATTCATGTCCATCGTGAAGGTAATGCCATCCAACCATCTCATCCTCTGTTGTCCCCTTCTCCTCCCATCTTCAATCTTTCCCATCATCAGGGTCTTTTCAAATGAAGCACATCAGGTGGCAAAAGTATTGGACTTTCAGTTTCAGCATCAGTCCTTCCAGTGAATGTTCAGGACTGCTTTCCTTTAGTATAGACTGATTAGATCTCCTTGCAGTCCAAGGGATTCTCAAAAGTCTTCTCTAACACCACAGCTCAAAAGCATCAATACTTTGGCACTCAGCTTTCTTTATAGTCCAACTCTGACATCCATATATGACTACTGGAAAAACCATAGCCTTGACTAGATGGACCTTTGTTGGCAAAGCAACGTCTCTGCTTTTTAATAAGCTGTCTAGGTTGCTCACAGCTTTTCTTCCAAGAAGCAAACATCTTCTAATTTCAATCTTGCTTCTTCAAGAAGCAAACATCTTCTAATTTCAAGGCTCCAGTCACCATATGTAGTGATTTTGGAGCCCAAGAAAATAAACTGTCACTGTTTCCATTGTTTCTCCATCTATTTGCCATGGAGTGATGGAACCAGATGCCACAATCTTAGTTTTTTGAATGTTGAGTTTTAAGCCAGCTTCTTCACTTTCTTCTTTCACTTTCATCAAGAGGCTCTTCAGTTCTTCTTCACTATCTGGCATTAGGGTAGTGTCACCTGCATATCTGAAGTTATTGATATTTCTCCCAATAATCTTGATTCCAGCTTGTGCTTCATCTAGCCTGGCATTTCACATGATGTACTCTGCATAGAGCTTAAATAATTAGGGTAACAATATATATAGCCTTGACAAACTCCTTTACCAATTTGGAACCAGTCTGTTGTTCCATGTCTGGTTCTGACTGTTGCTTCTTGACCTGCATACAGATTTCTCAGGAGTCAGGTAAGGTGGTCTGGTATTCCCATCTCTTGATGAATTCCACAGTTTGCTATGATCTATAGAGTCAAACGTTTTGGTGTAATCAATAAAGCAGAAGTAGAAGTTTTTCTTACTATTAAGTAATACATTAATCAGCTCAGGCTGCCATAACAGAATATCAGAAACTAATCAGCTTAAATAACAGAAATTTATTTTCTCACAGCTCTGGAAACCAAGATCAAGTCCAAGGTCAAGGTGCCAACAGGGTTGATTCTGGCGATGCCCCTCTTCTTAGCTTATAGACAGCTGCCTGCTTACCATGTCCTGACCTGGACTTTTCTCTGTGCATGCACAGGGGAGAGAGATCTCTGGTGCCTCTTCTTCTTCTAATAAAGACACTGGTCTTATCAGATTAGGGCCCCACCCTTATGACCTCATTTAACCTTTAAAGACCCCATTTCCAAATATAGTCACATTAGAGGTTAAGACAAACATACAAATTTTGAGGGGATATAATTCAGTCCATAACAAGTCCATCCATCTTAGCTGATGAAGAAAAGACTTGTTGCTATGTTCAGAAGACCATACACACAGGGATAACTCTGATCAAAAGGTCATAATTTAACGCTCCAAAAATATACATATATTTAAAATTTTAAAGTCTTTATTTCCACGACTCACTGATAAACTTTAATTCAAGTTCCACATTTTAAACAATTTACTCTCCCACCCAGATCCATTCACCAGAACAACTGCCACTCCAGGTCTAAAAAAATTCCTTATCTGAGGTCTACTCTTCTTTGAGTATGTTCAAAGCACAACTCCATTTCAACTTTCAAAAGCAATATTATACAGTAGAAATTCAATTCATATTTAAATCAAAAGATCTTAAATTTAGTTTTAGCTCTGATATCAATTCAATGACAGTATAGAGTCTCAAGAACTAAATTTAACATCTTCAATTTTACCGTTAAACCTAGGTTCAAAGACATCTATGATTAAGAGCTTGTGAGCACTTTAAGATATATATTTAAAGAATAATGGTAAATTAAGAGGTGGCAAGAATACACAGAACTGTACAAAAAAGATCTTCATGACCCAGATAATCACGATGGTATGATCACTCACCTAGAGCCAGACATCCTGGAATGTGAAGTCAAGTAGGACTTAGAAAGCATCACTACGAACAAAGGTATTGGAGGTGATGGAATTCCAGTTGAGCTATTTCAAATCCTCAAAGATGATGCTGTGAAAGTGCTGCCCTCAATATGCCAGCAAATTTGGAAACTCAGCAGTGGCCACAGGACTGGAAAATGTCAGTTTTTATTCCAATCCCAAAGAAAGGAAATGCCAAAGAATGCTCAAACTGCACAATTGCACTCATCTCACAAGCTAGTAAAGTAATGCTCAAAATTCTCCAAGCCAGGCTTCAGCAATATGTGAACCGTGAACTCCCTGATATTCAAGCTGGTTTTAGAAAAGGCAGAGGAACCAGAGATCAAATTGCCAACATCCACTGGATCGTTGAAAAAGCGAGAGAGTTCCAGAAAAACATCTATGTCTGCCTTATTGACTATGCCAAATCCTTCGACTGTGTGAATCACAATAAACTGTGGACAATTCTGAAAGAGATGGGAATACCAGACCACCTAACCTGCCTCTTGAGAAATCTGTATGCAGGTCAGGAAGCAACAGTTAGAACTGAACATGGAACAACAGACTGGTTCCAAATAGGAAAAGGAGTACGTCAAGGCTGTATATTGTCACCCTGTTTATTTAACTTATGCAGGGTACATCATGAGAAATGCTGGGCTGGAAGAAGCACAAGCTGGAATCAAGATTGCCAGGAGAAATATCAATAACCTCAGATATGCAGATGACACCACCCTTATGGCAGAAAGTGAAGAGGAATCTGTCTAGTCAAGGCTATGGTTTTTCCAGTGGTCATGTATGGATGTGAGAGTTGGACTGTGAAGAAAGCTGAGCACTGAAGAATCAATGCTTTTGAACTGTGGTGTTGGAGAAGACTCTTGAGAGTCCCTTGGACTGCAAGGAGATCCAACCAGTCCATTCTAAAGGAGATCAGCCCTGGGTGTTCTTTGGAAGGACTGATGCTAAAGCTGAAACTCCAGTACTGTGGCCATCTCATGCGAAGAGTTGACTCATTGGAAAAGACCGTGATGCTGGGAGGGACTAGGGGCAGGAGGAGAAGGGGACAGAGGATGAGATGCCTGGATGGCATAGCTGACTCGATGGGCATGAGTTTGAGTGAACTCTGAGAGTTGGTGATGGACAGGGAGGCCTGGTGTGCTGCAATTCATGGGATTGCAAAGAGTCAGACACGACTAAGTGACTGAACTGAACTGAACTGATAATGGTCATATATTTCCAATATATTGAATGATTTAGTCTCATTTAGAAGGATGAAAGGACACGTAGAAAGACATGGTAATCAAAGGATCCTTATTTAGGCCTCAATAGTATGCAAAACAAAAATACCTTAGAAACTTCTAGCAGCTTCTTATTTCTGCTGCTTAAAACACAAAGCTAGCAGTCTGTTTGGTTCTGAATAGCCTACATAATTTAAAATGCTTATTTGGTAACCCATGAGATATTTCTTTCTATAAATGATTTCCCATTTATACTTTTATTTTTTCTACCCTTTATCTGTTCTCATTAATTTTGCACATACTCCCATTGAAGATTTCACATTGTATCATACATATTTATTTATAAGAGTCTTCTTCACATATTGTAAGCTTCTTAAAAACTAGGATGGGGACTTGCCTGTAGGTCCAGTGGCTAAGACTTCATGCCCCCAATGCAGGGCGCCCGGGCTTGATCCCTGCTTATAGATCCCTGTTTAGGGAACTACATAGATCCCACAACGGTTCAGTTCAGTTCAGTCACTTAGTCGTGTCCATCTCTTTGCTATCCCATGGTCAGCACCATGCCAGGCTTTCCTGTCCATCACCAACTCTGGAAGCCTACTCAAACTCATGTCAATCAAGTCAGTGATGCCATCAAACTATCTCATCTTCATTTATCCCATTCTCCTCCTGCCTTCAGTCTTTCCTAACATAAGGGTCTTTTCCAATGAGTCAGTTCTTTGCATCAGGTGGCAAAAGAATTGGAGCTCCAGCTTCAGCATCAGTCCTTCCAATGAATATTCAGGACTGATTTCTTTTAGGATTGACTAGTTAGATCTCTTTGCAGTCCAAGGGATTCTCAAGAGTCTTCCTTAACACCACAATTCAAAAGCATCAATTCTTTCATGCTCAGCTTTCTTTATAGCCCAACTTTCACATCCATTCATGTCATGACTACTGGGAAAAAAACATACCTTTGACTAGATGGAGCATTGTTGGCAACATAATATCTCTGCCTTCTAATATGCTATCTAGGTTGGTCATAGCTTTTCTTCCAAGGAACTGCTGCTGCTGCTAAGTCACTTCAGTTGTATCCGACTCTGTGCAGCCCTATAGACGGCAGCCCACCAGGCTCCCCCATTCCTGGGATTCTCCAGGAAAGAACACTGGAGTGGGTTGCCATTTCCTTCTCCAATGCATGAAAGTGAAAAGTGAAAGTGAAGTTGCTCAACTGTGTCCAACTCTTGGCGACCCCATGGACTACAGCCCACCAGGCTCCTCTGTCCTTGGGATTTTCCAGGTAAGAGTACTAGAGTGGGGTGCCATTGCCTTCTCCGGTTCCAAGGAGCAAGTATCTTTTAATTTAATGGCTCAGTCACCATCTGCAGTGATTTTGGAGACCCAAAAAATAAAGTCTCTCACTGTTTCCATTGTTTCCCTACTTATTTGCCATGGGATGATGGGATTGGGTGCCATGATCTTAACTTTCTGAATGTTGAGTTTTAAGCCAACTTTTTCACTCTCCTCTTTCACTTTCATCAAGAGGCTCTTTAGTTCTTTGCTTTCTGAAATAAGGGTGGTGTCATCTGTGTATCTGAGGTTATGATATTTCTCCTGGCAATCTTGATTCCAGCTTGTGCTTCATCCAGCCCAGCATTCACATAAGATACTCTGCATATAAGTTACATAAGCAGGGTGACAAAAACAGCCTTGACGTACTCCTTTCCCAATTTGGAACCAGTCTGTTGTCCCACGTCTCATTCTCTGTTGTTTCTTGACCTGCATACAGATTTCTCAGGAGTCAGTTAAGGTGGTCTGGTATTCCCATCTCTTTAAGAATTTTTCACAGCTTGTTGTGAGCCACAGTCAATGCCTTTGGTGCAGTCTATAAGCGAGACGTAGATGTTTTTCTGGAACTCTTGTGCTTTTTTGACGATCCAATGGATGTTGGCAATATGATCACTGATTCCTCTGCCATTTCTAAATGGTTCACGTACTGTTGCAGCCTGGCTTGGAGAATTTTCAACATTACTTTACTAGATTGTGAGATGAATGCAACTATGTGGTAGTTTGAGCATTCTTTGGGATTGCCTTTCTTGGGACTGGAATGAAAACCAGCTTTTTCCAGTCCTGTGGTGACTGCTGAGTTTTCCAAATTTGCTTGCATATTGAGTGGCACTTTCGCATCATTTTTTAGGATTTGAAATAGTTCAACTGGAATTCCATCACCTCCACCAGCTTTGTTCCTAGTGATGCTTCCTAAGACCCACATGACTTTGCATTCCAGGATGTCTGGCTCTAGGTGAGTGATCACACCATTGTGATTATCTGAGTCATGAAGATCTTTTTTGTATAGTTCTGTGTATCCTTGCCACCTCTACTTAATATCTTATGCTTCTGTTAAGACCATCATTTCTGTCCTTTATTGTGCTCATCTTTGCATGAAATGCTCCCTTAGTATCTCCAATTTTCTTGAAGAAATCTCTAGTTTTTCCCATTCTATTGTTTTCCTCTATTTCTTTGCATTGATCACTGAAGAAGGCTTTCTTTTCTCTGCTTATTATTCGTTGGAACTCTGCATTCAAATGGATACATCTTTCCTTTTCTCCTCTGCCGTAAGCTTCTGTTCTTTTCTCAGATATTTGTAAGACCTCCTCAGACAATTTTGCCTTTTTTACATTTCTTTTTCTTGGGGATGGTCTTGATCGCTGCCTCCTGTACAATGTCTCGAACCTCCCTCTACAGTTCTTCAGGCACTCTGTCAGATCTAATACCTTGAATCTATTTCTCATTTTCACTATATAATCATAAGGGATTTCTTTTAGGGCATACCTGAATGGTCTAGTGGTTTTCCCTACTTTCTCCAATTTAAGTCTGAATTTGGCAATAAGGAGATCATGATCAGAGGCACAATCAGCTCCTGGTCTTGTTTTTGCTGACTGTATAGTTTCTCCATCTTCAGCTGCAAAGAACATAATCAAAATATGATTTCAGTACTGACCATCTGGTGATGTCCAGGTGAAGAGTCTTCTCTTGTGTTGTTGGAAGAGGGTATTTGGTATGACCAGTGCTCTCTCTTGGCAAAACTCTGTTACCCTTTGCCCTGCTTCATTTTGTACTCCAAGGCCAAATTTGCCTGTTATTCCAGGTACCTCTTGACTTCCTCCTTTTGCATTCCAGTCCCCTATAATGTAAAGGACATCTTTTTGGGGTGTTAGTTCTAGAAGGTCTTATAGATCTTCATTGAACCATTCAACTTCAGCTTCTTCAGCATTACTGGTCGGGATATAGACTTGGATTACCCTGATATTGAATGATTTGCCTTGGAAATGATCAGAGATCATTGTGTAGTTTTTGAGATTGCATCCAAGTACTGTATTTTGGACTCTTTTGTTGACTATGATGGCTACTTCATTTCTTCTAAGGGATTCTTACCCACAGTAGTAGATATAATGGTCATCTGAGTTAAATTCACCCATTCCAGTCCATTTTAGTTCACTGATTCCTAAAATGTCGATATTCACTCTTGACCCCTTCCAATTTGCCTTGATTCATGGACCTAACATTCCAGGTTCCTGTGCAATACTGCTCTTTACAGCATTGGGCTTTACTTCCATCACCAGTCACATCTACAACTCGGTGTTGTTTTTGCTTTGGATCTGTCTATTCACTCTTTCTAGAGATACTTCTCCACTCTTCTCCTGTAGCATATTGGGCACCTACCAACCTGGGGAGTTCATCTTTCAGTGTCCTATCTTTCTGCCTTTTCATGCTGTTCATTGGGTTCTCAAAGCAAGAATACTTAAGCAGTTTGCTATTCCCTTCTCCAGTAGGCCACATTGTGTCAGAACTCTCCACTATGACCCATCTGTCTTGGGTGGCCCTACAGGGCATTGCTCATAGTTTTACTGAATTAGACAAGGCTGGTGGCTCAGAGGGTAAAGTGTCTGCCTTCAATGCAGGAGGTCCAGGTTCGATCCCTGTGTTGGGAAGATCCCCTGGAGAAGGAAATGGTAACCCACTCCAGTATTCTTGCCTGGGGAATCCCATGGATGGAGAAGCCTGGTAGTCTACAGTCCATGGGGTCGCAAAGAGTCAGACAGAACTGAGTGATTTCATATTCACTTTCATGGTCCATGTGACCAGTTTGATTAGTTTTCTGTGATTGTTGTTTTCATTCTGTCTGCCTTCTGAAGGATAAGGACAAGAGGCGTATGGAAGCTTCCTGATGGGAGAGACTGACTGAGGGGGAAACTGGGTCTTGTTCTGATGGGCAGGGCCATTCTCCATAAATCTTTAATCCAATTTTCTGTTGATGGGCGGGGTTGTGTTCCCTCCCTGCTGTTTGGCCTGAGGCCAAACTATGGTGGAAGTAATGAAGATAATGTCTATCTCCTTCAAAAGGTCCAGTACCCTGGACCCTGCAACAGGCCACCGCCAACCCAGGCCTCTGCCAGAGACTCCTGGGCACTCACAGGTAAGTCTGGGTCAGTTTCTTGTTGGCTCACTGCTCCTTTCTCCCACATACCGCAACTAAGTAACCACATGCCACAACTAATAGTTTGTAGGCCACAACTAAAGATCCTGCATGCTCCAAGGAAGAGCAAAAATCCTGTATGCCACAACTAAGACCCAGAGCAGCCAATAGATAAATAAAAATATGTAAAAAAAAATCTAAGATAAATTCTTCATTTAAAACTTTCCTTGGCAACTAGCATAGAATCTAGAACATGGTATGACTCAAAATGTCTGTTTAAACATGAGAATATTCTTCCAAAATTCCAAAGAATATTTTCACTTCCCCAGATGCTTAAAGTTTTTATTCTTGAATATATTTCTATATACAGTATTGAGGATTGTTTATTATAAAATATTGAAATTGCCACTACTTTTTAATGAACATTTATATCCTTTAGAACTCCATAGAATTCAGGTTAGCCACTCTCTAAATCAGGAGTCTCCACAGGTCATTTGTAAAGTGTTCAAGCTTATAAATTAGTGTACAAGTAAAAATCATAACACTGCTTAGAGGGTAGTAACTGTTGGAGATATGGAATTTTGAGAGGTTAAAAACTGTATTATCACTGATCTGCGGAAGTATTATTTTCAGAATTCACCAGAGTATTTTTCATTTTCCTAACTGTCAAAAGCTATCAGAAAGCTGAAGGAAAGCATATTCAGAGACAGGCCATCTGAAAAGACATGAGAGCCAATCTTCTGCCTCCTCTTAAAAAAGTTATAATATTTATGTCCATTTTTGAGAGTACAGAATTTCTAAGAGGACATTAGAATTTACCACTGACAGTTTTATTATACTAGAATAATCTGACTATGTTCCCAATAAAGTAGGCCAAATCAATGAAATAGTCTTAGATTGTAGCTGAAAGCAATTTTTAAGAAAATATATACATTTAAAAGACTTTGCACACATAAGTACTATAGTGGTAGATAGTCTTTGGTCACATTCTATGCCTAAGGAAAATCATGCTCATTTAGGTCCCAGTGAGGAAACCCCCAGTTCACAAAGTGTGGCTTCCCATCAATCACCATCACATGGCAACGTGTCACAAAGGTGAAGTCTTGGACCTTCTCCCTAGAACTACTAAATCAAAAACTCTGAGTTAAAGCCTAGTAATCTGTGTTTTTACAAGTCCCCCATATCATTCAATTTAGGCTTAAACCTTAGAACAACTGATCTAAGCTTACAGAATTAGTCGATGGTAAACTCTTGGTTTCAGGTGGCTTTAGTCCCATCTTTGCTTCAAGAACCTTGATTCTGACCTTGATGCAGTAAAGGAGGATTTACTGATGATGTTAATAATAAGTTTGGAAGCAATGCTAAACCTTCTGTTAAACTCACTTCCGATGGTATCTACTTTCTTAGCTAAAACCTATCTTGAGTACATTTTTGTTCACTGTAATGGGTATAAAGAGATCTGATTTAAAATCGTGAGTTCTCATCACTGCATTTTTTTAACCAAATTCTTTATAAATCATTTTCATGGGTTTATTTTCAAACTGTACTCTAACTCTCTCCAGCTGCCTCATTCTGTTTCCGTTGTTTCCCACTTTATCTCTTCTTCTCTGGCTTCTTTATATTAATCGTGATCATTGCTTACACCTGCTCTAGCCTAACTTATCTTAGTGAATGAATTTTAATGCCAAGTTGTTTAGATAGAATTTGAAACTGCAAAGGAGATTTATAGTTCAGGGAGCATCATTTGGAGAAGGCCCTAATTTATCTTCACAGTTATGTAAAATTTAGATCTCCTATGTCTGTAAAAACCGCCTGGAAGCAACAGCTATTGTATTTCACAGGCTAGTCTGTACCAGTGATTTACACAGACTCTAAGACAGCAGGCACTCTTTTCCCTCCAGGAATGATTTGAATATTTCACTAGAAGAAAGAAAGGAAAATTAAGTTAGACTATCACAAATATAAACACAATCAGAATGTCCTTCCATATTAGGAAACTGTGTCCATCACCAGGAAAACTGAAGCAAGATACCCTTTCCATCTCTGTAAATAAGATAGACAGTTTGTTGCCCCTAAATAAAGTAAACAGCATATTCCTTTTGGGACTATCCCCAGAAACTATAACTGTGGCCATTTTTTTATTCTTTTCAAAGATAACACTGAGAACAGAAACATAGCTGAAGAGTTGCTGTGTGGTCATGATTCCAGCAAGCCTAGTTGAATCAGCCAGGCAGCCTTTGCACACTACTGAGCTATGTCAATCCTGCCCTCTTCCACCACCACATTTACCTTTATGCCACACACGCTCATGTAAGTAAGAAGGTAGAGGATTCAGCCAAAAGCCCTGTCAAGTTCAACTGCTGGTTCTACTATTCACTAGCCAGAGGACCCTGCATAAGACACATAAACATCAAAATTCAATCCTCCCAGCTGTAAGTGACAAGCCTGATGTGGCCATTCTTATAAAGAATATGATAAGAAGGAAATATCATCATAAGGAAATATGATGATAAAATTAGGATCAGTAGTTCTCAAACGGTGGAGAAGGCAATGGCACCCCACTCGAGTACTCTTGCCTGGAAAATCCCATGGACGGAGGAGCCTGGTAAGCTGCAGTCCATGGGGTCGCCAAGAGTCAGACATGACTGAGTGACTTCACTTTCACTTTTCACTTTCATACATTGGAGAAGGAAATGGCAGCCCACTCCAATGTTCTTGCCTGGAGAGTCCCAGGGACGGGGGAGCCTGGTGGGCTGCCGTCTATGGGGTCGCACAGAGTCGGACATGACTGAAGTGACTTAGCAGTAGCAGTAGCAGTTCTCAAACGGAGCTAAATATGATCCCTGGAGTATGTTTTAAAATGTATGAAAATATTTTTGATTATAGCAACTGAGAAGGGAGAAAGGACTGTGGACTAGTAGACAGAGACAAGGGGTGCTGCTAAACATCTTACATGCCAACAAAGAATTATCTGGCCCAAACAGTCAACAGTGCCAAGCTTGAGAAATTCTGGATGAGATGCTTTGTAAATTAAAAGCACAACAAATATTGATTGTGTATCAGGCCCTGTCTTAGAAACCAGGTAGTGTTCTCAAGTTAAAACCTAAATGCACAGAGATGGGACACTAAGGTTCAACATACTTCCATCAACCCAAAAGAACTCAGTTTATTTCTTTGACTTTCCAATGCTGTGTTCAGTGCCTCCAATATATTGAATAGAAATACCTGCTATACATGTTTTGCTTGTGAACTTAACTGATGCAGTAAAAACAAATTGCAAAGATCCCTTTAAAATTGCCAATGTTAATTTTATGTCACCAGTATCCCCATGTCAGACATCACCATAGATATTCAGGGACTAATAATCTGGTTTACTGTCTTCAGCAGCACTTATGACAATGATATGGACATAACACATATAGTAAATAAACATTCCAGAATCACTGTGTGATGATACCATTCGTTTTTCTGAATCATCAAAAAAAAAAAGACTGAATGATGTATCAAAGCTTAATCATAATCAATAATGAAAATAATATTTTACACTGATGGAGTTCTTACAATATGCCAGTCACATTCATTTGATCTTCACAACCAACCTTGAACCCATTTCATATGTAAGGAAACTGAGGCACTGAGAGATTAGGTAAGTTTCACAAAGTCATACAGCTAATTAGTGTCAGAACTCAAGATAATATGGCTCTAGAGTCCACACGCTGTATCTACCACACTATTTATCATTGGCACCTAGAAGCAGCTAAATCCACATCACACAGCAAACCACAACTATGGAAGACATTCAGTACAAGTAGAATTAGTAAATCAGCTCAATGAGGGAAAATATTAAAATGAAATCATGCCCACCTGATTGACAGTTGCCCTCAAAAGAAGGTGCTGACATATTTAGGCCAAGTCAGAATTGAAGTTGTAGCCTTTAAAAAACTGGGGTCATTGGTTCTGATCAAGCTGTTTACATGGCCAAGTGTATGACCTTGCTCTTGCCTAACGTATGCTCACTGCAGGTGACATTTCAGTAGATTTCTAAAGGTGAAATAGCTACTTTCACTTTGCTCCTGTATACTGTGCAAAATGGTCCATTACCTCTGGTTCCTACAATAAGAAGCAGCAAAGGCAAACAGGGGAGAAACTCTCACCTGCATGGAAAGAGGTCAGTAAGCAGACAGTGTAAACCAACATGCTGTGCAGACCTGGGGCCTCCAGGGCAACCTCAGTAATTGCTTCATCTGCTTTCCTGATTTCCCTCTTACTTTTGCCAAACATGATTGGATGTGATGCAAGTCCTTCTTATAAAGCAGGGTCTCTTCCACAGAAATGCACCCATGTTTCTTTCCCTTGACCTAAAATTGTACAGGAGTTCAGCTTAACATTCTAGAATTTTGAAAATAACAAAGTCAAAGAGAATAACCTCCTAGTAAAGAAGCACTGGACTTCACTAAACCAGATGTTTCGCCTGCTGAAATCATGTAAAATCAATTGTTTCACTCTGGTCATAGAATTCATTTAAAACAAGTCTGTATTTTTAAAAAATGTGCTGAGCATATAGAAAATAGCTTGATTCGTTCATGCACAAAAATCTCATTTTAAAAGTATTTATGACATGGCTCGTTGACTAATCCTTCAAAATACAGCTATGAACAAGAAACTTTCCATATATCACATAATTAGCCCATAAAACAGATGTTCATTTTTTACACAATGTGAGCATTCTTTTAAAAAATCACTTTATTTCATTTAACTCTAACATACTCAGTAGATGAGCATTTTATAATATCAAATTAAAATCTTACCCAGAATGCTAGCAAAAACTTGAAAACTTCAAAAAACTGAATAGTCAATTGCTTTAATCTTTGAAAGTCAAATATTTTAATTTTTGAAAGAAGAAGAACAGCTTAATTTGTCAAAGTCATTAGAGATTAAACTTTTTCTGGTCCTTAAGTTGTAATCATAGGTAAGAAATAAATGTGCATTATGGTGAGTTGAAACTTTTGGACATTTTTATATAAACAAGCCTGCCTTTTTCCTCATAAAGAATATATGGGGTACCTGTTCAGAAATCATTTGTTCCAGTTAAACACTGAGAGAGCACTGATGAGAGAACTTCAATAATTCCTTAATAATCACCAACACTGACAGAAGCAAGACTTAAATCCTGTCTCTTGAGTCTCAATTCCATTACTATTCTATTAGACCCCTTGCTCCTCAGTGTCCTGTGATATGGTTTTAACTTGCTTGCCAAGAAATGAGAGCATTAAAGGCAATAATCGTATTAAATTATTTCTATCTTAATAATTATCTTTTATTTTCCTATCTTTTGTGAAAATATTCTTTTTAAATTATGGTGATAAAAAATGGCACTGTTTGTATTTCTGAAAATTATCAGTCTGAACTCCCTCTGTTGCATATATCTAAAACCTAACTCAAACTGATTTAAGCTAAAAAGAGAATTTATGGCTTCAAGTGATGTTAAAAAAAAAAAAAATTCCTGGTTGTAAAGTCCAGATTTGGCTTATTCCAGGATTCAGATGATGTTTTCAGGACTTGGTTTCTCTTTGTCTCTCAGCTCTGCTTTGGTTTGCTTTTGCTTTAAGAAGAAAATTAGCTCTTTAATTTTTTTTCTAATACACATGTGTGGTGGAAGTTTTTTTTTTTAATTAAGGTAACTTTTGTTTATAATATTAAATAAGATTCAGGTGCACAGCATAATAATTCAGCTTCTGTATACACTACAGCATGCTCACCACCAAAAGTCTAGTTACCATCTGTTATCATACATTTGACTCAAACCATTTCAAACCTTGTCCCCATCCTCCTCTGGCAACCCATCAAATTGTTCACATTTGCTTTTGCTCATTTACTGTTTATTTTAATATTCCACATATGTATAAATCATATGATATTTTTCTTTTTCCATCTGACTTATTTCACATCATAAAACCTGCTTTGATTTTTAAAGGCTTTATTCTCAGATATCAGATGGCCTCAAAAGACTCAAGCTTACATCATCTTGACTGCTAATCCTACTAGTGAAATGAAATACGTTCTCTCCTATTATTTCCAGAAAATTCTTACTGAGTTATGGTTAAGTCACATAACTAACCTCAAATCAATCATTTGAGCCAAAGGATATACTAGTCCAATAGTCTATTTGTCCATCCATAAATCCAGAGATAGAATGAGATCCTTATGAACAATATATTAATCATGAGGAAGATATGATCATTTTTTTTTTAATTAAGGTAACTTTTGTTTATAATATTAAATAAGATTCAGGTGCACAGCATAATAATTCAGCTTCTGTATACACTACAGCATGCTCACCACCAAAAGTCTAGTTACCATCTGTTATCATACATTTGACTCAAACCATTTCAAACCTTGTCCCCATCCTCCTCTGGCAACCCATCAAATTGTTCACATTTGCTTTTGCTCATTTACTGTTTATTTTAATATTCCACATATGTATAAATCATATGATATTTTTCTTTTTCCATCTGACTTATTTCACATCATAAAACCTGCTTTGATTTTTAAAGGCTTTATTCTCAGATATCAGATGGCCTCAAAAGACTCAAGCTTACATCATCTTGACTGCTAATCCTACTAGTGAAATGAAATACGTTCTCTCCTATTATTTCCAGAAAATTCTTACTGGGTTATGGTTAAGTCACATAACTAACCTCAAATCAATCATTTGAGCCAAAGGATATACTAGTCCAATAGTCTATTTGTCCATCCATAAATCCAGAGATAGAATGAGATCCTTATGAACAATATATTAATCATGAGGAAGATATGATCCCCTAGTGAAATCAAGGTGCTGTTAACAAAGAGAAAGTGTACAACCTCAAGTTAAACAAAAACACCAGTTATCCACTTAGTCCTGCCAAAATAATAGTGACAATATGTTTCCTAATGTTTGAAAAAAATTATAACTCCCTCAAATTTTAAAGGCTAGAAATTCCCATCATAGACTTGTTGTTGCTCAGTTACTCAGCCATGTCTGACTCTTTGAGACCCCATGGACTGCAGCATGCCAGGCTTCCCTGTCCTTCACCATCGCCTAGAGCTTGCTCACATTCATGTCTATTGAATAAATGATACCATTGAACTACCTTGTCCCCTGTCGTCCCCTTCTTCTCCTGCCCTCAATCTTTCCCAGCATCAGAGTCTTTTCTAACCCCTAATAACCAGCAAACTTTTATGATGCCTACCAAGTAGTCACAAAAGAATCTTTGGAAGTCAAAGCAAATAGCTCAAACTGTCCACTTTTTCAACATCTCAAAATTCAACTTTTCTTCACTCACAGCCAAACATGTCAGTTAAATTCCCCATCCTCAAATTTTGAAATACAAAGATAACCCAGCTACCAAAAACACTGTTTTCTATAAGCAAAATTTTAATTTATTCCTACAAACAATGAGAAAATAAAGAAGAGATGAATATTCAGCCATCTGCCAGCTCTACTGCTAAGTCAGATGCTGCTTAAGGTGAGCAGAGAGACCCTAATTAGAGATCTGGTACTATCTGAAACCTATAGGTTTTCTGTGTTTGGAAAGTTTAAAGAAGTTTTAGAGTTATGATACACTTTGAGAATGGAGCAAAAATACTTTTTTCAAAAAGAAAAATTATGTTCATAACTGAAATTTAGTCAAAGAATTTACTAGTATACTAACTCTTGGAAAAGAAGCCAGGTTAACTTTCAAGTAATTCCATCATTTTCTATAGACTGCTTCAAGCTCTTGTGTATTCCTAAAGATTGCAGACTTTGGATCATCAATCAAAATTTCAAAATCTTTTGCAAGTGTCCAGTAGGGTTTATATCCTTGAAAACATAATCTATCTGTTGATTATGGATCTTCACAGTATCAAAAAATTTAAAATACAAATGCTTCATGTAAAAGAGCTAATATAAACAGGGTCTGTTGCTCTTCCTATGGATAATGTCCCCTTCATGAATCACAGTCTTGCTGTGGCAAAGAGGCGTGTGTAACTCAATGAAGCTATAAGTCATTTCACGCAAGCTGACCCAAGACAGATGCATAATAGTGAAGATTTCTGACAAAATGTGATCCACTTAAAAAGGAAATGGCAACCCACTCCAATATTATTGCCTGGAGAACCAGATGAACAGCATGAAAAGGCATAAAGATATGATGCCTGAAGATGAACCCCCTCAGGTTAGAAGGTGTTCAATTGCTACTGGGGAAGAGTAGAGGGCAATTACTAATAGCTCCAATAAGAATGAAGCAGCTGGGTCAAAGCAGAAATGACGCTCAGCTGTGGATGTGCCAGGGGTGGGGAGTGGAGTGAAAGCAAAGTCCAATGCTGTAAAGAGTAATACTACATAACCTGGAATGTTGGGTCCATAAATAAAGGTAAATTGAACATGGTCAAGCAGGAGATGGCAAAAGTGAACATCGGAATTTTAGGAATCAGTGAACTGAAAGAGACAGAAATGGGCAAATTTCATTCAGATGAACCTTATATCTATTACTGTGGGTAAGAATCCCTTAGAAGAAACGGAGTCACCCTCATAGTCAACAAAAGTCTGAAATGCAGTACTTAGGTGCAATCACAAAAACAACAGAAAGATCTTGGTTTGTTTCGAAGGCAAAACATTCACCATCACATTAATCCAAGTCTACGCCCCAACCACTAATGCCAAAGAAGTTGCAATTGACCAGTTCTATGAAAATATACAACAACTTCTAGAACTGACGCCAAAAAAAAAAAAAAAAAAAAAAGTCCTTTTCATCACAGGGAATTGGAATGCAAAAGTAGGAAGTCAAGAAATATTTGGAGTAACAGGCAAGTTTGGTTTTGGAGTTCAAATTGAGGTAGGCAAAGACTAATAGAGCATTGTCAAGAGAACAAGCTGGTCATAACTAACATCCTTTTCCAACAAAACAAGACATGACTCTAAACATGGACATCAATAAATGGTTAATTCTGAAGTCAGATTTATCATGTTCTTTGCAGTCAAAGATGGAAAAGCTCAATATAGTCAGTAAAAACAAGATGGAGCTGATTGTGGCTCAGATCATGAGCTCCTTATTACAAAATTCAGGATTAAATTGAAGAAAGTATGGAAAACTACTAGACCATTCAGGTATGACCTAAATGAAGTCCCTTATGATTACACAGTGAGGTGACAAATAGATTCCAGGAATTAGACCTGGAAGATAGAGTGCCTGAAGAACCATGGATGAAGGTTCATAACATTGTATAGGATGCAGTGACCAGAATCATCCCAAAGAAAGAGAAAATGCAAGAAGGCAAAGGGGTTGTCTGAGGAGGCTTTACAAGTAGCTAAGGAAAGATGAGAAAACAAAGGCAAGGAAGAAAGGGAAAGATACACCCAAGTGAATGCAGAGTTCCAGAGAAGAGATAAGTTCTTCTTAAATTAACAATGCAAAGAAATGGAAGAAAAGAATAGAAAGGGAAAGACTAGAGATCTCCTCAAGAAAATTGAAGATATCAAGAGAACATTTCATGTAAGGATGGGCAAGATAAAGAACAGAAACTGTAAGGACCTAACAGGCAGAAGAGATTAAGAAGAGGTGGCAAGAATACACAGAAGAACTGTACCAGAAAGGTTTTAATGACCCAAATATCCAGAATGGTATAGTAACTCACCTAGAGCCAGACATCCTGGAGTGTGAAGTCAAGTGGGCCTTAGGAATCATTACTGTGAACAAAGCCAGTGGAGGTGACAGAATTCCAGCTGATCTATCTCAAATCCTAAAAGATGATGCTGTGAAAGTGCTGCACTCAGTATGTCAGCAAATTTGGAAAACTCAGCAGTGGCTACAAGACTGGAAAAGGTCAGTTTTCATTCCAACTACAAATAAGGGCAATGTCAAAGAATGCTCAAACTACCAAACAATTACACTCATTTCACATTGTATTCATACTAAAGTTATGCTCAAAATCCTTCAAGCTAGGCTTCAGCAGCTCGTGAACAAAGAAATTCCAGATATACAAGCTGGATACAGAAAGGAAAGGAACCAGAGATCAAATTGCCAACATTCAACAGATCACAGAGAATCCAAGGGAGTTCCAGAAAATCATTTACTTCTGTTTCACTGACTATGCTAAAGCCTTTGACTGTTTGGATCACAACAAACTGTGGAAAATTCTTAAATAGATGGGAGTACCAGACCACCCTGCTTGCCTCTTGAGAAACCTATATGTGGGTCAAGAAGCAACAGTTAAAACTAGACATGGAACAATGAACTGGTTCTAAATTTGGAAAGGAGTACATCAAGGATGTATATTGTCACTCTGCTTATTTAACTTCTATGCAGAATAGAGTACATTAAGCAAAATGCCAGGCTGGACAAAGCACAAGCTGGCCAAGATTTCCAGGAGAAATATCAACAACCTCAGATATGCAGATGACACCACTCTAATGTTAAAACTGAAGAGGAACTAAAGAACCTCTTGATGAAGATGAAAGAAGAGAGTGGAAAAGTTGGTTTGAAACTCAACAAGAAAAAAAAAAGTAACATTGCATGTGGTCCTATTATTTCATGGTAAATAGAAGGGCAAAAAGTGGAAGCAGTAATAGATTTTACTTTCTTGGGTTCCAAAATCACTGCAGATGGTGACTACAGCCATGTAATTAAAAGATGCTTGCTCCTTGGAAGAAAACGAATGACAAATCCAGACAGTGTATTAAAAAGCAGAGACTTCGCTTTGCCAGCAAATGTCTGTATAGCCAAAGCTCTGGTTTTTCCAGTAATCATGTACAGATGTGAGAGCTGGACCATAAAAAAAGGCTGAGCACTGAAAAATTGATGCTTTCAAACTGTGGTACTGGAGAAGACTCTTGAGAATCCCTTGGACTGCAAGGAGATCAAATCAGTCAATTTGATCAAAGGAAATCAACCCTGAATATTCCCTGGAAGGACTGGTGCTGAAGCTCCAATCCTTTGGCCACCTGTTTCAAAGAGCCGATTTATTGGAAAATATCTTGATGCTGGGAAAGATAGAATGCAAAAGGAGAAGGGGGTGGCAGAGGATGAGATGGTTAGATACCATCAACATAACAGACATGAATTTGAGCAAACTCTGAGAAATAATGGAGGACAGAGGAACCTGGCATGCTACAGTCCATGGGGTTACAGAGTCAGAGGCAAATAGGCAACTGAACAATCAGTGGACAATAACTGATTATCCAACAAAGTAACTGTTGGAGACTCAAAGTTTGGATACTGACATCCCCTATGGCTCCTAAAGCTAACATTGGGCTAATTCCATTCAATGAAAACTATTTAAATGACTACTTCATAGACCCTATTCACTCATTTCTGGAGAAGGAAATGGCAACCCATTCCAGTATTCTTGCCTGGAGAAACCTATGGACAGAGGGCTACAGTCCAAAGGGTTCCAAAGAGTCAGACACAACTGAAGCGACTTAGCACACATTCACTCATTTCCTCTGTAATCACTAGATATTTGACTTCTATTACTACCAATCTACAGAAAGAAGACAAATGGTCTTTTCTCAGTCCTCATTCTTCTTGACACTTTTTAATATCTTTTTTTTGCTATATTTTAATTCTGATAGCTCTCCTTTCCTTTTTGCAAATACTCTATCCTCGTTTCCGCCTACATTTAGAACAACTTCTCCACTGTGCTCTTTTTTACCTTTCCTTAACTGTGAATAAGCTTAAAGAAGCTGATACCTTTCTAATATGTATTTCCAGTACGTATGTATCCTTCTAATATGTATTAAATGCTTTGTAAAGCATTTAAGTCATGAGTAGGATCTCAGATTTGAACGTGTCAATATATGGAATATAATTGATGATTAACTAGTAACTGATAAAAATACAGCAATTAAATACTATAAAAAATAAACATAAACCTCAATTTAGTATTGGGAGACCAGAAAGGGAGCTCTCACACCATGTGACAATAACAAATCCCAACAAGAAGAAAGACTCCCCTTCTCTCCTGGCAAGAACTCAGCCAATGATAAGCCAGGAACTCTGGGTTTACTGTAGCCCTCCCAGCTTCCTTTTCCCTCTATAAATATAACTCTCTTCCCCTTGTTGTGCAGGGACTCTCCTGAAGCTTGCCACAGTTGCACACCCCAAACTGTGATTCTCTGTGACTGTGACTCATCTTTGCTGGAGAAGGATCTGACAGTCTATTTGTTTGAGGTCAATATTCTGGTGACCTGTACAGGAACCAGAGAAGACTCCCAGTGTTTCAGGGGCCAGTGAGCAAACAAGTGCAATACCCACAATTGAGCCTATTGTCCCTCACTGCTTTTTTCACTGACCCTGGAGTTTGAAGGAATGATGTTCTTCTGAACCCCAGCTCACATCCTCTTTCTATTTTAAGCTCTCCTGGTTTTATTCAGGATATATTTATACAAGTACTCTTTTGACATTCTGCTTTGATTTAGAGATCAGACTGTTTTATTGAAACTGGCTAGCCCTCCGCCTATTTCTTGTGGAACACTGCCTCTCCTGAAAGTGCCTAAGTCTTCCAGCTACTCCTTTGGTAACAGAAGTTGTTTCTCCAAAACACTACTGAGTTTTGTAGTCTTTAGCCTATTACTCTAGAAGGGCTATCTTTTGAAGACTGGCTATTAAAATAAAAAAATAAAACAAAATAAAAAAAGCCTTTGTTCTGGCTCCTCCTGGACCAAGCTGCCTCCATAAGACTTGGCTGAGATTGGCTTACAAGCTGTTTGGATTAAGCCTTTAGTGCTGTAAGCTGTTTAAGCTGTTTGAAAATTATCCTTTGCTCTAGAGGAAAAACTAGGAACTGGAACCACAGTTATCTAAATATTTTGAGGGTGTCCACCTTACAAGGACGTCAACCAATTTAATGTTTAAAAAACATAGTCCTTCTTCACGCACATTTCTAACTAAATGGACTGAACTGACCAAAGGCAATTTAGAGTATCAATGGCCATTATAGGGAACTTGTTAAGTCTCCTAAATTTAATTTCCTTAAAACTAAATTGGACTGCAACATACAACAGCTCAAAAGTTTCCAGAACTGAGTGAAATGATTATTGCAATGCTCTAGAGAAGCCACCTCTAAGGAAGACCACCAAATTTTTAGTCAGTTCCAGCAAATGAAGGTTCCTAACAAAACCAAACCCTCCTAGTTTTTCCTGTTACTGCAAAGAGTCAGGGAAAAGAGACCATAACAAATTTAAGAACTTTAGGTAACTTCAACCTTCTAACCAGGCTTTCCAATGCCCTTCCAGTTCTCCAAAACAGGGCTCTGCAAGAACTACAAGGGCGTTTACCAATCCCTTCTCTTAACCAGCTGAAGAAATGTTTCTCCAGATTGGGGATGACTCTCTTCCAGTTTTAACTAACACCAAAACCAAACTCTTGAGATTCAACCCCACGACTGTACAGCAGAGCCTGCCTCGGAGTACTAGAATAGTTCAGATAGTGGGGATCTATCTCAAAGCAAACCTCAAGAGGTTCCTGTGTCTAAATCTATTCTTTGGGAGGCAGGCCTAAGATGGCAGAGGGATAGGACAGGGAGACCACTTTCTCCCCCATGAATCCATTGAAAGAACATTTGATTGCTGAGCAAATTCCACAAAACAACTTCTGAATGATGGCAGAGGACATAAGACACCCACAAAGGCAGCCCATTGTCTTTGAAAGGAGGTAGGACAAAATATAAAAGATAAAAAGAGAGACAAAAGAGGTAGGGACGGAGATCCATTCCCAGGAAGGGAGTCTTAAAAGAGGAGAAGTTTCCAAACACCAGAAAACAATCTCAATGGCGGGTCTGTGGGGAGTTTTGGAATCTCAGAGGGCAACACAACTGGGAGGAAAAATAAATAAATAAAACCCACAGATTACTAGCCTAATGGCAGCTCCCAGCACTGCATCCACCACCAGCAAGCAGGGGCTGAACAGGGAGGCCTGAATGCCCTGAGGGGCAATCTGTGGGAACTAACCTGAGACAGCAACCTAAACTGTGGGATAGCCAGAGAGAGAGAGAGAGAAAAAAACTAGCAATGGCACCCCACTCCAGTACTCTTGCCTGGAAACTCCCATGGACGGAGGAGCCTGGTAGGCTGCAGTCCATGGGGTCGCTGAGTCAGACACGACTGAGCAACTTCACTTTCACTTTTCACTTTCATGCAAACACTCCAGTGTTCTTGCCTGGAGAATCCCAGGGATGGCGGAGCCCAATGGGCTGCCATCTGTGGGGTCGCAGAGTCAGACACGACTGAAGTGACTTAGTAGCAGCAGCAAGGCATGGCCAGGCCCACTCACAGAACAAAGGACTGAGCGAATACCAAAGGAGAGCTAGCCGCTGCAGACTGGCCCATCCCCCTCCGGAGACAGGGGCTCAGGCTGGGCCAGCCAGAGCCTGAAAGGGGCAATCTCAGCCCCAGAGAGGCATCCTCTATCAAACTGCAAGTAGGCTCCCAGTTGCTAACCAAGACTTCTTGGGATTCTGGACAGCTGACATCCGCCAGGAGAGTCACAGCCAGAGATCAGCTCCCCAGAAGAGACACACGGCACACCTGAGACAGGCATGCCTGCTGCTATCCAGGAAACTGAGCGGCTGGGACTGGGGAGGTGATAAGACAGGCTCCCCACCTGGGGAGACTGTGCTCGCCAAGCACCTGGTCGCCTGAGCAGCTCGGACCTGGGAAGGGCACAAAACACAGCCCCAACCGAGTCTGTGCATTTATGGAGCACCTGAGAACCAGAATCTGAGCAGCTTAGACCTGAGAAGTGCACGCATCCCAGGGCCCATCTCAGACAGTTCCCCAGCAGAGCAACCTAGAGCCTGAGAAGTGTAGACTGGGAAAGCCCACACGCCATGAGCAGGGGCAAACCCAGTGTGGCTGAGACACTGTGAGCACCCCCACAGACACCAGTGATATTTGTTTGCAGTGTTCCTCCCTCCCCCCAGCACGACTAAGCAAGTGAGCCTAAATACATGACCACTTTCGCCCCCTTGTGTCAGGGCAGAAATTAGACACTGAAGAGACCAGCAAACAGAAGAAGCTAAATAAACAGAGGGAACTGCTTTGGAAGTGACAGGTGCAACAGATTAAAACCCTGTAGTTAGCACTGACTAAATTGGAAGGGGAAGATCTTGAGAAGTATAAGCTGGACCAAGGAACTATCTGAAACTGAATTGACCCCACACTGCCCACAACAGCTCCAGAGAAATGCGTAGATATATTTTTACTATTATCATTTTTCAAATTAAAAAAAAGTTTTTTATATTTTTAAGTCCTCTATTACTCCTTTAGTTTTCATTTTTATAACATTATTATCTTGACAAAAGAAGACCCTATTTTTAAAACAAACTTCATATATATTTTTTATAATTTTTGTGACTTTGTTTTGTTTTTTTAATATTATATTTTTGAGAGTCTAACCTCTACTCTAGATTTTTAATCTTTGCTTTTTCACATATGTTATCAATTTTGTACCTTTAAGAACCCAATCTTCAGTACCCATTTTTACTTGGGAGTATGATTACTAGCTTGATTCCTCTCTCCCTCTTTTGACTCTCCTTTTTCTCCACCAGGTCAGCTCTATCTCCTCTCTCCTGCTTCTCTTCTCTACCCAACTCTGTGAATCTCTTTATGTGTCCGGGCTGAGGAGAACACTTAGGGAAGAGATAACTGACTGGATCTGTCTCTCTCCTTTTGATTCCCCTCTTTTCCTCCTGGTCGCCTCTGTCTCCTTCCTCCCTCTTCTCTTCTCTATGTAACTCCATGAATCTCTCTGAGGGGTCCAGACTGTGGAGAGCACATAGGGAATTGATTACTGGCTAGCTTGCTCTCTCCCCTTTTGAGTCCCCCTCTTCTCCTCCTGGTCACCTCTACCTACCTACTCTCTCTTCTCTTCTCCATGTAACTCTGTGAACCTCTCTGGGTGTCCCTCAGTGTGGAGAAGCTTTTCATCATTAACCTAGATGTTTTATCATCGGTGCTGTATAGATGGAGAAGTCTTGAGGCTACTGTAAGAATAAGACTGAAAATCAGAGGCAGGAGGCTTAAGTCCAAAACCTGAGAACACCAGAGAACTCCTGACTCCAGGGAACATTAATTGATAAGAGCTCATCCAAAGGCCTCCATACCTGCACTGAAACCAAGCACCACCCAAGAGTTAATAAGTTCCAGAGCAAGACATACCATGCAAATTCTCCAGCAATGCGGAAACATAGCCCTGAGCTTCAATATACAGCTTGCCCAAAGTCACACCAAACCTATACACATCTCAAAACTCACTAGTGGACACTTCATTGCACTCCAGAGAGAAGATATCCAGCTCCACCCACCAAACACCGACGCAAGCTTCCCCAACTAGGAAACCTTGACAAGGCACCCGTCCAACCCCACTCACAGCAAGGAATCTCCACAATAAAGAGGAACCACAAAATGCCAGAATACAGAAAAGTGAACCCAAACACAGCAATCTAAACAAGATGAAAAGGCAGGAAATACTCAGCAGGTAAAGGAACATGACAAATGCCCACCAAACCAAACAAAAGAGGAGGAGATAAGGAGTCTCCCTGAAAAAGAATTGAAAATAATGATAGTAAAAATGATCCAAAATCTTGAAAACAAAATGGAGTTACAGATAAAGAGCCTGGAGACAAGGACCGAGAAGATTCAAGGAATGTTTAACAAAGACCTAGAAGAAATAAAAAAAAAAAGAAGAGTCAATCAATAATGAATAATGCAATAAATGAGATCAAAAAAACTCTGGAGGGAACCAACAGTAGAATAACTGAGGCAGAAGATAGAATAAATGAAGTAGAAGATAGAATGGTAGAAATAAATGAAGCAGAGAGGAAAAAAGAATTAAAAGAATGAGTACAACCTCAGAGGCCTCAGGGACAATGTTAAATGCCTCAGCATTCAAATCATAGGAGTCCCAGATGAAGAAGACAAGAAGAAAGGCCATGAGAAAATACTTGAGGAGATAATAGTTGAAAACTTCTCTAAAATGGGGAAGAAAATAGCCACCCAAGTCCAAGAAACCCAGAGAGTCCAAAATAGGATAACCTAAGGCGAAACACCCAAGATATATATTGATTAAATTAGCAAAGATCAAATACAAAGAAGAAATATTAAAAGCAGCAAGGGAAAAACAACAAATAACACACAAGGAGATTCCCATAAGGATAACAGCTGATCTTTCAATAGAAACTCTTCAGGAGGGAATGGCAGGATATACTTAAAGTGATGAAAGAGAAAAGCCTACAACCCAGATTACTATACCCAGCAAGGATATGATTCAAACATGAAGGAGAAATCAAAAGCTTTACAGACTAGCAAAAGCTCAAAGAATTCAGCACCACCAAACCAGCTCTTCAACAAATGCTAAAGGATCTTCTCTAGACAGGAAACACAGAAAAGGTATATAAACTCAAACCCAAATCAACAAAGTGAATGGCAATGGGATCATACTTATCAATAATTGCCTTAAATGTAAATAGGTTGAATGCCTCAACCAAAAGACAAAGACTGGCTGAATGGATACAAAAATAAGACCTCTATATATATTGTCTACAAGAGACCCACCTCAAAACAAGGGACACATACAGACTGAAAGTGAAGGGCTGGAAAAAGATATTCCATGCAAATGGAGACCAAAAGAAAGCAGGAGTAGTTATACTCATATCAGATAAAATAGACTTTAAAACAAAGGTTGTGAAAAAAGACAAAGAAGGTCACTACATAATGATCAAAGGATCAACCCAAGAAGAAAATATAACAATTATAAATATATATATATACACCCAACATAGCAGCACCACAATATGTAAGGCAAATTCTAACAAGTAAGAAAGGGAAAATTAACAATAATACAATAATAGTGGGACACTTTAATACCCCACTCACACCTGTGGATAGATCAACTAAACAGAAAATTAACAAAGAAACACAAACTGTAAATGATACAATAGACCAGTTTGACTTAATTAATATCTATAGGACATTCCACCCCAAAACAATAAATTTCACCTTTTTCTCAACTGAACATTGAACCTTCTCCAGGCTAGATCACATCCTGGGCCATAAATCTAGCCTTGATAAATTCAAAAAAATTGAAATCATTCCAAGCATCTTTTCTGGCCACAATGCAATAAGATCAGATGTCAATTATAGGAGAAAAACTATTAAAAATCCCAACATATGGAGGCTGAACAACACGTTGCTGAATAACCAACAAATCACAGAAGAAATAAAAAAAAAATCAAAATATGCATAGAAACAAATGATAATGAAGACACAACAACCCAAAACCTATGGGACACCGTAAAAGCAGTGCTAAGGGGAAGGTTCATAGCAATAAAGGCATACCACAAGAAACAAGAAAAAAGTTAAATAAATAACCCAATTCTACACCTAAAGAAACTAGAAAAGGAAGAAATTAAGAATGCCAGATTTAGTAGAAGGAAAGAAATCTTAACCTAAATCAAATCCCTTATGATTATACAGTGGAAGTGAGAAATAGATTTAAGAGACTAGATGATGATGCCTGATGAACTATGGATGGAGGTTCATGACATTCTACAGGAGACAGGGATCAAGACCATCCCCATGGAAAAGAAATGCAAAA
>SJYT01045523.1:0-15480 GCA_006410635.1 Cephalophus harveyi
GTGAAGAAGGCTGAGCACTGAAGAATTGATTCTTTTGAACTGTGGTGTTGGAGAAGACTCTTGAGAGTCCCTTGGACTGCAAGGAGATCCAACCAGTCCATTCTAAAGGAGATCAGCCCTGGGATTTCTTTGGAAGGAATGATGCTAAAGCTGAAACTCCAGTTCTTTGGCCACCTCATGCAAAAAGTTGACTCATTGGAAAAGACTCTGATGCTGGGAGGGATTGGGGGCAGTAGGAGAAGGGGACGACTGAGGATGAGATGGCTGGATGGCATCACTGACTCGATCGATGTGAGTCTGAGTGAACTCCGAGAGATGGTGGTGAACAGGGAGGCCTGGCGTGCTGCGATTCATGTGGTAGCAAAGAGTCGGACACGACTGAGCGACTGAGCTGAACTGAATATTTTATATTATATATATATGTATATATAATATACACACTGTGCCATATTAAATTTGGGTCAAAGTTATATGTGTTTTAGTTTCCTGGTCAATTATTTTTCTCACTTACCAAAAGCTAATTTATGTAACAGAAGCTGGAATCAAAATTGCCAGGAGAAATATCAATAACCTCAGATATGAAGATGACACCAGCCTTATGGCAGAAAGTGGAGAGGAATTAAAAAGGCTCTTGATGAAAGTGAAAGAGGAGAGTGAAAAAGTTGGCTTAAAGCTCAACATTCAGAAAACGAAGATCATGGCATCCGGTCCAATCACTTGATGGGTAATAGATGGGGAAACAGTGGAAACAATAGCTGACTTTATTTTTTGGGGCTCCAAAGTCACTGCAGATGGTGATTGCAGCCATGAAATTAAAAGACGCTTACTCCTTGGAAGAAAAGTTATGACCAACCTAGAGAGCATATTGAAAAGCAGAGACATTACTTTGCCAACAAAGGTCCATCTAATCAAGTCTATGGTTTTTCCATTGGTCATGAATGGATATGAGATTTGGACTGTGAAGAAGGCTGAGCACTGAAGAATTGATGCTTTTGAACTGTGGTGTTGGAGAAGACTCCTGAGAGTCCCTTGGACTGCAAGGAGATCCAACCAGTCCATTCTGAAGGAGATCAACCTTAGGTATACTTTGGAAAGAATGATGCTAAAGCTGAAACTCCAGTACTTTGGTCACCTCATGTGAAGGGTTGACTCATTGGAAAAGATTCTGATGCTGGGAGGGATTGGGGGCAGTAGGAGAAGGGGACAACAGAGAATGATATAGCTGGATGGCATCACTGACTCAATGGACGTGAGTCTGAGTAAACTCAGGGAGTTGGTGATGAACAGGGAGGCCTGCCGTGCTGCAATTCATGGGGTCGCAAAGAGTAGGACATGACTGAGCTACTGAACTGAACTGAAGTGGACAACACACATTTAGGGAATTACCTGGTGAACCAGTAGTTAGGACTTCATAGCCTCACTGCAAGGACAGGGGTTTAAAACCTGCTCAGGGAACTATTATCCCAGAAGCCATGTAACATGGCCAAAAACAAAACAAAAAAACAAACAAACAAAAAAAGCAAACAGAAAATTTTCTATAAAAACAAATTTACAAGTGCTTTAAAGAATAATTAGGAACATTAAAAAGCTAAGGCTCAAAGATTTTACATTCCCTTTCTAATTTCATCCTAATTATTGACTACTGCAAAGCCTTTGACTGTGTGGATCACAATAAACTGTGGAAAGTTCTTAAAGAAATGGGAATACCAGACCACCTGATCTGCCTCTTGAGAAACCTGTATGCAGGTCAGGAAGCAACAGTTAGAACTGGACATGAAACAACAGACTGGTTCCAAATAGGAAAAGGAGTACATCAAGGCTGTATATTGTCACCCTGCTTATTTAACTTATAGGCAGAGTATATCATGAGAAACTGGGCTGGAAGAAGCACAAGCTGGAATCAAGATTGCTGGGAGAAATATCAATAACTTCAGATATGCAGATGACACCACCCTTATGGCAGAAACTGAAGAAGAACTAAGAGCCTCTTGATGAAAGTGAAAGAAGAGATTGAAAAAGTTGGCTTAAAGCTCAACATTCAGAAAACGAAGATCATGGCATCTGGTCCCAGCACTTCATGGCAAATAGATGGGGAAACAGTGTAAACAATGGCTGACTTCATTTTTCTGAGCTCCAAAATCACTGCAGATGGTGACTGCAGTCATGAAATTAAAAGACACTTACTCCTTGGAAGGAAAGTTATGACCAACCTAGAGAGCATATTCAAAAGCAGAGACATTACTTTGCCAACAAAGGTCCATCTAGTCAAGGCTATGATTTTCCCAATGATCATGTATGAAAGTAAGAATTGGACTATAAAGAAAGCTGAGTGCAGAATTGAAGTTTTTGAACTGTGGTGTTGGAGAAGACTCATGAGATTCCCTTGGACTGCAAGGAGATCCCACCAGTCCATCCTAACGATCAGTCCTGGGTGTTCATTGGAAGGAATGATGTTGAAGCTGAAAGTCTAATATTTTGGTCACCTCATGCAAAGAGTTGACTCATTAGAAAAGACCCTGATGCTGGGAAAGATTGAGGGCATGAGGAGAAGGGGACTACAGAGGAAAAGATGGGTGGATGGCATCACCGACTCAATGGACATGGGTTTGGGTAGACTCCTGGAGTTGGTGACAGACAGGGAGGCCTGGCGAGCTGTGTTTCATGGGGTCACAAAGAGTCGGACACAACGAAGTGACTGAACTGAATTGAACTGATTTACCCTGCATACACACACACACACACACATATGATTTTTAAAAATGTTATTTTTAGCCTAAAAATATTCACAAAGGTCTATTAGATATTTCCTTTTATATCCTTGGTTCCAGAACAAGGCTATCATGCTCTCTTTGCCAGACTAGACTTTTCCTCTTTCAGTAATAATAACTGAAAATAGATACCATGTTCATACAATATGTCATTGTGGTGCTAAATTATATGCATTAATACACTTTATCTTCAGTATAAAGACAGTCAAGTGAGGAGCTTAAAGTTCAGTTAACTTTTCTTCATACAGCTAGGAAGAAGCCAACTGAAAGACACAAAATCAAATACAAAATTACTTTTCTGGACTGAATGCTTGTTCCTTCCACAAATTTATATTATAAAGACCTACCCACCCAATGTGATGGTATTAGAAGTGGGGCCTTTGGGAGATAATTAGGATTAGATGAGATCATGAAGGTGGATACTGATTAATCCAGTTAGTGTCCTTACAAATAATTAGGAGAAAGTTTGTTCCTTCTTCTCCTTCTTCTGCCATGTGAGGAGACAAGAAGATGATAGCTGTCTATAAGACAGGAAGTAGACCCTTGACAGAAACCAGATCTGCTTCATCCCAGAATTCCCAGCTTCTGAAACTTTGTGAAATAAATGGCCAATTGTCTAAACTACTGTGTATAATATTTAGTTATATCAGTCTGGTCTAAGATAATTACTAATGAGCATTTATTTCCCAAAACATTAAACAAAAAGTTCATAATTCAGAGTTGTAATTTTAAATTTTACATTTCCAGAGAAAACATTTTCAGAAATTTTATTCCCATTCTTTTTTAAGTGTGGAAATACATAGGTTCTAACTTGGAGTTACTTTTGCATCTACCTTTGGATCTGGAAGAAAAGAAAAAATAAAATAAAAAGAGAACTCTGCTTAAGAATTCCTAATGACAATCATTTCATCACATAGATTTGAGATCTAAATCTATACTACATGGGCAATACTTTAAAACAAAATAAATGATACAGTGTATTAATGATGTACTGATCAGGTATATTAGTGTCCACAATATGTTTGGTGAGAAGGGCAATTTACCACCTGTGATCATCTTTCCCAATACCTATTACCACAGCCCAACCATGAAGAAAACATAATTCAAACCTAAACTGAGAGACATTCTACAGAACATCTGACCAGTAATCCTTAAAACTGTCAAGATCAGAAAAATCAAAGAAAGATAGAAAAGCTGCTACGGACCAGAGGAGACTAAGGAGACATAAAAAAAGATCTCACATGCCACACTAAAGATGCCGTATGGTGCAATTAAGGGTGAGCATAGCTAAATACATACATACATAAATAAAAACATTATTTTTAGAAGGTTAAAAAAAAAAAAACAAATGAAGTATGAGATTTTGAGTGGGATACTGGAAAATTAAAAAAAAAGCAAAACATTAATGATTCAACACTGGTAAAATACAAATAAAGCCTGGAGCAATGTAGGTTTCTTGGATGGAGTAAATCAAGATGTTAATAAATGGGGATACTAAGTGAAGTATATGGGAACTCTGTTATATTTGTAATTTTTCTGTGAATTTAAAACTATCCTAAAATAAAAGTTTATTTGAAAGAAAACAAAAATCCCAGGCTTACAATAAAGTTGAAAATAATCCTGAGTTTGTAGTGTTATTTGTTGGAAGCAAAGTCAAATCCTCTCCTGAGGAACTTAATCCCAAACAAAGCTTCAAAAATGCCACAGAAAAAGTTCAAAGGAAAATACGTTCATTAAAAAAAGTTCCAAATACTGCAAAAAGCAAAAAAGTACAAAGTTTTATATCAGAGTCTTCAAAAATCAAGGGCATTTATTGGATCTATTGGACACACAATCTATTTAGTTGAACCATAACCTGATATGAAGAACTGACTCATTGGAAAAGACTCTGCTGCTTGGAAAGTTTGAGGGTAGGAGGAGAAAGGGACGACAGAGGATGAGATTGTTGGATGGCATGGTTGCAGTGGACATGGGTTTGGGTGGACTCCGGGAGTTAGTGATGGACAGGGAGATCTGGCGTGCTACAGTTCATGGGGTCGCAAAGAGTCAGACACGACTGAGCAACTGAACTGAACTGATCTATAAGTTTCTTATCTTTCAACATAATTTAGTGAGTATATTTATATTAAAATATTAAAATGGATATTGAAAGTAGGACAAAGAAAAATTGTCCATAAAAAACGACCAGAGATCTGAATAAAAAGCAAATTGAATTTCTTGACGGGAAAGTACAATGATTAATATGGAAACTAAATTAATGAATAAGTGATTCAGTATGATGCTTCCTCCTTCCTCAGTGAGCAGCAAAAATATAAATGACAGATTCTACCTACAGTAGCTACTTCATAGGTCATAGCCTTGTCATGGTGATGGCAGTTGCATAACTCATGAAGCTATGAGCCAGGCCATGCAGGGCCACCCACAACAGGTGGGTCACAGTGATGAGTTCTGACTAAAATTGGTCCATTGTAGGAGGAAATGGTAACCCACCCCAGGATGAGCAGTATGAATAGGCAAAAAGGCGTGACACTGGAAGATGATTCCCTTGAGTCAAGAAGGTATCCTATATGCTACTGGGGCAAAGTGGAGGACAGTTATTAATAGTTCCCAGAAGAATTAGTGGTTGGACCAAAGCAGAAATGATGCTTAGCTGTGTTTGTATCTAATGGTGATAGTAAAGTCTGATACAGTAAAGAATGGTACTGCATAAGAAACTGGAATATTAGGCCCTTAAATAAAGGTAAATTGGATGCAGTCAAGCAGGAAATGGCAAGAGTGACCATCAAAATCTTGGGAATCACTGAACTAAAATGAAGGGGACTAAGCGAATTTAATTCAGATGACCGTTATATCTACTACTCTGGGCAAGAATCCTTTAGAATAAATGAAGTAGCCCTCATAGTCAACAAGAGAGTCTGAAATTCAGTACTTGGGTGCAGTTTCAAAAACAACAGCATGATCTCCATTTGTTTCCAAGGCAAACCATTCAACATCACAGCAATTTAAGCCTATGTACCAACCACTGATATCAGAAAAGGTGAAGCTGACCAGTTTTGTGAAGACCTACAACACCTTTTGGAACACTAAAAAAGATGTCCACTTCTTTATAGGAGATTGGAATGCAAAAGTAGGAAGCTAAGCAATACCTGGAGTAACAGGCAAGTATGTCCTTGGAGTACGAAATGAAATAGGGAATAGTATGACAGTTTTGTCAAGAGAACATGCTGGTTGTAGCAAATATGCTTTTCCAGCAATCCAAGAGACAACTCTATGCAAACATCACTAGATGGTCAACACTGAAGTCAGAATCACTATGTTCTTTGCAGTCAAAGATGACAAGCTCTATACAGTCAGTAAAAACAAGACCTGGAACTAACTGTGACTCATATCATGAGCTCTTTATTGAAAAATTCAAGCTTAAATTGAAGAAAGTGGTGAAAACCACTAACCCATTCAGGTATGACCTAAATCAAATCCTTTATGATTATGCAGTGGAGGTGAAAATAGATCAAGGAATTAGATCTCATAGACCGAGTCCCTAAAGAACTATGGATGGAGGTTCATAACATTGTAAAAGAGGCAGTGGCCAAAATATCCCCAAGGAAAACAAATGCAAGAAGGCAAAATGGTTCTCTGATTAGGCTTTACAAGTGTCCAAGCTTACCACATGGCTCAGAGGTTAAAGCGTCTGCCTGCAACGTGGGAGACCTGGCTTCGATCCCTGGGTCGGGAAGATCCCCTGGAGAAGGAAATGGCAACCCACTCCAGTATTCTTGCCTGGAGAATCCCATGGACGGAGGAGCCTGGTGGGCTACAGTCCATAGGGTCACAAAGAGTTGGACACAACTGAGCGACTTCACTTCACTTCACTTCAAGGAAAGGAGAAGTGAAAGGCAAGAGAGAAAGAGAAACATTTACACAACTGAATACAGAGTTCTAGTGAAGAGCAAGAAGATATAAAAAAGCATTCCTGAAAGAACAATGCAAAGAAATAGAGGAAAACAATAGACTGGGAAATACTAGAGATCTCCTCAAGAAAACGAGATATCAAGGGAACATTTCATTCAAGAATGAGCACATTAAATGGCAGAAATGGTAAGGACCTAACAAAAACAGAAGAGATTAAGAAGAATACACAGAAGAACTGTACAAAAAAGGTTTTAATGACTTGGAGAATCATGATGGTGTTTTTACTCACCTAGAGCCAGACATCCTGGAGTGTGAAGGCAAGAGGGCCTTAGGAGGCATTACTAAAGCAAATCTAATGGAGATGACAGAATTTCAGCTGAACTATTTCAAATTCTAAAAGATGATTCTGTTAAAGTGCTAGCTGCACTCAATAGGCTAGCAAATTTAGAAAACTCAGCAGTGGCCACAGGACTGGAAAAGGTCAGTTTTCATTCCAATCCCAAAGAAGAGCAATGCCAAAGATTGTTTAAACTTCCTACTATACAACTGCACTCATTTTACATTATTAAAGTAATGCTCAAAATCCTTCAAGCTAGGCCACAACAATATGTGAACCAAGAACTTCCAGATGTACAAGTTGACTTTAGAAAATGCAAGGAACCAGAGATCAAATTGCCAACATTCACTAGGTCATGGAGAAAGCAAAGGAGTTCCAGAAAAATGACTACTTCTGCTTCACTGCCTACACTAAAGCCTTTGAATGTGTGGTTCACAACAAACTGTGAAAATTCTTAAAGAGATGGGAGTACCAGACCACCTAAGATGTCTCCTGAGAAACCTGTATACAGGTCAAGAAGCAACTATTAGAACCAGACATGAAACAACTGACTGGTTCAGAATTGGGCAATGAGTACATCAAGGCTGTATATTGTCACCCTGCTTACTTAATTTATATGCAGAGGACATCAAGTGAAATGCCAGGCTGGATGAATCACAAGCTGGAATCAAGATTGCCAGGAGAAATATCAACAACCTCAGATATGCAGATGACACCACTCTATGGCACAAAGTGAAGAAGAGCTAAAGAGCCATAAAATATAGGTGAAAGAGGAGGGTGAAAAAGCTGGCTTAAAATTCAACATTTAAATACTAAGATCATAGCAGCCAGTCCCATGTCTTCATAGCAAATAAATGGGAAAAAAGTGGAAGCAGTGACAGACTTTATTTTCTTGGGCTCCAAAATCACTGCTGATGGCTAGTGCTGCCAAGAAATTAAAAGATGCTTGCTCCTTGGACAGAAAACCATGACAAACCTAGACAGTGTATAAAAAAGCAGACATCACTTTGCCACCAAAGTTCATATAGTTAAGGCCATGATGCATCCAGTAGTTTTGGATGGATGTGAGAGCTGGACCATAAGGAAGGCTGAGCGCTGAAGAATTGACGTTTTTGAACTGTGGTGCTGGAGAAGACTCTTGAGAGTCCCCTGGATCACAAAGAGATCAAACCAGTCAATGCTAAAGGAAATCAACCCTGAATATTCACTGGAAGGACTGATGTGTTGAAGCTCTAGTACTTTGGCCACCTGATTCAAAGAGTCAACACACTGGAAAAGACCCTGAAATTGAAAGTGAAATCGCTCAGTCGTGTCCAACTCTTTGCGACCCATGGACTGTAGCCCACCAAGCTCCTCCGTCCATGGGATTCTCCAGGCAAGAATACTGGAGTGGGTTGCCATTTCCTTCTCCAGGGGATCTTCCCAACCCAGGGATCGAATCCAGGTCTCCCACATTGCAGGCAGACGCTTTAACCTCTGCACCACCAGGGAAGCCCTGATGCTAGGGAAAATTGAAGGCAAAAGAAGAAGATAGTTGCAGAGGAGGAAATGGTTAGAGAGCATCACCGATTCAATGCACATGGATCTGAGCAATCTCCAGGTGACTGTGGACAACAGAGGAGTCTGATGTGCTGTGGTCCTTGAGGTCACAAAGAGTTAGACACAATTTAGTGACTGAACAACAGTAACAACCTATAGTAGGTAGTTTTACAGCATTACTATGATGTGAAACAAAGCCTATAGTAATCCTAGATATGCATGTAGGCAGGAAATAAGCCATTTTTCTTTTACCTACTGAGATTAAGGGAATGGGCTTTTGTTACTGCACCATCACTTAACCTATAAAACATGCTTGCTCCTCGGAAGGAAAGCTATGATGAAACTAGACAGCATATTAAAAAGCAGAGACATTACTTTGCCAACAAATGTCAATCTAGTCAAAGCTATGATTTTTCCATTAGTCATGTACGGATGTGAGAGTTGGACTATAAAGAAAGCTGAGGGCCAAAGAATTGATGTTTTTGAACTGTGGTGTTGGAGAAGACTCTTGAGAGTTCCTTGGACTGCAAGGAGATCCAACCAATCCATCCTAAAGGAAATTAGTCCTGAATATTCATTGGAAGGGCTGATGATGAAGCTGAAACTGAAACTCTAATGCCACTTGATTTGAAGAACTTACTCACCAGAAAAGACCCTGATGCTGGGAAAAGATTGAAGATGGGAAGAGGCCAACAGAGAATGAGGTGGTTGGATGGCATCACTGACTCGATGGACATTGAGTAAGCTCTGGGAGCTAGTGATGGGCAAGGAAGCTTGGCTTGCTGCAGTCCATAGGGTAGCAAAGAGTTGGACAGGATTGAGTGATTGAACTGAATTGATATACCATGAAAAGTAAGTGTCATTTCTCTACATTCTTGCTCCATTTACTTTACCTTCTAATACATATTTATTGTGGTTTTACTTAAAAGACAAAAAATAATAATATTTGCCATTCTTCAAATTATTTTGTTGCTCTACGCATTCTTTTCCTTTGCTCTGTCTTTATCCTACCTATGTCTCCAAACGATAAAATCCTGCTCATCATTCAAGACAAAGATTTAGTGTCACCTTTTAAACAGTCTTCTCTAATTACTCTGAAGCAAAATTATAATTTTCAAGCACATTACTGTTTGATAATTATGTGTTGTATTTGTTTTCAAGTTCTCTTTTATTTCATAGTCTTTTATATATACCTGTCATACAAGGAATAGGAGTAGGTTACTAGAGGTCTAGGGCTTATATCAAAGGTTCCAGCCTTGCACAAATGGGACTAATAAATATTTAATGAGTTGCATGATTTTCAGTTTAAGATATTTATAAGCATCTAAGAGGTATGTCAAAGCATTTTTTATGAGTTAATAGAATTGTTTTAAAGAAAGTGTCTGGGAATGTTAAACATTCACAGTATCAAAATTTTAGCAATGCAAATTGCAATAAGGATGTATCTATTTTTATCATGAACCCAAATTTATTTATGTGCCTGCATGTATACAAAATAATCAAACTCAAATTCCTCAGCAGGCTAAGCATTTAAGTGGTTAGAGAGGCTTGTGACACTATTGGAAACTGGAGAGCATTGCTTCCTTTAAAAGAGGCAGCCATTAGAGTCCTAACAATTACACAATGAAGAAATGTAGGTCCAGTAACAGGAGATATTTCAAATTATCAATCAATACTGAACATAAAAAATTCATGCAAAGAATACTTATTTTAAAAAGTCAATACAAAAAATTAACATTGCCCAGCTTTAACGGCAAGTATCTAGATTTCCGGTTACATACATTTTAAAATATCATCTAACATCTATTCTGTTAAAATTAATTAGCATAGCCATAAATTATATAAAAAAAAACCCACAATTCATTGAATTTACAGTTAGAATTACCACTATGAAATTCATCTTTGAAAGTTATGTTGTTCTGATGTCTTTGTCTTTAATCATTCAAAATAACATAGAAACTTATTTTGTTTCTAAATTATGTGTTTTTCAATAATAGATGGGAAGATACTACCACTTTTACCATATTATATAATTGCTTTTGTTTTATTCTCTGAAAACTCTAGTTGCTTTAAAGATTATATATTTCCTGTTTAAAATTCCCAACAATTGTATTCTATTTGCATTTTCCTCTCTCAAGAATTGTGCAAAGAGAAATATTGTTTCAAAGAGAAATACTCTAGTTTACCCTATCCCATCCAGTTTTTATTTCTCAAAAGTAAAGGATAGTTTCAATTCCTTGGTCTTTTTTCCCAAGTATTAATTTGTTCTAAATTGAAAAAGATTGGTTGATAGCTATCTTTTGAGGAACATGATGTTGGTTGGTTCCCAACATGAAAATAAAATGCTGTGAATTTAATGTTAGCCTACCTGGCAGAAGACGTGAAATTCTTTCTGTATTTTTCTTTAAAATTAATTTTCTGAACTCAGTCTCAATTCATATACTAAGGTTTGTAAGAAGAATCACATTTAAGCTCAATATACCAGCCTACCATTAACAAATTGTCATTTTTCTCCAGGTTTTGTTTGCAATACACATTGTACGCTCAGGAAAATATTTTTTAAGTTGTCCTAATGATGACACCAAAGTTTAAAATATACAGAAAATTTGACCCAATAGTCCCATTACTCTTCAGCTGAGAATTTGTATTTCAACAAGCTTTGCACTGTTCTTCTAAAGGTACACCTACATAGTATCCACAATGTACACTGGTCAATGGCCTTTTGTTTTAAAACAGGAAACGGTTTTTGGAATTTCTTTCCCCTACAGGTTCAATATTGCCACAGAAAGGGTGTTTTTGTTCAATTAGTACATTTCTTTGAGTACACTTATTGAGTTTTAAGATATCAAAACAAACATAATCTAAACTTAACCAGTAAAGTTCAATGTCAGAATCAACCTAAAACTCTTCACACAGGTTTTCTGATACTGACATGGTATGTTTGTTCTCTTAAAATTTTTTGTATGTCATTAATGCAAAGCAATTGATCTAATTGCAATTAAGTATAAAATAACAACTAGGATCACAGGATCTACAGTGAAATAACTTGCCTTCTGATCCTTATTACTCATGCACAGATTTAATTAAATGAGATTATGCACAAAAGTATTTCTCCCAGTGCTTAACACTTGAGAAGCTTATGTTTAAATAAAATCACTTAACACATGAGAAGCTTATGTTTAATCTAAAATCACTGCAGATGTTGATTGTAGCCATTAAATTAAAAGAGGCTTACTCCTTGGAAGGAAAGTTATGACTAACCTAGAAAGCATATTCAAAAGCAGAGACATTACTTTGCAAACAAAGGTTCGTATGGTTTTTCCAGTGGTCATGTATGGATGTGAGAGTTAGATTGTAAAGAAAGCTGAGTGGCAAAGAATTGATGCTTTTGAACTGTGGTGCTGGAGAAGACTGTTGAGAGTCCCTTGGACTGCAAGGAGATACAACCAGTCCATCCTAAAGGAGATCACTTTTGGGTGTTCATTGGAAGGACTGATGTAGAAGCTGAAACTCCAGTACTTTGGCCACCTGATGCGAAGAGCTGACTCATTTGAAAAGACTCTGATGCTCGGAAAGATTGATGGCAGGAGGAGAAGGGGACGACAGAGGATGAGATAGTTGGATGGCATCACCAACTCAATGGACATGGGTTTGAGTGGACTCCGGGAGTTGGTGATGGACAGGGAGGCCTGGTATGCTGCGATTCATGGAGTCGCAAAGAGTTGTGCATGACTGAGCAACCGAACTGAACTGATTGTTCTATTTCATGTGTACGAACCCCTCCCAACAATCAAGAAGGGACCCTAGAAACATCCTCACATCTTACATGTTTTATAACTTTTCCAAAGTAAAAATAGCTTAACTGTAGTGATTCTTTTCACTTTCACTTAGTATTTACTCTTCATCATTTTTGTGTGTGTATCGGTCAAGTACAATGTCATGGACATTTTCACAATCAGGCTAAGGGGAAGTTGACTTGCAAATACATTTAGTTTTGAGCTAGGAGATTTGTGTATAGGTTCTGTATAATTTCTGTGTATTATTACAATATTAATTTTCTTCACTATATAAAAACTAACTGTAGATTTAGTGGCTAAAAACAATACAGTATTGATATTTTATCTAAAATTCATCAAGGTAAAAGTCTGAACATGGCTGTGCAGGGTTTTATCACTGGGGTTTTACAAAGCATAAGTCGTGTGTTAGCCTGAATTTTTTCCTCTCTGTAACTTAGGGTCCTCTTTTAAGCATATGGGTCTTTTGGGTAATTAAGCTCTTTGCATTTGTAGGACCCAGGCCTCCATTGTCTTTCTGCCTATGATACATTGTCTCCCTCCATAGGCCTTCTTAGATTGCCATGCTCTGAATCCCTCACTTAAGGAAGAGCCCAGCCACTTTAATAGGGCTTACTTAACTAGGTCAGACCCAACCAAGATGATCACCTTTCTGATCAACTTAGAGTCAACTGATTTAGGACCTTACTTATATTTGTAGAATCCTTTCACTTTTTTCATATAACCCAGGGGTCCCCAACAACTGGATCTAATGCCTAATGACCTGAGGAGGAGATGCTGTAATAATAATAGAAATATAGTGCACAATAATTGTAATGTACTTGGATCATCCCCAAACCACCTCTCCCTCTCTACCCTCAGTGCATGGGAAAATTGTCTCCCATAAAACCAGTTCCACATGCCAAAAAGTTTAGGGACAGCTGATATAACTAAACCTAATTAGGAGAGTGCTAGACATTATATTCACAGTTCTGCACAACTCAAGCAGAAAGGATTACACAGGGTGTGTATACCAAGAGACTAAACTCTCAGAAGTCATCTTGGAATTCTGCCTACCATAATGAAATACTGCTAGCCATACTGGAGTAAAGATGGCTTTCAGGAACATGCTTAACAAGTTCTCTGATGACTCACTAGGCAATGAGACACTAAACAGCAGAGTCAAGTATCACATAATGATATGAATGGGTCTTCAGTGCAGAGTGGTAAAGATATGAGGGCATATAAATCTAAGACAACTTGAAATTTCCTGAAGTCTGACAGCCCACATAAAAATTAGAATTTTCAACTTTGACAGTAATCAAAAAACTTTACATTATACTAATAACGTATGCTTTTGCTTCGGCTCCATCCCTTCATTCTAACTGGAGTTATTTCTGGAAAAGGTCAGTTTTCATTCCAGTCCCAAAGAAAGGCAATGCCAAATAATGCTCAAACTACCACACAATTACACTCATCTCACACACTAGCAAAGTAATGCTCAAAATTCTCCAAGCCAGGCTTCAGCAATACATGAACTGTGAACTTCCAGATGCTCAAGCTGGTTTTAGAAAAGGCAGAGGAACCAGAGATCAAATTGCCAACATCCACTGGATCCTGGAAAAAGGAAGAGAGTTCCAGAAAAATATCTATAACTGCTTTATTGACTATGCCAAAGCCATTGACTGTGTGGATCACAATAATCTGTGGAAAATTTTGAAAGCGATAGGAATAGCTGACCACCTGACCTGTCCCTTGAGAAACCTATATGCAGGTCAGGAAGCAACAGTTGGAACTGGACACGGAACAACAGACTGGTTGCAAATAGGAAAAGGGGTATATCAAGGCTGTATATTGTCACCCTGCTTATTTAACTTCTACGCAGAGTACATCATGAGAAATGCTGGACTGGAAGAAACACAAGCCGGAATCAAGATTGCCGGGAGAAATATCAATAACCTCAAATATGCAGACCACACCACCCTTATCGCAGAAAGTGAAGAGGAACTAAAAAGCCTCTTGATGAAAGTGAAAGTGAAGAGTGAAAAAGTTAGCTTAAAGCTCAACATTCAGAAAATGAAGATCATGGCATCTGGTCCCATCACTTCATGGGAAATAGATGGGGAAACAGTGGAAACAGTGTCAGACTTTATTTTTTTGGGCTCCAAAATCACTGCAGATTGTGATTGCAGCCATGAAATTAAAAGATGCTTACTCCTTGGAAGGAAAGTTGTAACCAACTTAGACAACAATTCAAAAACAGAGACATTACTTTGCCAACAAAGGTCCGTCTAGTCAAGGCGATAGTTTTTCCAGTGGTCATGTATGGATGTGAAAGTTGGACTGTGAAGAAAGCTGAGCACCAAAGAGTTGATGCTTTTGAACTGTAGTGTTGGAGAAGACTCTTGAGAGTCCCTTAGACTGCAAGGAGATCCAACCAGTCCATCCTAAAGGAGATCAGTCCTGGGTGTTCTTTGGAAGGACTGATGCTAAAGCTGAAACTCCAATACTTTGGCCACCTCATGAGAAGAGTTGACTCATCTGAAAAACCCTGATGCTGGGAGGGATTCGGGCCAGGAGGAGAAGGGGACAAGAGAGGATGACATCACCAGTGGATGGCATCACCGACTCGATGGACATGAGTTTGGGTGAACTCTGGGAGTTGGTGATGGACAGAGAGGCCTGGCGTGCTGCAATTCATGGGGTCACAAAGAGTCAGACATGACTGAACTACTGAACTTAACTGAATAACGTATGGGGCTAAATGAAACTATTCAAAACATCAAATTATAAAAGTCAGATTCCAGTCAACCATGCCAGAGGAAAGCCCAAACTATATTTCTCTTTGGAAAATCTTGTTTAAAGGACAAAAACTGTAGAATATGTAAGAATATGTTATAGAAATGCTGTTGCAGTTACCATTGTTGCTTTTTAAATTGTGGATATATATGTGACATTTGACAGTTTTTAAAATTATGTGATACTAGAGGTATAGGCAATTGGATGAAAGTAGTCAAAAAATACAAACTTGTAGTTATAAAATAACTAAGTATTAATAGTAGAGATGTAATGAACAGTAGAATAAATATTAATGTAACTAACACAGTTCTATGCTATATATGAATGTTGAGAGTAAATCAAAGCTGAGAAAAGA
>SJYT01045523.1:15597-82978 GCA_006410635.1 Cephalophus harveyi
GTCTAGAAATATTTAATTTTGAATCATTCTTTTCCTTGAAAAGGCTCTGTAGTTTATAAAATTCAGTTTCTACAAAGCTTTTTATCTGTTAATATTTTAATGGTTATTGTAAAGCTTTAAATATATAAAGTTTGGGGTCACATATCCCCAGTTGTCTGTACTGAGGGAAAACTGACTCATGGTCATTAATATTAAAAACAGAAAATATAAATAAAGATGAACACTGCTAACATTTCATGGTAGAATCAAGCTGCCATCCTGCAAATAATCTGGATGTGCATCTTATTAGCTGTCTTTCTTATGAGTATAGATCCACTGGTTGGATGTTTCTTGTAGGTTTTCTTTTAAAAATCCTATCCATAATGCATCATATAATCATTCTTCTGTTTTCTTAAAAATAGAGTAAGAACTTAAAATCAACTGCAAAGCAATCTGAGGGCTGATTTCTAGGTTTCATACTATTTTTCCCTAAGAAAATATTTTTTTTTATACAACCCAGTTTGTTAAATACTCTAAAATATTAACTTATGTATCACAATGTCAATGGAGACAATAATCAGTCTGTAGGAATATAAAAGTTTATCTGAGCAAAAATGAGCACTAAAGCCCAGTAGAAACAGGTTCAAGAAGCACTAAAATAGTGATCCATCAGACTAAAAAATCGGAGCAGCTTGTATACAAACACTGAAGAATTACGTAAGTTGTAAACTATTACAACTGGAGCTGGCAAGAAGCAAAGATGCTGGTTAAAGGAGGATTTGTTGGGGTATGAAATGGCTGCATAGTTACAAGGGAAGAACTTGAGACCACAAATCTGCACATTGTAGCTGCTAGCAGACATTGTTTTGAGAGAACTGGTGGTATTCTTGAGTCTAATACAGTTCAGAAAATTCAAGTTATCAGCGATACAGAAACATGTCTGAAAGTACATCCACAATGGCCACCCAGCTCCATTTTGGATGCCTGAACCAGCTACTCCAATCTGATTTTTAAATGCATTTTTTTTTTAATGTTTAAGGCAGATGTACAACACATGTTTAATAGGTCATGAAATTTTCAAATGAAGCAACTAACAAGGAAGGCTGAGTGCCAAATAATTGATGCTTTCAAACTGTTAGGCTAAAGAAGAGCAAGTACCTTGGATGGCAAGGAGATCAAACCAGAAGAAAGAAGGAGAATCAGCCATGGGTGTACATGTGTCCCCCCATCCTGAAACCGCCCCCAATTCTCTCCCCACTCCCTCCCTCAGGGTTGTCCCAGAGCACCAGCTTTGAGTGCCCTGTTTCATTCATCGAACTTGCACTGGTCATCTATTTTACACAGTTTGGTCTTTACATTAGCATTAACATCTTAGGTATGTTGTATTACTTGTACTGGGCTTTTGACAGAATGTTTTTCTTTGAATCAAAAGTTTATCTTTGATTCATGGATGAAAAAGTCTAATAAGCCTAAGCCTGGCTCCTTATGTAAAAATCTCCCCATTTTTTCCTCAACATTATGAATTGCTAATAAATAACTTTCATTTTAAAAGCATTAAAGTTTCACCTCATAAATATTGACCTCAATTATAAAATTAATCTTCAATATAGTTTATGCTTATAGGATTTATAAAAAAATCTTTTCTAATATATGCTTCTATTTCCAGCAATGATTTAATGCTAAGCTATTTTATATAAAAAGCATCAACTGCTATTTTAATTTTCCTTCAAGTGTTATGATTATGGAAATAAGATATTTATGTCACACTGAATTTCATTTGCCTTGAATTTCAATTTTATTAATATGAAACATTTTTGTTTGTTTTTAGTATTTGTACTTGTCAGATATCTTATTTTTTAAAAGTCTACATTTTACACTTAGGTATATCTCTTCTGAATATACTCTACTTTATACAACATGTATACTCAATAGAGTATACAATATGTATCCTCTATACAATATACAATATCTCTATACAATATGAGGCTGTCGACTTTGAAAAGGATTGTATTTATTTTCAAAGTGGATTTATTAGATGTAAAGAGTTTTTTGTTTTACATATTTACAAAGCAAGTTTTCTAACTCTTTTTTAAAGGCTGCAACAGATGTAGTTAACTGGCAGAAGCATGTTTTACTTCCCCCAATTTTATTCAGATATAATTTACACTTAGCTCTGTATAAGTTTAAGTTATACAGCATTATGACTTGACTGAACATATATTGTGACTTACATATATCCTTTATTTTTAATTTGGCAGTTTAGCATTGCTCTTTTATCCCTTTCTGCTATTTGATAGTATAAAAAACATTGGCAGTGCTTAGGAAAGAATTTATTTCATTTATTTTATTACTTATTATTCTCAAAGTATCTTTATCTGATAAGAATGCAAAGTATTCAGTGTTCAATTCTATTTCAGTTCTATGTTCAAACAGTTCAATTCAATGCTTTTAATATCTTACAAATACCTTCCTGTATTTTAATCTACATATTCACTGCTTTAGCCCAGTTTATCATCACTAAGAGAATACAATAACCTTTCATATGATCCCTCCCTTGCTTTTGCTCTTGGCTAGACCATCTACATTGGGGAGCAAAATGTAGTTTGTGTTAATACTAACATGAAGACTTTTAAAGTGCTGCACTCAATATGTCAGCAAATGTGGTCAGTTTTCGTTCCAATCCCAGAGAAGGGCAGTGTCAAAGAATGTTCAAACTATCAGATAATTGTACACATTTCACATGCTGGTAATGTTATGTTCAAAATTCTTCAAGCCAGGCTTCAGCAGTACTTTAATTGAGAACTTCCAGATGTACAAGCTGGATTTAGAAAAGGTTGTGAAACCAGGTATCAAATTGCCAACATCCGTTGGATCATAGAAAAAACAAGGGAATTCCCCAAAACATCTACTTCTGCTTCATTGACTAGGCTAAATCCTTTAACTGTGTGGAACATAACAAACTCTGGAAAACTCTTAAAGAGATGTGAGTACCAGACCACCATACCCACCTTCTGAGAAACCTGTATGAGGGTCAAGAAGCAAGAGTCAGAACCCTACATGAAACAGCTGACTGGTTCAAAATTGAGAAAGGAGTACAAGGCTATACATTGTCACCCTGTTTATTTAACTTATATGCAGAGTACATCATGAGAAATGCTGGGCTAGATGAGTTACAAAGTGGAATCAAAAGTGCCCGGAGACTATCAAGAGCCTCAGAAATGCTGATGACATTACTCTAATGGCAGAAACCGAAGAGGAACTAAAGAGCTTCTAGATAAAGGTGAAAGAGAGTGAAAAAACTGGCTTAAAACTCATATACACCCATGGTGGATTCATGTCAATGTATGGTAAAACCAATATGGTATTGTAAAGTAAAATAAAGTAAAAATTTTAAAAATAAAATAAAATAAAAATATATATATATAAAAAAGAAAAAGTAAGATCATGGCATCTGGTCCCATTACTTCATGACAAATAGAAGGGGAAAAATAGAAGTAGTAAAATATTTTATTTTCTTGGGCTCCAAAATTATGACAAATGGTGGCTGCAGCCATTTTATTAAAACATGCCTCATCTTTGGATAGAAAGCTATGGCAAAACTAGACAGTGTATTAAAAAGCAAAGACATTGTTTTACCAACAAAGCACCATATGTTCAAAGCTATGGTCTTTCCAGTAGTCAGGTACAGATGTGAGAGTTTGATCATAAAGAATGCTGAAGAACTGATGTGTTTGAATTGTGATGCTAGGGAAGACTTGAGAATTTCTTGGACTGCAAGATCAAACCAGTCAATCTTAAAGGAAATCAATCCTGAATATTCATTGGAAGGCCTGATGCTGAAGCTGAAGCTCCAATATTTTGGCCTGATGTGAACAGACAACTCATTGTAAAAGACTCTGATGCTGGGAAAGATTAAAAAAGTCAGAGGAGGAGATGGCTGGATAGCATCCTGACTCAGTGGACATGAATTTGGGTAAACTCTAGGGGATAGAGAGGGACAAGGAGGCCTGGTGTGCTGCAGTCCAGGGTGTCAAAGTCACCTGAACAACAAGAACAAAATGAACATTTCAATCTTTTCTCCTAAGTCTAAAATAGAATTTGGTAAGAAACAATGAAACGTCATTATATTAAAAAAAAAATTAACACTTTGAGCATACAAGTTTTTTAAAAGCTATTTCATAACAGATAACTTGCTTATTTACAATTTCAGGAAACTGAGCCTTTTAAAAGATCCAGTGACCTAAATATTTTATTGTTTTTCTGTGATAAATTTGCAAAACAGAAGGCACTCAAAGTTAACATGCTAAAGTTAAAATCCACATTGTATTCTTGTTTACTTAATTTGTCATCAAGTATGGATAAACAAGTTAAATGTAGTTGCAATCGTGTTTTGCATTTAATTTCAGTGGCTTATTGGAATACTTTTCTGATATATCTAAGTACTAAAATGCTGCAAGGGCACAAATACCATCAAATAACTATTCTCCAGAAAATAACAGGACACAAAATGTACTCAAATTCCAGATGGCTTTAACAAATAATGGAACACTAAGAGCATTTTATTGGCTTTTTTTTTCTTTAAGTCTATCTTCAGCTTCTAAGACTGTATAATAATAAATGTTCTAAAATAAAATTATCACCCCTCTTGGATGTTTAAAACCTTTGATGTCTCTTGCATCTTATAATTCCATAGTTGTATTTCTCCAATGGCAATAATAACTATATTCACAGCCCAGGTTACAGTGCATATTAATCTCCTGGCATCTGAAGTATATCAATAAAAAGAAAAATAAAACCTTAAAGAATATTTAAAAATGAAACAGCTAGCTACCTTAAATTTGCCCAAATAAAAGACATTCTCAGTTTGTAATTTATTAATATTTTTCTACCATTTAAAAAAATAAAAAGAACTAAAATTCAAAGCAACAATGGGAAGTATAATTCATTCCTATGACTAATTAACTTGATTAACTTGTGTAATAAGTGATCACTACCTCTTGTGACTGAAGAAAGCATCTTTATGGAACACATTTACTGAATAAATTTATCTTATTAGAGCAATTCAAAGTGACCACTGAATTTTCAGAGGTAAATAGATGAGAAAAGAATTTAGTACAGCATGTATTATAATTCTAGAAGCTTCCTTAACCTAATAATCTAAATAGGATATTGAATTCAATCTTCTAATGCAATGAAGAGGGGAAAAAATCATTAAAAGAACAGCTTTTGGAAACCAATTATCTAATCTCTGTACTTTTTTAGAGTGATGGTGATGACATGAACACTTTAATTAGATGACAGGTTACCATTGGAAACAATGAACAATAATTCATACTTTCAGTTCAGTTCAGTCGCTCAGTCGTGTCCGACTCTTTGCGACCCCATGAATCGCAGGACGCCAGGCCTCCCTGTTCATTACCATCTCTCGGAGTTCACCCAGATTCATGTCCATCGAGTCAGTGATGCCATCCAGCCATCTCATCCTCGGTCGTCCCCTTCTCCTCCTGCCCCCAATCCCTCCCAGCATCACAGTCTTTTCCAGTGAGTCAACTCTTTGCATGAGGTGGCCAAAGTACTGGAGTTTCAGCTTTAGCATCTAAAATTTTATACCACTGTGAACCAGCAAGATCTTGCATATAAGACAAGAAAGTACATCCAATCACTGGGAGGATGAACTGAGACCGATCAGGAGAGTGAGAACATTTTTCCCCAAAATCAAGATGGAGATGCTTATAGAAAACCTTGGCTGTAAGTATAAACCCTGAAAATTGTATACTTGGAAGACAGAGGCAGATGTCTTCTATAAGAAAAATCAAGGAAGAGATGCTGGAAAATTTTCAAAAGATAAAGACATTTCACTTTTTCTTCATCAGCCTGTACCTAGAAGGTTCTTATTGGGACAAGCATTTTGCGACCAGGTATTCATAATTTTGAGCTAGTTAATTTGTATCCTGACAGCTAATATTCTTTAGAACAGAATATGCATTTCCAAAGCCCACAGAAATTTCCAGAGACCTCTTTAAGTTCCTTAAAGAGGGACTTACAGATTTTCAAGCCGGAGTGTTTGTTGGTATTTCATTTATCCATTCTTACATAACAAATGGCCCAATTTTAGTGGTTTATAGCAAAGTATCTCTGTGGTACAGTGATTTGACTACACTTAGGTGAGTGAGTGTTACTTGAAATCCCCTATTTAGGTCCACTCAGAGGAGGTGACCCATTAACTTGGGTGGCAGAATTGTCTGGTTGTTGGCTGGGAACTAATCTGGAGTTGTAGCACAGAATTCCTGTATATAAATTTGTCACATGGGCTTGGGTTCCTCTTCGCACAGCATGGTAGTTCGTTCCTGACTGAGAGGATCTCAAGAGTGAGTGTCCCATAAGATAAGAAGTGGCAAATGCTTACTACCAGATCAGCAACATTCCTGATTTATTTTAATCATAGAACATTCATCCTACACTTGCCTTGAGAGAAAGAAATAGAGAAACATTCCAATTTTTGATGGAGAAATGACAAGGCCACATTGCAGAAAGAGTATATGGAATAGGACATTAATCAGGCTTGGATCAGCAGTTTGGTCACAAGGTAGGAGTGTTTCCCTCACCATGAAACTACACCCTTATCAATGTACTCCAAGACACAAGATGGATTCAGAATTTATGAGTGAAAAAGATAAAGTATATAAATTTCCATTAAGAAAAGACTGATAAACTTGGATTTATCTCCATTGTTTTGGCCAAAATTAGGTCACTGTTTTTTCCTTCTCCATAATATAGGCAGCCTCCTGAAGTTGGCATAATGTAGTAATATTAGAAAATCAGGCAGCAACATCTACTAATGAGCAATGTCAGAAATTACCTTATTTTCTTATTTCTTCAACATCAAATGGTAATATTCTTAAATTGAGCTATTTTAATTTCTCTATTCCTTCCTTTCTTTTTGTTCTTTCTTATGGATATTATTTTGATCTAATCTCTATGTTTCCCCATACAAAACTGGGAAATGAGTACATCAAGGCTGTATACTGTCACCCTGTTTAACTCATATGCATAGTACACCATGTGAAATGCTGGGCTGAATGAATCACAAATTGGAATCAAGATTGCCAGGAGAAATAACAACACCTCAGATATGCAGATGATACCACTCTAATGGCAGAAAGCAAAGAGGAACTAAAAAGCCTCTTGATGAAGGTGAAAGAGGAAAGTGAAAAAACTGACTTAAAACTCAATACTCAAAACACTAAGATCTTAGCATCCAGTCCAATCACTTCATGACTAATAGATGGGGAAAAAATGGAAACAGAGAGATTTTATTTTCTTGGGCTCCAAAACTACTGCTGATGATGACTGCAACCACGAAATTAAAAGACATTTGCTCCTTGGAAGGAAAGGAAGGAAAGCTATGTCAAACCTAGACAGCACATTAAAAAGCAAATGTATCACTTTGCTGACAAACGTCTGTATAGTCTAAGCTATGTTTTCTTTCCAGTAGTCATGTACAGAGGACCATATAAAAGCTGACCACTGAAGAATTGATGCATTTGAATCATGCTGGAGAAGATTCTTGAGAGTCCCTTGGGAATACAGCATGGCGATCAAACCAGTCAATCCTAAAGGAAATCAACTCCAACTATTCCTTGGAAGGACTGATGCTGAAACTGAAGTTCCAATACTTTGGCTACCTAATGGGAAGAGCCAACTCATTGGAAAAGACCCTGATGCTGGGTAAGATTGAGGATGGGAGAAGAAGGGGGAGATAGAGCATGAGATGGTCGAATGGCATTACCAAATCAATGGATATGAGTTCATATGAGTGTGTATGTGTGAGGTACAGTATTGGATGAGTAGAATAACATGAAACTACAGTGTACCTAAGCTACATGAAGTAAAACACATTAATAAGACATCTAATGTTTTCTTTTTAGGGACATTTCAAAATTTTCCAAAATTTCCTTTCATTGTTTTGAAAAGCCATATACTCAATAAATGACTGATGGATAAGAGAAATGAAAATATATGACTATTTCAGTCAACTTGGAATATATCTGGGGTTCTTTCAGCCTAGTTACAAACATGTTTGCCACCAAAGGGAGTTGCATTTTTTTCCTCAATATATGTTAGTGAACCTGTGACAAATCCTTTGACATGGCTGAACTCACTTTGTAGGTTATCTCCAAGATATCTCATAAATCTGTTTGATTCGATTCAGTTCAGTTCAGTTGCTTAGTCGTGTCCAACTCTTTGCAGCCCCATGAATTGCAGCACACCAGGCCTCCCTGTTTGATTAAGTATCAAGAATTCTGTTCATTTTAATAAAAACTGCCTTATATTTTCATGTGCTTAGTCACTCAGTCATGTACGACTCTTTGTGACCCCATAGACTGTAGCCCACCCAACATTTCTGTCCTTGGGGCTTCTCCAGGCAAGAACACTGGAGCGGATTGCCATGCCCTCCTCAAAGGGATTTTCCTAACCCAGGGATCAGACCCAGGTCTCTCACATTGCAGCCATCAGGGAAGGCCTTTATATTCTCATGGGAGGTATTAATTTCTATCTACTTCAAGTGATTATTATAAAGTTAGGTAAGTAAATGTATATGAAATAATTAATCTTCAAATTTCAGGTGATTATATTCCCTTGTGGCTCAGCTGGTAAAGAATCGACCTGCAGTGTGGGAGACCTGGTTTGATCCCTGGGTTGAGAAGATTCTCTGGAGAAGGGAAAGGCTACCCACTCCAGTTTTCTGGCCTGGAGAATGTATGAACTATATTGTAGTCCATGGGGCCACAAAGAGTCCAGTATTCTGGCCTGGAGAATTCCATGGACTGTCTAGTCCATGGGGTCCCAAAGAGTCAGACATGACTAAGTGACTTTCTCTTTTACTTTCATAAAAAGAATCCTGGAGTGGGTTGCCATTTCCTTCTCCAGGGGATTTTCCCAGCCCAGGGATCAAACCCAGGTCTCCCACATTGTGGGGAGATTCTTTACTAGCTGAGCCACCAGTGAGGAATTGGAAAAATACAAATGAGTATTAATACCAAAAATAACTTATATTTTAGTCACCTAAATATTGAAAATTATTAATATACATTTACTTAACTAAATTATTTTCAGTAGTAACACTCATTAGTATAGGGACACATGAAACAGATCACTATAACTTTGAAATCAACATGTTTCCTGTTCTTTTATCTTCTTTAGTGTTCGAATTCTGCCAGGAGCCAGTGGAAGGAACTCCGCCCATGGCAAACGTCATGAGGAAGGAGGCTTGGCATACGCAAAGTTGTGATCAAGCCTCAGGAAACCCCTGTTCCCAAGCATCTACCCCCAAAACCAGAGTCTGTTTTATGCTCTCACCTATACCTCTGACTTTACAGGCAGCCCTCCCCCATAACCATTTCTCTCGGAGAAGGAGTTAACTTGCAGCTCCAGTTAATAAAAATTGCTGGGCATGACAAGAGTGTTTCAATTTACAAACTCCTCTGAAGGTCCTCTAGCCTGCCTGATCAGGTTCGTCTGGCCACATGTGATTGTTTACAGCCTCCCAACCATCAGAGACATGAGATGCTTCAAAACTTTCTAAATACAGACTCTTTTGAAAAGTTAGAAAATTATTAGTATAGTATAGTGGGTTGATTAGAAATTATATTCGTGAAGGGTTTTTTTCATTTGTCATGCCAATAATTACTGCTGATTCCCTGCCCTGGGTGTGACAAGGGTGTCTCAGGTCAAACCTCTCTGCTGACAGACTAGCTTGTGTGACAGCCTCTCAACCATAAACAGCACAGAGAGTTTGTAGTATTAGCATAGGGCTTTTCTCATTGTTGAGTCAATGATTGCCGCCAGGCCTCCATATCCTTAGCCACCTGGGAATATATTAATCAATGTATTTGGAATATATAAAACGAAATATAGTAGTTTTTGATGTTAGCAATACTAGACTTTTTGAGTTAATGAATTTTCTCTTTTGTTATAGATCACTGTACTTTGTTATAAATCACCATGTCCTTGCTATGCAAAAATGTAACTTTATCACTATCTTAAGACTAAATAGATCTTAGGGGGAATACAGGTGAAGGGTTTTCATTTGTTGAGCCAATATTTGCTGCTAAATTTCCATATTCCTTGCCCTTATAATGAATATAACTAGCATATAGGAGAAATAAGTATTAACCTTTAAGATTAATCATGTTAAACCTTGGGCTAAGTAAATTTCTTTCTTAGTTGTAACTCACTATACCCTCACCCTATAGGAATGCAACTTTATTTGGAGGGTGGTGCCTGGTTTAAGAAAAAATCACCCCTGGAAAAAATAAGTTTTCTGGTTAACTGACCATTATCAGAAAGGGCCATAAAATGTCAGCAGGCCTCATGGCCAGAAGATGATGTAAGACCCATAAGACCTTTGTCTAATTTTATATGAAGCACCTGATTGTGACAAGGGTCAGGTCTGCTGACCCCCACATGACTCTGTATTCATCCCTATGTATAACAAAAAGTATATAAACAAACCCGAAAAATAAAGAAATCGGATCAGTTTCTGGAAAGACTGATTCCCCCATGTTGTTTCTTTCTTGCTCCCCATTTTCCTGGCTGAATTCCCATCTGGAATGTGGGTACTCACCAAGTCTGCTAATTCTGCCTGGGCTTCTAAGATCAGACCAGGGAGGCCTCAGTGCCCCCTCTCCTTTGGGAGAACAGAAAGATACCTGTGGCCTACGTAGGTGGTGATTGGTATCCCACATAAAACAAGTTATTCAGCCTCTTTTTCTCCACTAGTTTTCCTACTACACTATTCGTTTCTAATCTCTCTATATATCTGCAATTAAATAAGTTTTTTTCCTAGGACGCCTACTTCGTCTCCCCTTCGAATTACCCTGGATCCACTGGGGCTGGACCCCAGCAGAGTTCTTGTCAGTTTAGCATTCCCTCAAATATTTAAAATAATTCTGATGATGATGTTTTTTCCTTTAAAGCCTTCCAATACATCTTTAGATTTTAATTTTTTGACAAGTATGGCCAGAAGGACCTGGAGGATCTTGTTCAATCTGCCTCTCTCTTCAATAAGAACTTGAGTTCTCTGACTACCTTCCTTTCACTATATACACTGCAGCCTCACTGCCAGTCTTTTTAGCTCAAAAAAAAAAAACAATCAATGTCTTACCACTTGGATGATTTGAAGTCTATTCTTGCCAGATATTGCCCTTGTACCTCTTGGTCTTAATTACCTTTGAATCAGCCTTTGGTTGAAATTATAAACTGGTCTTTGTTATGTAGCTCAATGTTTTTCTTTTTTTAGACATTTAAAGAAAAAATTTACTACTGATCTGTAAAATTTCTAAAACACTAGCTATTCCAGAAAACTGTAGCTATAGTGCAATGTATTTATCATGTTAAAACATAATAAAATGCAAAAGCTATGAAACAAGTGACCATCCTTCAACAATCTGACCAAAGGTAAAACACCTAACGAACAACAAGGATGACTTGTAAAGGATGGGCTTTTGAAGTAAGCACTATTAAAAAAGTGGGGGGTGAGGACAGAAAATGGATATGTGTGTTCAGCTGAATTGAACCTTTGGCACTAAGAATCAGAGCATTTTATCACACAGCATTAACACATGTTATAAAAGTGTGTGGTATCAAAGGACTAGAACCACAAGCATTCAAAAGCAGCTTTGTCAATTAAGCAATGAAATACTCTACAGTATGTCTCTCTATTGGCTGTCATTGAATACCCTGGTAGCAACTTTGAAATGAAAAAAATAAAAAAGTAGCTGTAACTCCTTTTATATTCTCTCTTTGAAATCAAACAGATATCCAACAATCCTGTTATACACTAACATTTCCGAAGTACATCATTCATACAATAGAAAGACTAAAAAACAAAAACCAGTTTACAGAGATCCAAACATAAGTGAGTATAAGTGCCTCACACAGCTTTCTGATGATACTCTGAAGACACTTCATAAGTGCTGGCACTAAACAAAGTTGTAACGTTCTTGCCAGATATTTTAGGAAATCATGAAGATAATTCAGTAATAAAGCAAGACTTTTCTCATCCAGAGGCATATAGGCCAACATTGCTCCAATTCATGCTAATGGTCTCAACAAATGTGGCGCTCCATACACCTGGGACATGGGTGCAACAGAGAGGTCTGCGAGGATTTCAGAGTGCTGTGGTCTCTCAAATGTGTAGAGAGGCTAAGTGCCCAGCTTTACAGTGAAGTATTCCTTTTTCCCTCCAGGACTCCATTAAACAGCACACTCCTTACTATTTGTGTTTCCTTAAGATTCCTATAATGTGCATAATCCTCTAGAATAGAATTCACATTCTTGTTGGCAGGAAGATAAAAGAGCTGTTTTTGCCAGCTAATTAAGTCCCAGTCATCAAAAAGCCACAGTTTTAGTTCTTCAGGAATCTTTACTTTAACTTCAACTCTGTGAATGTTTCCTCATTTTCAGCAGTAGGATCTACTTAGGTCCTTTTCTCCTGAGGAGACTGAGGTGTCTCATTGGTACCCTCTCTATCTCCAGGTGTTTTCTGTTTGTTCTTTTTTGTTTTCACTTCAACATTTTTCTGGTGCAGACCAGAGGTCTTTCCAGGGGCAGCCCCTCTTGGTCTTCACCTCTGCATACTGCTCCTGATTGGTTTTTTGAAGTTCTCATTGTTTATGCAGATTGGTGCCTACGTATTTGAGTACCTGCTTTGGAACCCATTCATCCCAATTTTTATTCCAACCATTGTAATGTATTTCATTTGTTTATCCTTTATGGCCACCTTCACACAATTTGATTCATAAAGAAAAGCCCCCTACCCTCCTCCAAAAAATAGAATAAAACAAAGAAGAGGCCCATGAAAGCACAACACTCTTTCACACTCCTGGAATTTAGGCCTCTGACCCTGCTTTGTCACCATTTATAAGTGATTTGCCACCACTGCCTCCTCCTTATCCCAGCTACCCCCACCAGCACCCGCTACTCTATACCACCCAATTCCACATGAGACACACCTTCAGACACCGCCAGCTCTAGATCCTGGGCCTGGTTTAGCTCAACATTTTTCAGTGGCTTTCAAAATATGATCCCAGCACCAGAAGTATTAGCATCATCTGGGAACTTGTAAAAATGCAAATTCTCAGACCCAACTCCCAAAATTACTGAATCAGAAAAATCTGAAGATGAAGCTTAGTAATATATTTTAACCAGTCCAGTAGGGAACTCTGATGCTTGTCTGAGTTTGAGAGCTACTCTCCAACAATGACTTTCCATTACATTAAAAATTTAATTTATTATATGTTGTATCATAATCCAGGCTTCCCTGATAGCTCAGCTGGTAAAGAATCTGCCTGCAATGCAGGAGACCCTGGCTCAATTCCTGTGTCAGGAAGATTCCTTTGGAAACATTTTTGAAGTATAGACCTGGGGGCTCCTCTACCTCAGAAAAATTCACTAATGGAGTGTGCATTTTTACCCAGCACTCTAGGTATTCTTTACTGGAAATCTCTATCATCTGGCCTTAAAGGATGATGTTTCTCTTCAAACTCTGTCTCCTTTGATAACTCCTTTTCCATTGAACTCCAGATTCAGAACCTTTGTCTTTGTCCAAAATGGTTTTAATACAGATGTTAATAGGCTTTCCCCTTTACTTCATTAGGCTCTCAACTCAAAGGCCATCATAACATAGATATCATCCCTACTACACTATAAAGAACTATATCCCAGTCCTGTGTTCTCTAACTTCATTATAGACAATTTTTGTTTATACTTCCCTTGGCATTCCTCAGCATGAAGGAAGAGAGAGAGTACTACAGACAACTTTGTACTGTTAAGCTTAAAATATGTTAAATAGTGGGAAACAGTCAGGTCTTCTAGGGCATAGTTGGTAGACACAAACAGAGAGAGATATATCATATTCTTGGATTGGAAAACTCAATATTGTGAGAATGGACTATACCACCCAAAGCAATCTACAGGTTTAATGCAATCCTTATCAAATTACCAGCAGCATTTCACACAGAACTAGAACAAAAATGCTTACAATTTGTGTGGAAACACAAAAGATCCCAAACAACCAAAGTAATCTAAAAAATAAATGAAAACAGAACTAGAGGAAATCAGGCTACCTGACTTCAAACTTTACTACAAACTTAGTCATCAAAAATGTGCTAGAATGAAAATAGAAATATAGATCCATAAAATTGGACAGCAATGCCAGAGACAGACCCACACACCTGTGGTCAACTAATCTATGAGAAAGGAGAAAAGAATATACAATGGAGAAAAGACAGTCTTTTCAGTAAGTGGTGCTGGTAAAACTGGACAGCTACATGTAAAAGAATAAAATTAGAACACTCTTTACAATCATATACACAAAAATAAACTGAAAAATGGATTAAAGACTTAAATATAGCCAGATACTAAAAACTCTAGGCAAACACAGGCAGAACACTCTGAAATAAATGACAGCAAGATCTTTTCTGATTTTTTACCTCCTAGAATTAAAAAAAAAATGCAACTTTAAACTTAAAGTTTTAGCACACCAAAAGATACCATAAGCAAAAAGATAATCTACAGAATGGGAGAAAATATTTGCAAATGAAGTGATTGACTAGATTAGTCTCTAAAATATATCAATAGCTCTTGCAGCTCGAATATGAAATAAAACAGCCCAATCAAAAAATGGGCAGAAGACCTAAAAAAGACACTTCTTCAAAGAAATACAGATAGCCAAAAAAAAAGAAAAGATGCTCTATGTCACTAATTATTAGAAAAATGCAAACAAAAACTGCCATGAGGTATCATCTCACATGGGTCAGAATGGATATCATCGAAAAGTCTATGAACAATAATTACTAGAGAGAATGTGGAGAAAAGGGAACCCTCCTTCTACACTGATGGTGGGAATGTAAATTGATACAACCATTATGGAGAACAGTATGGAGTTTCCTTAAAAAACTAAATATAGAGCTACTGTATAATACGTCAATCCCACTCCTGGTCATATATCTGGAGAAAATCATAATTTGAAAAGGCGCATGCACCCCAAAGTTACTACAGCACTAATTGAAATAGCCAAGACATGGAAGGAACCTACATGTTTCTGGATAAAGAAGATGTAGCTCTCTCGGAGTTCACTCAGACTCACGTCCATCGAGCCATCTCATCCTTGGTTGTCCCCTTCTCCTCCTGCCCCCAATCCCTCCCAGCATCAGAGTCTTTTCCAATGAGTCAACTCTTCACATGAGGTAGCCAATGTACTGGAGTTTCAGCTTTAGCATCATTCCTTCCAAAGAAATCCCAGGGTTGATCTCCTTCAGAATGGACTGGTTGGATCTCCTTGCAGTCCAAGGGACTCCCAAGAGTCTTCTCCAATACCACAGTTCAAAAGCATCAATTCTTTGGCGCTCAGCCTTCTTCACAATCCAACTATCACATCCATACACGACCACAGGAAAAACCATAGCCTTGACTAGAAGGACCTTAGTCGGCAAAGTAATGTCTCTGCTTTTGAAAATACTATCTAGGTTGGACATAACTTTTCTTCCAAGGAGTAAGCGTCTTCTAATTTCATGGCTGCAGTCACCATCTGTAGTGATTTTGGAGCCCCCCAAAATAAAGTCTGACACTGTTTCCACTGTTTCCCCATCTATTTCCCATGAAGTGATGGGACCAGATGCCATGATCTTCGTTTTCTGAACAGGGAGGCCTGGCATGCTGTGATTCATGGGGTTGCAAAGAGTCAGACATGACTGACTGACTGAACTGAGCACATATATACAATGGAACATTACTCAGCCATTAAAAAGAACAAAAGAACATTACGGCAACATGGATGGACTGAGAGATTATCATACTAAGTGAAGTAAGTTAAACAAAGATATATATCATATAGTATCACTTATAAGTGAAATCTAATTAAAAATGATACAAACTAACTAATGATACAAACTATTTAAAAAACACCAATAGACTCATAGATCTGAAAATCAAACACATGGTTACCAAAGGGGAAACATGAGGGAAAGGGATAAATTAGAATATTGGGATTAGCATACACACACTATTTTTACATAAAATAGATAATAAGAACCTACTGTATAGCACAGGGAATTCTACTCAGCATTTTGTAATAACCTATATGAGAAAATAATCTGAACAAAGATGATATATATATATATGATTCACTTTGCTATATACTTGAAACTAAAGCTACACTGTAAATCATCTATACTCCAATAAAACTTAAAGAAAACAAGCAAAAAAATAAAATGTAGATTCCTGACCCCATGTAGACCTTCTAGATTAGACTTTATGAGGGTTAAGCTCTGGAATTTAGCTAGTGAAGTGAATCTAACATGTTCACCAAGTGATTCATACATACAGTAATGTTTTAGAACTACTCATCCAACTGACTGAATGTACATCACATTCAAAGTAATGAGAAACAATCTAAAGATATAATGTGCTTTTGTTTTAGACCAGTCTCCCTAGAAGATGCATAAAGGATGTAATTGAATAAAGCTATAACAGAGATTGGAAGAGAAGTTATGACTGCTAAGTAGTACAGATAGTGTCCTATCACTCATTTAATTACGTGCTAACAGTAGTTATGGAAGTAATGTAGCTCTGGAAAAATGTTAAAAGTATAAAACCAACAAAACTTGGTAACAGAGATATGGAGTTAGGTGAAAGACAGGATTGAGATAATTCAGATGATTGCCACATGCCTGGGAGCTGATCCAACATGTAGCATACAAAAATTATTGTTACAAAAAACTCTTTAAATGCCTTCGTGATATCAAAAAGCAAACAAGAAAAACCAAACACACTTAAATATATTATTTTACATTGCTTAAAATATTTCAATATTATTCTAAGTGATACATTCAACCTTTCTTTTCTCTTTTCAGAAAATACAGGGCTCTTATTTGATAATGACTGGTGACAGTGTTCCTAGAGCTTGTGACATTGGCTCATATGCTGAAGTGTTACTGTGACCTGTAATGCTTTACTATTGACAATGGCAGTGTAAATCCTTATACAGAATAGATTATGATTATTACCTAAATTCAATCATTATATTAGAGACTGGCATGAAAAGTAAAGGTGAAAGTGTTAATTGCTCAGTCGTGTCCAACTCTTTGTGACCCCATGGACTGTAGCCTACAAGTCTCCTTTGTCCATGGAATTCTCCAGGCAAGGATATTGGAGTGGGCAGCCATTTCCTTCTCCAGGATATCTTCCAGACCCAGGGATTAAATCCAGGTCTCCTGCATTGCAGGCAGATTCTTACCATCTGAGTCACCAGAGAAACCCAGAGACTAGCAAAATAGTTCAGTCACTCAGTTGTGTCTGACTTTCTGTAACCCCATGAATTGCAGCATGCCAAGCCTCCCTGTCCATCACCAACTCCCAGTGTTCACTCAAACTCACGTCCATTGAGTTGGTGATGCCAACCAGCCACCTCATCCTCTGTCGTCCCCTTCTCCTCCTTCCCCCAATCCCTCCCAGCATCAGGGTCTTTTCCAATGAGTCAACTCTTCATAAGAAGTGGCCAAAGTATTGGAGTTTCAGCTTTAGCATCAGTCCTTCCAATGAGCATCCAGAACTGATCTCCCTTAGGATGGACTGATTGGATCTCCTTGCAGTCTCGAGTCTTCTCCAACACCACAGTTCAAAAGCATCAATTCTTCCATGCTCATAAGAAGTGGCCAAAGTATTGGAGTTTCAGCTTTAGCATCAGTCCTTCCAATGAGCATCCAGAACTGATCTCCCTTAGGATGGACTGATTGGATCTCCTTGCAGTCTCGAGTCTTCTCCAACACCACAGTTCAAAAGCATCAATTCTTCCATGCTCAGCTTTCTTCACAGTGCAAGTCTCACATCCATACATGACCACTAGGAAAACCATAGCCTTGACTAGACAGACCTTTGTTGACAGAGTAACATCTCTGCTTTTTAATATGCTATCCAGGTTGGTCATAACTTTCCTTCCAAGGAGTAAGCGTCTTTCAATTTCATGGCTGCAGTCAACATCTGCAGTGATTTTGGAACCCCAAAAAACAAAGTCTGACACTGTTTCCACTGTTTCTCCATCTATTTCCCATGAAGTGATGGGACCAGATGCCATGATCTTAGTTTTCTGAATGTTGAGCTTTAAGCCAACTTTTTCGCTCTCCTCTTTCACTTTCATTAAGAGGCTTTTTAGTTCCTCTTCACTTTCTGCCATAAGGGTGGTGTCATCTGCATATCTGAGGTTATTGATATTTCTTCCGACAACCTTCATTCCAGCTTGTGCTTCTTCCAGCCCAGCGTTTTTCATCATGTACTCTGCAGATAAGTTAAATAAGCAGGGTGACAATATACAGCCTTGATGTGCTCCTTTTCCTATTTGGAACCAGTCTGTTGTTTCATGTCCAGTTTTAACTGTTGCTTCCTGACCTACATATAGGTTTCTCAAGAGGCAGGTCAGGTGGTCTGGTATTCCCATCTCTTTCAGAAGCTTCCACAGTTTATTGTGATACACACAGTCAAAGGCTTTGGCATAGCCAATAAAGCAGAAATAGATGTTTTTTTCTGGAACTTTCTTGCTTTTTCCATGATCCAGCAGATGTTGGCAATTTGATCTCTGGTTCCTCTGCCTTTTCTAAAACCATCCAGAGACTGGGATAGTTATATGCAATTCAGAATTTTTCATTGATAATTTTTAACAGATTATTCCCAAATAACAGTTTTTCCTCATTGTTCCTTCCATTATATATTTACAGAAAGAGCTTGTTTTTCTTCTTTTTTTTTTTTTAATAACTAGACTAACACCATAGAGTATAATAATATGCTAGATAATAACATATACAACTCATTTAATTACTTTTTACATTTAAAACCAAATTTAAACCAAACATATATATTGGTGAAAATATTTACAAATCATACAATTTTTCATTAGAAATTATAGTAACATAAGCAAGTGGTTTCCATGCCAATACTTTTGTATATTATTTGCCATTATGTAAGAATTGTGGCCTATTATATTATCCGATTTTATATTAGTTGATCTTTTAATGTTTAACTCCTAATATAACTAAAGAACTGTATTTTATGCCCTTATAGTATCACTTTCTCCTTGCTGTCTAGATAAAATAGCATTACCATTTCAGTGATGAGTTATTGTTTAATTATGACCATAATAGCCTATTGTTGATCATATCTAAAGTGTAGAAATTGACAGGATGTGATTTTAGTTTGCTGGGTGTTTTATAACTAATAATTTGTCATAACAAGTGACTCCATTGTCAATAATAGTACCATTACTACTCTCTGTGATGGGAGCATGAGGCTTATCTACTCTGTGGGGAGATGGCACAAAGATTTTCACTATTAACTTGAATTTAATGTGCAAAATTAATTCAGTGAGCCATGAGGAAACTTTTTATTATGGATAGGCTTTTATTAAGAGGCTATAATTATGAAATGTTGATATCACTGATCTCAATATTTAATTATTGAAGAAACGTTAATTTCCACCTGTTACATAGCTTGTATCTACATAGCACATATATACCCACATATGTATATATACATATATGAATATACACATACCTGCACATATGTGTACAATTACATTTAATGATTTAAATTTAACCAAATATGTATATTAAGCAATTATGTTGTAAAAACCAAATATATTACTTTATATATTTTCTTTTGAATAAGAGGTCCCAGTATTTTAATTTTAATATTTCATTTCAGAAGCACTTAGATAAAATAATTTTAACTCTAAACAACTTAAGTACATTTAAACTTACACAGAGTCTGCATCAATGTTTGCAAAGGAAAATACTCTTAATCTTCATAATTGTCTTTTTATCTGGATTAGTATAGAATACCGGAGAAGGCAAAGGCATCCCACTCCAGTACTCTTGCCTGGAAAATCCCATGGACGGAGGAGCCTGGTAGGCTGCAGTCCATGGGGTTGCTAGGTCGGACACGACTGAGCTGAGCGACTTCACTTTGACTTTTCACTTTCATGCATTGGAGAAGGAAATGGCAACCCACTCCAGTGTTCTTGCCTGGAGAATCCCAGGGACAGGACAGCCTGGTGGGGTGCCGTCTACGGGGTCTTACAGAGTCGGACACGACTGAAGTGACTTAGCAGTAGCAGTAGCAGTATAGAATACAACTAGTCATGTATTATTTTTCATATTTTATGAATGTTATTAACCATGCGAGCAATGTAACACTGTATTATATAAAGATCAAACAAACAAAAAAAATACACCTAAGAGCAGCTTAAATTCCATCTCATTCTCCATTTCTTTAAGGTTCCATTTAAAAGGTATTGTTTCAACTGTATCAAGAATGTGCCTAGTTCTTAGAATTATTAAAGCATTGAATTTCTAACTATTTAATTTGTCAAAACTGGTATTAATGATGCTGTCATGAAAATTCCTCTTGGAACTTTATTATATTCCTAAAATTTTTTGTACTCTATCCATTAATTTAAATTATGTACCCTGACCATTTTGTAACTTAAAAGATCACTTATGATTCGGAACATTCAATCACTCCCCCTAGGAAAATATGTTTACCTGGTACAATAATTATGCTCTAAATAATTAAAGTCTTTGTAAATAAGTACCAAAAACAAACAGGCAAAAAATGGGAAAAGACTACTGAGAGGCAAAATAAGACTTATCCTCTATCCCTCAAATATCATATAGTTTTTAATGTACTCTATCCAGCCTTTGTATACAGTACTTCAAGTATAGATAACAGATAAACTATAGAGTTAAAGAAGATATTTGTTAATCTGCCAAATTCTTCTGAAGCCAGAAAATGTGTATTTTACAACCAGATCCTCATTTCAAATTATTTCTCTATTAAAAATTAAGGAATATCTTAGATTCATGGATTATCCACAGACTTGAATATGCTCAGGTTATCATGACATCTGGTCCCATCACTTCATGGCAAATAGATGGGGAAACAGTGGAAACAGTGTCAGACTTTATTTTGGGGGGCTCCAAAATCACTGCATATGGTGACTGCAGCCATGAAATTAAAAGATGCTTGCTCCTTGGAAGAAAAGTTATGACCAACCTAGACAGCATGTTGAAAAGCAGAGACATTACTTTGCCAACAAAGGTCCGTCTAGTCAAGGCTATGGTCTTTCCAGTAGGAAATGGATCTGAGAGTTGGACTATAAAGAAAGCTGAGCACTGAAGAACTGATGCTTTTGAACTGTGGGGTTGGAGAAGAGTCTTGAGAGTCCTTTGGATAGCAGGAAATCCAATCAGTTCATCCTTAAGGAATTGGTCCTGAATATTCATTGGAAGGACTGATACTTAAGCAGAAACTCCAATAGTTTGGCCAGCTGATACAAAGAACTGACTGATGTGAAAAGTCCCTGATGCTGGGAAAGACTGAAGGCAGGAGAAGGGGAAGTCAGAGAATGAGATGGTTGGATGGCATCATTGACTCAACGGACATGAGTTTGAGTAAACTCTGGGAGTTGGTGATAGACAGGGAAGCCTGGCTTACTACAGTCCATGGGTTGCAAACAGTCGGACACAACTGAGGGACTGAACTGAACTGATTCAAGCATCTAGCTCTCAAGAAACTAGGATCAAGAGTTGTCATTTGCTACAGTGTTTCATTATGAAGAAAAGGCACCCCAAAATACGGTCAATTAAAATTGAATTTTACTTTTGTGTCTTGATTCTCTGAATGCTCCATTTTAACAAGTGGCACTTTTTTTTACATTTGTTTGTATATTTAATCTTTTAAGTGTTTATTTCCAGATTAAATATAAAACACATATATATGCACCCTGCTATTTATATATTGTTTTTAACATTATGCTGTACCCCTAAAAAGAATGTGGATATCTCATTATCCTTTTATGACTTTAAATATTTAAAATATAAATTATAGCTTTAAATTATCAATTTTGGATCTTTAAAAATATATAAGCATATAAAAGTGAAGTGAAGTAGCTCAGTCATGTCCGACTGTTTGCGACACCATGGACTGTAGCCTACCAGGCTCCTCCATCCATGGGATTTTCCAGCCAAGAGTACTGGAATGAGTTGCCATTTCCTTCAGTATAAATTTCACTGTTCCATAAGTAGACAGCACTATTTTCATTATTTTCTAGAATTTTATATATCCTTTTTTAGTTTCATATGTTCTGTGACAATGTCTCTTAAATTTTAGTTTGTATCATAATCACCTGGAAAGTGTGTTACAATGCAGATTGCTGGGCCCAGCCCTGGAGATTCTCATTCAGTACATCTGGAGTGAGGCCCAATAATGTGAATTTCTAACATGTTCTCAGGTGAGTTAGTGCTGCTGAAACAGGGACTACCTTTTGAGAACCATCATGCAGGATTGGATAGCGATGTATTCCTTAATTTCTAACTAAATATTTTGGTTAGTTTTTGGTCAATTTTTTTATTATTGATTTATTGCAGAGTGAATCTTTATCAGAAAACTGAGCTCATTTTAGGCACTGTGGGCTCAAGGGAGAAAAGAAACAGTAGGGGACTGGTTTCTCCCCACCTCTTCTAGCTCTGCTCTGTGAAAGACACACCCATCTCTCTTTTTCAATAGGCAAAACAGGATAACATTTATAAAAGGCTTTAGCTAACTGAAGAATCAATGGCCTCTTGTATGTGATATGGGTTTGGTTTACATTCATTTAATTTATAAATACAGAGTTGAGGCTCCTATGTGAAGTATTAAGAAATAATTGCATATAATATTTCAGAAACTCCTGATATCCACATAACATTTACATGGTAAAATATTCAGAATACACTTCTTTTACCATCAAAAAGATCTACTATGATGTTACTTTTTATTACGTTACTTTTTGTTAAAAATCATGAAACAGAATTCATGTCTTAAGCACTGATTTCTTCAGAAACGATATATTAAAGATATATTACTGTTTTCTTGCTTTTACACAGCAGGCAATGCATGCAGCTTGGCAAACAGCTCAATTCTTAAAAATTTATATTGAACCATCTGTTTTGCTGGGCAGTTTGAGGCCCTTTTTCCCGACTCTGACACATCTATCTAAACTTTTTTTTTTTTTTTTAACAAGCCGCTCTTGAACACATTGCCAATTAGTTTTAACTTCACAAAAATGAATGACAACCTGATGAATGCCACCACTGAACACATCATTACTTGAAAATTTGTCAGTTATAAAGATATTCACAAAGGCAGTAATTATAATTAGCAAAAAAAGGCAAATGGCTTCAACTTGGTGTCTTTAACAAAAATATACCCTTATATGTTAATGATGGCTTTCAGTGATATTTTCAACAACTTTTCTACATATAGTGTAAATCTTGCTCTTTCATTTCTCAACTCTAATTTTTGGCAATGAATGAAAATAAAATGCAGTGTTAGCATTTCAAGAAGAAATAACATAAGGTTATCTTGATATTATAATTACTTCTCTAAAATGCTAGATTCACTATAGCAGTGGCATGACATCATTGTTAACTAGTTCATTTCAGAAAATGTTAAGAATGTAGAAACACGTGTTTGATATGAAACAAATAAAACTGATAATAAGCCAAGCTGTATACCAAATAATATATGAATATTAATGCTTTTCTTAGTGTAATAAAGAGGAAAGTGAGGAATACTCTTCAGCAGAGACAGGCAAAGGCATTATAAATTTTAGAACTGTATTGTTTAGAATCTATTTGAAAATAAGTTCTTCAACATTTAAATTGTGATATAGCATCAAAATAGTAACCTCATAATTATAACTGGATTGAATAAAATATGCTTTAGCATAACTAACAAAATACCTTTAAAAAGAGTGTATTCAATTTCAAGAACTGCTGAATTATATAGTATTTCTGTGTGAATATCAGCTAATTTTGACTGGTAGGTAATATGAGGTACTTATTTCTTGCAGGGGAAAATCTATTAAGTAAAATTTTGAAATTGCAAAGTTTTAATATAACAGATTGTTCAGAACAAGAATAAAGTACTTTCAAAATCAACCAATGGAATACAGGGAGAGCAAAAATTTAAGGGGAAATACATTTATTGTGGAAAAGGAAAGAACAAAGCAGTCAATGTTGTATGAACTTTGAATAAGAAATATAGAAAACTAATGAAAATGAGAAAAAATAATATTGCATAGGAATCTGTAATGTTAGGTTCATGAATCAAGGTCAATTGGAAGTGGTCAAATAGGAGATGGCAAGAGTGAACACTGACATTTTAGGAATCAGTGAACTAAAAGGAAACAGAAAGGGCAAATTTAATTCAGATGACCATTATATCTACTACTGTGGGCAAGAATTCCTTAGATGAAATGGAGTAGCCCTCATAGTAAACAAAAGAGTCTGAAATGCATTACTTTGGTGCAATCCCCAAAAGGACAGAATGAACTTGGTTCACCCCCAAGACAGACCATTCAATGCCAGAGTAATGCAACTCTTTGTCCCAACCAGAAATGCCAAAGAAGCTGAAGTTGAACAATTCTATGAAGACCTACAAGACTTTCTAGAACTAATACCAAATAAATAAATAAATAAATAAATAAATAGAATGTCCTTTTCATCATAGGGGATTGGAATGCAAAAGTAGGTAGTCAGGAGATACCTGGAGTAACAGGCAAGTTTGGCCTTGGAGTACAAAATGAAGCAGGGCAAAGGCTAACAGTTTTGCCAAAAGAATGCACTAGTCATAGCAAACAAACTCTTCCAACAACACCAGACAACTCTACACTTGGATATCACCAGATAGTCAATACCGAAATCAGATTGATTATATTATTGGCAGTCAAAGATGGAGAAGCTCTATATAGTCAGCAAAAACAAGTCTGGGAGCTGACTGTGGCTCAGATACTGAACTCCTTAAGGCAAAATTCAGACATAAATTGAAGAAAGTGGGGAAACCTACTAGACCATTCAGATATGACCTGCATCAAATTTTACTATTCTACAGTGGAAGTAACAGATTCAAGGGATCTGATAGAGTGCCTAAAGAACTATGGATGGAGGTTTGTAACACTGTACAGGAGGAGGTAATCAAAACTACCTCCAAGAACAGAAATGCAAGAAGGCAAAACAGCTATCTGAGGAGGCCTTACAAATAGCTGAGAAAAGAGAAGCAGAAGGCAAAGGAGAAAAGGAAAGATATACCCACCCTGAATGCAGAGTTCCAAAAGAGCAAGGAGAGTTGAGAAAGCTTTTGTAAGTCAACAATGCAAAGAAATAGAGGAAAACAATAGAATGGGAAAGACTAGAGACATTTTCAAGAAAATGAGAGATATCAAACAAACATTTCATGCAAAAATGGGCACAATAAAGTATGCAAATGGTATCGAGCTATGAACAACACAAAATATTAAGAGGAGGTGGCAAGAACAGAGTTCAGTTCAGTCACTCGGTTGTGTCTGACTCTTTGCAACCCCATGGACTTCAGCATGCCAGGTTTCCCAGAGCAGAACTATACAAACAAGGTCTCAATTACCCAGACAACCAAGATGGTGTGATCATTCACCTAGAGCCAGATATCCTACAGTGCGAAGTCAAGTGGACCTTAGGAAGCATCACTATAAACAAAACAGGTGGAGACAATGGAATTCCAGTTATTTCAAATCCTAAATGATGATGCTGTCAAAATGCTACATTCAATATGTCAGCAATTTGGAAAACTCAGCAGTGGTCACAGGACTAGAAAAGGTCCATTTTCATTCCAATCTCAAAGAAAAGTGAAAGTGAAGTCGCTCCGTCATGTCCAACTCTTTGTGACCTCATGGACTGTAGCCTACCAGGCTCCTTCCTCCATGGGATTCTCCAGGCAAGAGTACTGGAGTGGGTTGCCATTGCCTTCTCCAGGGGATCTTCTCTGACCCAAGGACTGAACCTGGGTCTCCCGCATTCCAGGCAGATGCTTTAACCTCTGAGCCACCATAGAGCCCCAATCTCAAAGAAGGGCAATGCCAAAGAATGCTCAAACTACTGTAAACTGCACTCATTTCACCTACTAGCAAAGTGATGCTCAGAATTCTCCAAGCTAGGCTTCAATAGTACATGAACCAAGAAATTCCAAATGTTCAAGCTGGATTTAAAAAAGGCAGAGAAATCAGAGATCAAATTGCCAACATCCACTGGATCATAGAAAAAGCAAGAGAATTCCAGAAAAATATCTACTTCTGCCTTATTGTCTATGCTAAAAGCTTTGACTGTGTGGATCACAACAAACTGTGGAAAATTCTTATTAAGATGGAAATACCAGATCATCTTACTACCTCTTGAGAAACCTGTATGCACGTCAAGAAGTAAGAGTTGGAACCAAACATGGTACAATGGACTGGTTCCAAATTGGGAAAGAAGTACGTCAAGGCTGTATATTGTCACTCTGCTTATTTAACTTATATGCGAAATGCTAGGCTGGAAGAAGCACAAGCTGGAATCAAGGTTGTCGGAAGAAATATCAATAACCTCAGATATGCAGATGACATCACCCTCATGGCAGAATGTGAAGAGGAACTAAGCAGCCGCTTGATGAAAGTGGAAGAGGATAGTGAAAATGTTGGGTTAAAGCTCAACATTCCCAAATCTAAGATTATGGCATGCAGTCACATCACTTCATGCAAATAGATGGGGAAACAATGGAAACAGTTGATAGGCTTTATTTTCTTGGGCTCCAAAATCATTGCAGATGATGACTGCAGCCAGGAAATTAAAGGATGCTTGCTCCTTGGAAGAAAAGCTATGACAAAAACCTAGACAGTTTATTAAAAAGCAGAGACATTATTTTGTCAACAAAGGTGCCTATAGTCAAAGCTTTTGTTTTTCCAGTAGGAGGGTATAGATGTTAGGGTTGGACCATAAAGAAGGTTGAACACTGAAGAATTGATGCCTTTGACCTGTGGTGTTGGAGAAGACTCTTGAGTATCCCTTGGACTTCAAGGAGAACAAACTAGTCAATCTTAAGGAAATCAATCCTGAATATTCATTAGATGGACTAATGTTTAAGCTGAAGCTTCGATACTTTGGCCTTCCTAATACAAAGAAACTACTCCTTAGAAAAGACCCTGATGCTGGGAAAGAGACTGAAAGCAGGATGAGAAGGAGACAACAGAGGATGAACTGGTTGGATAGCATCACCAACTCCACGCACATGAATTTGAACAAGTTCCGGCAGATGGTGAAGTTCAAGTAAGCCTTGCATGCTGAAGTCCATGAGGTCACAGAGTCAGACACGACTTAGCAATTTATGTATTTTATTCCAAATGTCTATCTTGCTGTCCAAAAAAGCTTATCTTTGATATTGCTGCTCCATGATGGATTTCTATATATAGTTTAGTTTATTTCTGGACTTTCTATTCATATGCCAATACCAAACTAATTGAAGAACATTTTCAGGATGTTGTCTTAGTTGGTAAAACTACTTCCTTCCTAATATAATTTCCCTTTTAGTCTATATATCCACTGTTCTTTGTCTGCTTCTCTTTATGGATTTTATTGTCAACTCAATCCCCTTCATTTTAAAAATATCATGTCTGTATTTACTGGGATTCCATTAAGTCTAACAAGTTTCTTAGTTCAAGTTATCTGACCCTAAGTTTCATTTGCCTTCTTTTACATCATGTTCAAGAAATTTAACTCCCAAATTTTATATAGATTTTAGAAATAACATTGCTTTTCATCAACAGCACTCCATGCTATATAAAATCAAATGAAGATTATATATTAAAGGAGAATTGCAAACAGAATAACAAACATAATTTTATCCTTTAAAGACATTCTTCTAAAAAGCTAATATATTTCAACTTATTTTATTGGAATTCTACAAAATCAACAAGCCAACAACAGACCAGAATATTTTTTTTTTGAAAAAAAAAATTATTATATAATTTTTAAGGTCTGGAATTAATTTCCTAAATAGTATATATATATATGTATATATATATATATATATTACTGAAGTATAGTTGGTTTACAATATCGTGTTGGTCTGCTGTTGTACAGCAGAGTGGCTCATCTATACACATGTATGCATTATTTTTTCAAATATTCTTTTGCATTATGTTTTATTGAAGATCAGATATAGTTCCCTATAGTTTACAGGGGGACCTTGTTGTTTATCCATTCCAAATTAATAGTTTGATTTACCAACCCCAAACTCCCAGGTTCCTAAATAGTATTTAATATGTGAATAAGTATTAAAATATACTTCTATTTACCATGTTAAAGTATTCCTTCAAATCCTCATTTCCAAATGCTAACTTTTAGCTATAGATACGTTGACTAAAATAATATGATCAGAATATTACATATTTCCTATCCTTGCTGCTGCTGCTAAGTCGCTTTAGTCATGTCCGACTCTGTGCGACCCCATAGACGGCAGCCCACCAGGCTCCCCCGTCCCTGGGATTCTCACTGGAATGGGTTGCCATTTCCTGGAATGGGTTGCCATTTCCTTCTCCAGTGCATGAAAGTGAAAAGTGAAAGTGGAGTCGCTCAGTCGTGTCCAACTCTGTGCGACCCCATGGACTGTAACCCACCAGGCTCCTCCATCCATTGGATTTTCCAGGCAAGAGTACTGGAGTGGGGTGCCATTGCCTTCTCCACTTGTAAAATGAGATCTATGAAATTTAATTTTTTTAGCAAGGGACACAATCTAAAATTAAGGAAACAAAAGCTATACTTTTCTAACAGGCAGAGGAAATGACTACTGCAAAATCTGAGTTTGTAGCTTACATTCAAAATAACTGCAAATGATCTTATTTATGTCTGCTTTCCAGACACATTTTCTGCTGGTTGAGTATACTGAATTATAATTACAGTGATAAGTTATATTGCTTCTTCAATATGGATTGAATAAAAAGGTTCTTGTCTTGGCTCAAATATCATCATCGCCAAAAATATACCCTGACTACATTTTTCTGCAATTGAAACAAACACCATATACATGCACAATCATAAAATTTGTTGGGATATTTTTCTTTTTTCATAGCATTTCATTTTTAAAGAATATATAGCTTATTTATAGTGTTTACAATGTTTAGTCTACTTCATTCCTTGAGAATGTAACCATAATGCAAGCCAGTTATTTATTTTGGTTTATTTACGTGTATCCCATGAACTCTGCACATGCCCTGGAATTAAATAACTGTATATGAGTGAATAAACTATTACACTGGAGCTTAAAGGGATTAAATAGTCTACAGAGTTTACAAAAAGCCTTAAACAGCTTTCTCCAACTTTAAGGACCTATGATTTTTCTATGGGGAAAGCAGGAAGCTATACAAACTTTAAAGTTTAAAAAGGTTTAATGGAGCATTAATTTGGTATTTTCCAAACTAAACAACTACTCACTGGTTTGGTAAGCAGGTTAGAACTGTTACTAAAACCCAATCAAAACGGTGGTGACCAAGACAGGAGACAAGATAAGGTTAAAAAAAGAAGTGAATGAAGATAGGCAAAGAAAAAATTGCCAGAAATATTAGACTAGCTGACTGGAAAGCAAAAGTCTAGGGTGAGCACTCAAGTTTTTTTTGAGCAAATCTTTCAATTACTAGAAATAAGTAAGTTGAGAAAGAAATAGTATGATTTGGTACAAATTCCTTGAAATTTAAACAGAACTTAGATTTAAATGTACACCTTAACTACCAATCTAAATGGCAATGCTTAATAAATTAAAAAGTGTAACACTATTTTTAATGATGTTATTTAAGATAGTTATTTAAAAAAAATAAAATCATTTAAGATAGACACTGAAAAAAAAAAAATTCTATCTCTTTCCTTCAAGCTTCAGCCATACGAGTGAACTGTCACTGTAATATGCCACATTCTTTGAACTGTGATGTTGCTGATCCACTGGCTGAAGTATTTTTCATTCACAGTTCTGCCTACTTTCCATCACTAACCTCTCAGTTCAAATGACACTTCTCCTGAAAGGTCTTTAGGAGCTCTCTAGTTACCTAATGTAACACTACTCAAACCCCATCAAACACTCCCTAAATCAGTTGCATATATTATTGCTTCAATAATTATATGGCTATATAGTTACATAATTATCTTTAATATATTTATATTATTATTTTCTATCTCCTCAATAACCCCCTGCCCCAATCAGAAAGTAAGTTCCATGATAATTAAAAGAGTATTTCTTCCTTGTCTTATTCACCATAATATTCCTGGTATCCATAACAATGCCTAGAACATAGCTGATATTCAATATATTATTTCTGAATCAATGAATTATTCTAAGCAGTCCATTAATTCTGATCTCAGGAATAGCAACTTGCCAAAATAGACATGTTTTGTTAACATGATCCATGCTAAAATCTTCATCTGAGAACAAATTTTATTTTTCCTTTTAAAAAAATTTTAAATTCAAGGACTTAAATATACAAAATTGGCTCAATTATTTATGCATGGTGAGGTTGTATTTATTTCTGAAAATAAAAACATGAAATTTTTCATTAATTACATTAAAAATCATAATTTAAATTATTTAATTAAATCATTTATTTACATTACACAATATAAAATTTGACTGAGTTTATTGTTTTTAAAAATGTGATAGACTAGAATTTTCATATGCTGTTCTCTAGCAGAGAGGATAAGTAAGGCAAGGTCATTCAAGTCAATTCAATTTATGAATTACCCAAGAAGATATATAATTAGTCTCAGTTCAGTTCAGTTGCTCAGTCGTGTCTGACTCTTTGCAACCCCATGAATCGCAGCACACCAGGCCTCCCTGTCCATCACCAACTCCTGGAGTTCACCCAAACTCACGTCCATCGAGTCAGTGATGCCATCCAGCCATCTCATCCTCGGTCGTCCCCTTCTCCTCCTGCCCCCAATCCCTCCCGGCATCAGAGTCTTTTCCAATGAATCAAATCTTCGCATGAGGTGGCCAAAGTACTGGAGTTTCAGCTTCAGCATCATCCCTTCCAAAGAAATCCCAGGGTTGATCTCCTTTAGAATGGACTAGTTGGATCTCCTTGGAGTCTAAGGGACTCTCAACAGTCTTCTCCAACACCACAGTTCAAAAGCATTGATTTTTCGGTGCTCAGCTTTCTTCACAGTCCAACTCTCGCATTCATACATGACCGCTTGAAAAACCATAGCCTTGACTAGACCTTTGTTGGCAAAGTAATGTCTCTGCTTTTTAATATGCTATCTAGTTGGTCATAACTTTCCTTCCAAGGAGTAAGCGCCTTTTAATTTCATGGCTGCAGTCACCATCTGCAGTGATTTTGAAGCCCTAAAAAATAAAGTCTGACACTGTTTCCACTGTTTCCCCATCTATTTCCCATGAAGTGATGGGACCAGATGCCATGATCTTTGTTTTCTGAATGTTGAGCTTTAAACCAACTTTTTCACTCTCCACTTTTACTTTCATCAAGAGGCTTTTTAGGTCCTCTTCACTTTCTGCCATAAGGGTGGTGTCATCTGCGTATCCGAAGTTATTGATATTTCTCCCATCAATCTTGATTATGTATAACAATGATTGTTCCCTACCTCTACTATATGTAACATATTCTAAAGGAATTTATTAGTGTATGTATGAGTGTGTATAAATATACATAAAGTAGATATGTATATATGCATGTATATATGATGTATGTACCTGAAAATTTATATATATACATATATATATACACACACACATTTTCCTGTTGATTCTTTAACTATTCACACAGAGCAGTTGTTCTCAACCATTGAGGTTTTGATCTCCAAAGGACACGTGGCAACAGCTGGAGACATTTTTGGTTTTCACATCTGAGCACTGCTTCTGACTTTTTGTGAATAGATTGTGCTTCTGACATTTAGTGGCAGGGATGCCACTAAATCTGCTCCAATGCACAAGATGACCTCCCATAATAAAGAATTATCTGACCCATATAATGAATAGAACTGTTACAGGCTGGAAGTTTGGGTCCCTTCAGAATTCACATTTCATATTTATGCTATAAATTATATGACCCAAATTTGATTAACTAGAAGGAATTAATAAATTTCTGGAAACATACAGCAAAACTGTACTGAAAACAATGTCTGAACAGAATAATTATTAGTTTAGTAAGTAATCAAACTGAATCTGTGAGGAAATTAAATCAGTAATCAAAACCTCCAACAAAGTCCAAGACAGATGGTTTCACTGTTGAATTCTACCAAATTTTTAAATAAAAACTAATATCAATCCTTGTATAACTTTCAGAATACAGGAGGGGAGAGGACCCTTTCAAATGTGCTTCACAGACCATAATTAATTTGATACCAAAATTAGATAGAAAGGCATAAGAAAATTACAGCCTAATATCCCTGATGAACAGAGAAAAATATTAACCTGAATTCAACAAAATTTTTAAAAAACGATAATAAATCATGAGCAACTGGGATTTACTCTACAGATGCAAGGATAGTTCAACATCCACAATCAATATGATGTACTATATCAGCAAAATAAAGGATAAAATTCAATATCTCAAAAGATGAAGAAAAAGCATTTGAAAGTCATCAGAATTTATTATTAAAAATTCTCATAATGAATATAGAGGAAATATACCTCACCATAATAAAGACTATACATGACTAACACACAGATAACATCATACTCAGTGGTGAAAGCTGAAAGTTTCCACCTAAAATCAGGAAAAAGACAAGAATGTGCATTCTCATCACTTTTATTCAGCATAGTACTGGTAAGTCCTAACCAAGGCAATTAGGCAAAAAAAAAGTCTCCAAATCAGAAAAGAAAACCCTAAAGACTCCACCAAAAACTGCTCAATCTAGAAAGAAATTCAGTAAAGGATACAGATATCAATATATAAAATCTGTTGCTTTTCTGGGCACTAATAACTATCAGAAGAAGAAATTAAGAAAACAACTTCATTTATAACTGCATCAAAAGAACACCAAGGTATAAATTTAAGCAAGGAAGTGAAAGACCTAGACACTAAAAACTGTAAAACATGGATGAAAAAACAAGATACAAATAATTGGAACAGTATTCCATGTTCATAAACTGGAGGAATTAATGTTTTTAAAATATCCATACTATTCAAAACCATCCATAGATTCAATGTGAACTCTGCCAAATGTCCAATAAATTTTTCACAGATTTTAAAATAAAACAAATAATCCAATAATTTGCATGCTACCACAAAAGACCCAAAATAGCCAAAGCAATCTTAAGAAAGAACAACAAAGCTAGTGGCATCATGCCTCCTTATTTCAAACTATATTACAAACTTATAGTCATCAGAGAACTGTTTGATGTCAGTATAGAAACAGACACATATGCTAAATAGAACAGAATTGACATCCCAGACAGAAACCTACACATTTATGGCTGATTAATTTGTGACAACAGAGTCAAGATAAACAATGGGAAAGCAAGTCTCTTCAGTCAATTGTGTTGGAAATACTGGACAACCACATACAAAAGATGAAACTGGATCACTATGTTATACCATACCCAAAGATTAACTCAAAATACATAAAGATTTGAACATAAGACCAGAAATCACAAAATGACTATTAGAAAACATAAGCATTAAGCTTACTGACTTAAATGACTTAATTGATTGCCTTGAATCAATTGATGAATTGACGCTTTTGAACTGTGGTGTTGGAAAAAATTCTGGAGAGTCCCTTGGACTGCAAGGAGATCCATCCAGTCAATCCTAAAGGAATTAAGTCCTGAATATTCATTGGAAGGACTGATACTGAAGCTGAAACTCCAATACTTTGGCCACCTAAAGCAAAGAACTGACACATTTGAAAAGACCCTGATGCTGGGAAAGATTGAGGGCAGGAGGAAAAGGGGACGACAGAGGATGAGATGGCTGGATGGCATCACCAACTCAATGGACGTGAGTTTGAGTAAACATCCAGAGTTGCTAATAGACAGGGAGCCCTGGCGTGCTGCAGACCATGAGGTTGCAAAGAATTGGACACGGCAGAGTGACTGAATTGAACTGAAGCTTTTGACATCAGTCTTGGTAATGATTTTTTCAACATTTCTCCAAAACAAAGGCAACAGAAGCAAAAATCAACAAGTGCGACTACATATAAATAAAAAGTTTCTACACAGCAAAGAAAATCATGAAAATGAAAAGGCAATTTTTCAAATAGGAAAAGATTGACATATGATTGACATATCTGATAAGAGGTTATTATTCCAAGCATAAAAAATTCATAGAATTCAGTAACAAAAATAATTCCTATTTGAAAAATGGACAGAGGATCTGAGTAGACTATCTCAAAGATTATATGCAAATGGCCAACAGGTACATGAAATAGTGCTCACTGTCATGATGAGAAATGCAAATCAAAATTACAATGCCATATAACCTTACTCCCTGTTAGAACAGCTAGTGTCAAAAAGGCAAAAGACACACATTGGTGAAAAAAGAGAACCTTAGCTCATTGTTGGTAGAAATGTGAGTTCAGCCACTATAGAAAATAGTATGGAAGTTCCTCAAAATATTAATAGAAATACAACATTATACAGAAATTCCATTTCTAGATATTTATCCAAAGGATGTGAAACACTAACTCAAAAAGCCTGAAGCTGAAACTCCAGTACTTTGGCCACCTCATGAGAAGAGTTGACTCATTGGAAAAGACTGTGATGCTGGGAGGGATTGGGGGCAGGAGGAGAAGGGGACAACCGAGGATGAGATGGCTGGATGGCATCATGGACTCGATGGACGTGAGTCTGAGTGAACTCCGGGAGATGGTGATGAACAGGGAGGCCTGGCGTGCTGCGATTCATGGGGTCGCAAAGAGTTGGACACGACTGAGCGAATGAACTGAACTGAACTAAAAAAGATATCTGCACCCACATGTTTACTAAAGCACTGCTTGCAACAGGAAAGACATGGAAACAGCATCATCCATCAATGGGTGAAAGAAGAAAATGTGATTTGATGTTATATATAAGAATTGAATTCTGAACAACACTGAGTTAGGAGTGTTGATCTTCCATGTAGTCAAAAATCTAGCTATACCTTTACAGTTGGGCCTCCATATCTCAGTTCTATATCCACAGATTTCACCAGCAGTGGATTGTTTTGTACTGTAGTACATATTTCTTAAAAAAATAAATAAATCCACATATAAGGTGACCCTTGTAGTTCCAGCCAGTGCTATTCAAAGGTCACTTATAAACACACACACACACGCACACACACACACACAGGGATAGTATCCTGAAATAAAAAAGGAAATTCTGCCAGTTGTGACACTTGGATGGACCATTAGGGTATTACACTAAGTGAAAGAAATCAGGGCTTTCCTTGTGGCTCAGCTAGTAAAGAATCTGCCTGCAATGCAGGGGACCTGGGTTTGATCCCTGGGTTGGGAAGATCCCCTGGGAGAAAAACAAATATCATGTGGCCTCACTTTTATATGGAATCTAGAAAAAAAAAAAAAAAAAAAAAAAACAGCCCCGAAAGCCAAATTCATAGAGTGAAGAGAGCAGTGATTGCCAGATGTTGGGGATAGGTGTGTGTGGTAAATGACTGAAGGTGATCAATAGGTACAAACTTAAAAATAAAGACATCACCCTTTCCTTTCAGTAAGTGAAAATAAGCATAATTCTGAAACACACTAAGTAAGTAGGTATATTTGAATGACAGGTGGGTTTGATAAAATTTTTCATTAAGTGTGAAATCCTTAATATTTGTATAGCTAACCAATCCTAGATAAAAATTCTTATAAACACTGGAATAAACATGTAGTGACTACAAAGTTGAAAGCATCTATATCCATATTTTTATGAGCTTTTTCCTTTTAGATAAAGTCAAGATATATATTTTATTAGAGCTTACAAACATCTTCCCTTAAAGAAGAAAGCCATATAAATAAGTCACCTTAATATCAATTGTTTTTAAAGGACATTTTTACTATTATTGAAAGAAGTCTCAACATGCAAACATAATAATTCACTTTTAAACTTTGAAAATGTTTAATACTTGATATTAATTTCAAGTTAACCTGAAGTACATATATGTACATGTGTGCATGCTCAAATATAGGGTTGCGTGTCTAAGAATTATATTAATACCATAATACATTTAATATTATAAGATGGGAACTAAACATGAGACATCAACTTACACTTATCCTAACAAATAATTACCCCTAAGCATCGAGGTCAACAGAGGTAATCACATTCTTAGCTAAAGACTTCTTCAGTTCAGTCACTCAGTCATGTACAGTTTTTTTCGAACTCCATGGACTGCAGCACACCAGGCTTCCCTGTCCATCATCAGCTCCCAGAGCCTACTCAAACTCATGTCCATCGCATCGGTGATGCCATCTAACTATCTCATCCTCTGTCGTCCCCTTCTCCTCCTGCCTTCAATCCTTCACAGCATCAGGATATTTTCCAATGAGTCAGTTCTTCATAACAGGTAGCCAAAGTATTGGAGCTTCAGCTTCAACATCAGTCCTTCCAATGAATATTTTGGACTGATTTCTCTTAGGATTGACTGATTTGATCTCCTTGCGGTCAAGGAAACATCAAGAGTCTTCTACAACACCACAGTTCAAAAGCATAGATTCTTTGGAGCTCAGATTTCTTTATGGTCCAACTCTCATATCAATACATGACTACTGGAAAAACCATAGCTTTGACTAGACAGACCTTTTTTGGTAAAGTAATGTCTCTGCTTTTAAATATGCTGTCTGGGTTGGTCACAGCTTTTCTTCCAAGGAGCAAAACTTCTTATCAGCTACTATCTCTGAAAATAGGTGACACATTAAGTTGGATTACATATAGTTTTTATGAACTCTATGTCCATGAACTCCATGTGCAGCTTAAATTGACTTTTCCATTAACATTTGATGAAAATACTGTTATTTTTCAAAATGCAAATAGTGACTTAATCAAAGCATATTTTTAATTTATAAACTGTGGCATTGTTTCATCATTTGTTCATTACATTTGTTTATTTTAATAACCAGCCTCTTATTAAATGCACTCCATTATTTCACAGATTTTGTGGGTGGGGGTATAATAAAACAAATAAACTTTTTCTGTCTTCCTGCAAAGAACCTCATTTTTTAGATAAAATGACTCCTTTATTAAATAGGGACACAGACTTCACAAACGGTTCCTTCTTGTTAGTTATGTATTGATGTCACTGATGAAGTGTTAAGCAAATTCAGCATAATAGGAAGGGGAAGGCAAAGGTAAATTCCAAAGGTGTTGTTGTAGACAGTCAGAAGTGGATGTGTCTGGTGGTGAAAGTAAAGTCTGGTTCTATAAAGAACAATACTACATAGGAACCTGGAATGTTAGACCCACGAATCAAGGTAAATTGGACATGGTCAAGCAGGAGATTGCAAGGGTGAACATCGGCATCCTAGGAATAAGTGAACTAAAATGAATGGGAATGGGTGAATTTAATTCAGACGTCCATTTTATCTACTATTGTGGGTAAGAATCCCTTAGGAGAAACGTAGTAGTCCTCATAGTCAACAAACGAGTCCAAAATGCAGTTCTTGGGAGCAATCTCAAAAACAAAGGAAAGATCTCAGTTTGCTTTCAAGGCAAATATTCAACAACAAAGTAATCCAAGTTTATGCCCCAACCACTGATGCCAAAGAAGCTGAAGTTGAACAACTCTATGAAGACCTACAAGACCTTCTAGAAATAACACTCCCCAAAAGATGTCATTTCCATCATAGGGGACTGAAATGAAAAGTAGGAAGTCAAGAGATACCCAGAATAACAGGCAAGTTCTGTCTTAGACTAGAAAATGAAGGAGGACAGAGGCTAACAGTGTTTTATCAAGAGAATATGCTGGTCAAAGCAAACACCGTTTTCCAAAATTTCAAGAGACAAATCTACACAAGGACATCAGTTCAGTTCAGTTCAGTTCAGTCGCTCAGTCGTGTCCAATTCTTGTGACCCCATGAATCGCAGCATGCCAGGCCTCCCTGTCCATCATCAACTCCCGGAGTTCACTCAGACTCATGCCCGAGTCAGTGATGCGATCCAGCCATCTCATCCTCTGTTGTCCCCTTCTCCTCCTGCCCCCAATCACTCACAGCATCAGAGTCTTTTCCAATGAGTCAACACTTCGCATGAGGTGGCCAAAGTACTGGAGTTTCAGCTTTAGCATCATTCCTTCCAAAGAAATCCCAGGGCTGATCTCCTTTAGAATGGACTGGTTGGATCTCCTTGCAGTCCAAGGGACTCTCAAGAGTCTTCTCCAACCCCACAGTTCAAAAGCATCAATTCTTCTTCACAGTCCAACTCTCACTTCCATACATGACTACTGGGAAAACCATAGCTTTGACTAGATGAACCATTATTGGCAAAGTAATGTCTCTGCTTTTGAATATGCTATCTAGGTTGGTCATAACTTTCCTTCCAAGGAGTAAGCGTCTTTTAATCTCATGCCTGCAGTCACCATCCACAGTGATTCTGGAGCCCAAAAAAATATAGTCTGACACTGTTTTTACTGTTTCCTCATCTATTTCTCCTGAAGTGATGGGACTAGATGCCATGATCTTCGTTTCCTGAATGTTGAGCTTTAAGCCAACTTTTTTCACTCTCCTCTTTCACGTTCATCAAGAGACTTTTTAGTTCCTCTTCACTTTCTGCCATAAGGGTGGTGTCATCTGCATATCTGAGGTTGTTGATATTTCTTCCGACAACCTTGATTCCAGCTTGTGCTTCATCCAGCCCAGCGTTTCTCATGATGTACTCTGCATAGAAGTTAAATAAGCAGAGTGACAGTATACAGCCTTGACGTACTCCTTTTCCTATTTGCAACCAGTTTGTTGTTCCATGACCTGTTCTAACTGTTGCCTCCTGACCTGCATATAGGTTCCTCAAGAGGCAGGTCAGGTTGTCTGGTATTCCCATCTCTTGAAGAAATTTCCACATGGACATCACCAGACAGTAAATACTGAAATCACATTTATGTTCTTTGCAGCCAAAGATGGAGAAGTTCTATACAATCAGTAAAAATGAGACCTGGAGGTGACTGTGGCTCAGATCATGAGCTCTTTGCTACAAAATTCAGACAAATTGAAGAAAGTAGGGAAACTGCTGGTCCATTTAAGTATGACCTAAATCAAATTCCTTATGATTACATATTGGAGGTGACAAAGGAATATTAGATATAGTAGATAGAGTGTCTAAAGTACTATGGAGGTTTGTAACAATGTACAGGAGGCAGTGACCAAAACGAACTCCAAGAAAAAGAAATGCAAGAAGGCAAATTGATTGTCTGAGCTGTTTTCCAAATTGTTAAGGAAAGAAGACAAGTGAAATGCAAGGGAGAAAGGGAAAAATATACTGGACTGAATGTAGAGTTAAAGAATATCAAAGAGAGATAAAAAGGCCTTAAATCAATAATGTAAAGAAATAGAGGAAAACAAAAGTATGGGAAAGACTAGAAATCTCTTTAAGAAAACTGGAGATAATCAAGGACAGAAAGAGCAAGCATATAGCAAAAGCAGAACAGATTAAGAAAAAGTGGTAAGAATACACAGAAGATCTGTACAAGAAAGGTCTTAATGACCCAAATAACCATGATGATTTAATCATTCAGCTGGAGCCAGACATCCTTAAGTATGAAATCAAGTGGGCCCTAGGAAGCATTATGATAAACAAAGCCAGTGGAGGTGATAGAATTCCAGTTGAGCTATTTCAAATCCTAAAAGATGATGATGTTAAAAGCACTGCATTCAATATGTCAGCACATTTGGAAAATGCAGCAGTGGCCACAGGACTGGACAAGGTCAGTTTTCATTCCAATCCCAAAGAAGGGCAATGCCAAAGATGTTCAAACTGCAATACAGTTGCACTCATTTCACATGTTAGCAAGGTAATGATCAAAGTCCTTCAAGCTAGGTTTCAAAAATACATTAGCTGAGAACTTTCAGATGTACAGAGGAACCAGAGATAAAATTTCTAACATTTGGTGGATAATGGAGAAAACAAGGGAATTTTTAAAAAAAAATCAATTTCTGCTTCATTGACTATGCTAAACACTTTGACTGTGTGGATCACAGCAAACTGTAGAAAATTCTAAATACAAGTTGAGAAACAGCAGTTAGAACAAACATGGAACAATAGACTGGTTCAAAATTGGGAAAGAAATATGATAAGGTTGTATATTGTCACTCTGCTTTTAAACTTATATTGAGACTTCTGTTCAGTCACTCAGTCCTGTCCGACTCTTTGCAACCCCATGGACTTCAGCACACCAGGCCTCCCTGTCCATCAAAACCTCCCAGAGTTTATTCAAACTCGTGTCCATTAGGTTGGTGATGTCATTCAACCATCTCATCCTCTCTCATCCCCTTCTCCTCCCACCTTCAATTTTTCCCAGCATCAAGATCTTTTCAAATGAGTCAGTTCTTCACATCAGGTGGCCAAAGCATTGGAGTTTCAGCTTTAGCATCAGTCCTTCCAATGAATATTCAGGACTGATTTCCTTAAGGATGGACTGGTTGGATCTCCTTGCAGTCAAGGGACTGTCAAGAGTCTTCTCCAACACCACAATTTAAAAGCATCAATTCTTCAGTGCTCAGCTTTCTTTATAGTCCAACTCTCACATCCATACATGACTACTGGGTAAAAACATAGCTTTGACTAGACAGACCTTTGTTGGCAAAGTAATGTCTCTGCTTTTTAATGTGCTGTCCAGGTTGATCATAACAGTTCTTCCAAGGACCAAGCATCTTTTAATTTTATGGCTGCAGTCACCATCTGCAGTGGAGCCCCAAAATATATAGTCTCAGTGTTTCCACTGTTTCTCCATCCATTTGACTTGAAGTGATGGGACCAGATGCCATGATCTTAGTTTTCTGAATTTTGAGTTTTAAGCCAACTTTTTGACTCTCCTCTTTCACTTTCATCAAGAGGCTCTTTAGTCCTTCTTCACTATCTGCCATAAGGGTGATGTCATCTGCATATCTGAGGTTATTGATATTTCTCCCAGCAAAGTTGATTCCAACTTGTGCTTCAAGCAGCCCAGAGTTTCTTTGCCTATAAGTTAAATAAGCAGGGTGATAATGTACAGCCTTGACATACTCCTTTCCCTTTTGGAACCAGTCTGTACATTATGCAAAATGCCAGGCTGGATAAATCACTAGCTGGAATCAAAATTGACAAGAGAATTATCAACAGCCTCACAGATGTAGATTATATCCCTCTAATAGCATAAAGCAAAGAGGAACTAAAGAGCTTCTTGATGAGGGTGAAAAAGGAGTGAAAAAGCTGTCTCAAAAGTAACATCCAAAAACTAAGATCATGGCATGCAGTCCCATCACTTCATGGCAAATAGAAGTTGGAAAAGTGAAAGCACTGAAAGATTTTATTTTTGGGGGGCCAAGATCACTGAGATCAACAAGATCACCAAGATCACTGTGGATGGTGACTATAGTCATGAAATTGCAAGACTCTTGCTCTTTGGAAGGAAATCTATGTGAGAAATCTAGACAGCATATTGAAAAGCAGAGACATCATTTTGCCAACTAAGGTCCATATAATCAAAGCTATGGTTTTTCCAGTAGTCATGTATGGATATGAGATTTGGACCATAAAGAAGGCTGAATGCCAAAGAAGTAAAATTCTGGAACTATGGTGCTAGAGAAGACTATTTGGAGTGCCTTGAACACAAGATTAAATAAGTCAGTCCTAAAGGAAATCAACTCTGGATAGTCATCGGAAGGACTAATGCTGAAGCTCCAATACTTTGGCCACTAGATGGGAAGAGCTGACCCATTGGAAAAGACCATGATGCTTGGAAAGATTGAGGTCAGGAGGTGAAGGGGGTGGCAGAGGATTAGATGGTTGGATGGCATCACCAACACAATGGACATGAGTTTAAGCCAACTCTGGGAGATAGTGAAGGATAGGGAAGCCTGGTGTGCTGCAGTCTATGGGGTCTCAAAGAGTCAGACACAATTTAGTGATTGAACAAAAAACAACAAAATACCCAAAATAGCCAAAGAAATCTTAAGTAAAACAAAGCTAGAAGCATCATGCCTTTTTATTCAAACTACATTACAAAGCTATAGTCATTAAAACTGTTTAATGTCAGCATAAAAACAGACACATGATATATGGACCAGAATTGAAAGCCCAGACATAAACCTACATATATGGTTGGCCATTTTATGGCAAATGTGCCAAGATGTATAATTAGAAAGCAAGTCTCTTCAGCAAATTTATTTGGAAAAATTGGACAGTCCCATACAAAAGAATGAAACTGGAGCACTATCTTGTACCATACATAAAAGTTAACTCAAAATGAATGAATATTTTAATACAAGACTTGAAACAACAGAACTTCTCACAGAAAACATGGGCATAAAACTTACTGACTCAGTCTTGGCAATGATTTTTGGACATTACTCCAAAAGTAAAAGCAATAATAGAAAAAAAAAAAAAAAAAGAAGAAGAAATTAGAACATTAACTAACTAGCTTCTGCACAGCAGAGGAAACGATCACAAAAATGAAAAGGCAGGGCTTTCCTGGTGGTCCAGTTATTAAGAATCTGCCAATGCATGGGACAAGAGTTCAACCATTGGTCTGGGAACATCCCACATACTGCAGAGCAACTAAGTCCATGCACCACAGCTACTGAAACTCATGCATACAGAATCTATGCTCTGCAACAAGAGAAGCCACTGTAATGAAAAGCCCACATACCACAACAAAGAGTAGCCCCACCTGCCGTAACTATTAATAGAGAAAGCCCAGGAGCCGCAACAAAGACCCAACATAGCTAAAAATCAACCAACCAATAAATCTTTTTTTTTTTTTTTTTATAAAAAGGCGACCTCCCAAATGGTAAAAATGCTTGCAATTTATGTATCAGATAAAGGGTTAACATCTAAGCTATAAAAACTCACAACTTAATAATAAAAACAATAAAACATTCCTATTTTAAAAAATGGGCAGAGGATCTGAATAGATGTGTTCCCAAAGATGATGCACAGTTGGACAATATGTACATGAAATGGTGCTCAGCATCACAATGAGAAATGCAAATCAAAACTAAGAGATACAAACTCGATCCTAATAGAAGAGCTAATGTCAAAAAGACAAAAACTACACATGTTGGTGAGAAAAGGAAACCTTAGCTCACTGTTAATGGGAATGTAAATGGTTATAGCCATTATAGAAAATCAGTATGAAGGTTCCTCACAAATTAAAAATTGAGCTACCATATTATCAGGCAATTCCATTTCTAGGTATTTATCCAAAGGATATGAAACACTAACTCAAAAATATATCTGCACTCCTATGTTCACTGCAGCGTTATTTTCAATAGGCAAAGCATGGAAACAATGCAGTGTTCATTGATGAGGAAAATGTGATTTTATATTACATAAATAGTTGGCTCTTGAACAATACTGGGGCTAGGGGTGCTGACCCTTCATGAAGACAAAAATCTGAGTACATCTGTACAGCTGGCTCTCCCTACCTGCAGTTTTCTATCCACAGATTTCATCAACAGTGGATTGCTTTTTACTATAGGACATATTTCTTGAAAAACTCCACATATAAATTGACCTTCGCAATTCCAGTTCATCAGTCCATGTTGTTCAGAGGTCAATTAAAATACACACACGCACACACACACACACACACACACACACACACACACGATGGGATAGTATCCAGCAATGGTACAAGGTGCCATTTGTGACACCTTGGCTGGCCCTTGAGGGTATTACACTAATTGAAATAAATCATACAGAGAAATAAGTATCATGTGGCCTCCCTAATATGTAGAATCTAAAAAAAAAAGAAAAACTGATTTCATAGATATAGTGAATAGATCAGTGGTTGCCAGAAGTGGGGGCTGGGGGTATAAAATGAATGAAGTGATCAAAAGATACAAATTTAAAAATCAACATATCATCTTTTCTTTTCAGAAAATGTAAATAATTGGGCATAGTTCTGAAACACATCAGTAGATGCAACTGAATAACAGATAGTTTTGATAAGTGTTTTCATTAAGCATGAAACACTTTACATTTGTATAGCTAACCAACTAAAATTCTAGATAAATATTCCTTTAAACACTAGTAAACGTGAGGAATACAAAACCGAGAGCATCTATATCCATCTTTTGTATGAACATTTTCCTTTCAGATAAAGATGCATTTTTATTAGAGCCTAATACCATCTTGCTTGAAAAGAAATTAAAGCCATATAAATAATTTACCTTGATATCAACATTTTCAAAGTACATTTTTCTTGTTGCTGAAAGTAGTCACAGTGTTGAAATGTAAAAATTTATTTTTTAACTTTGAAAATGTTTAATACTTGGTACTTATTTCAAATTGACCTAAAGTAGGTGTATGTACATGTTTTGATGCCCACATACAAGGTTGCAAGTTTAAGAATTACATTTATACCATAATAAGTTCAATAATAGTAATATGGGAATTAAGCATGAAACATCAACTTACACTTATCATAACAAATCATCACTCCCAGTATCAAGAGCAATAGAAGTAATCACATTTTTGCTAAGGAATTCTTATCAGCTTCTTCAGTTCAGTCACTCAGTCGTGTCCGACTCTTTGCGACCCCATGAATCGCAGCACGTCAGGCCTCCCTGTTCATCATCATCTCTCAGAGTTCACTCAGACTCACGTCCATTGAGTCCGTGATGCCATCCAGCCATCTCATCCTCGGTCGTCCCCTTCTCCTCCTGCCCCCAATCCCTCCCAGCATCAGAGTCTTTTCCAATGAGTCAACTCTTCTCATGAGGTGGCCAAAGTACTGGAGTTTCAGCTTTAGCATCATTCCTTCCAAAGAAATCCCAGGGTTGATCTCCTTCAGGTTGACACATTAACTCATGAAACCAATGTACAATTTTTAAATAAACTTTTCCATTAACATTTACTGAAAAGACTGACATTTTTCATAAAACAAATAGTGACTTAAAATAATCACAGTATATTTTTAATTTACCAAATAATTTAAATTGCTACATTTTAGTGCTATGGTGGCATTGTTTAATTTGTTCATTATCTTTGTTTATTCTTATTACCAGTCTCCCAATCATTAACTGCACTCTCTCCTTGATTTCACACATCCCATTAGATGTAAAGGCTTGTTATTTTTACTTTCTTAACACCTCTGAAATTTACCTTTGCCTTCCCAAGCCCATTACGTTGAATTTGTTTAATGTTTCATCAATGATTTCATGATGTAACTAACAAGAAGGAACTGATTATGAAGTCTGTGTCCTTATCTGTGAAAAGAGTGAGTTTATCTAAAAGATGAGGTTCTTTGTAGGAAGGCAGAATAAGTTTGGTTTCTTATTCCCCCACTCATAAAATGTAAACTTCTTCAAAACACAAAAGAGACCAACCAGCAAAGGATATTATCCCTCCATGGATTCCACGATGAAGTACTGGTAATGCTTAATGAAATTTTAGTAAATATCTAGGCCAGCTGTAGAAGTGGCTCTGCCTGGGCCAGAAATGCAGTTCCACAGCTGCACTGGGTTGGTGCTTACTCAAAATTGGTCTTTAATGCTCTTGACAATCTGCCATCACCTAGACACATACAGTATTCTTTTGTACTAAGTATACCATGTCCAGTTCAAGTGCTTACGCCCTTTCCCAAAGGATCTTTTGCACTTTCCTCCACCTGCTCTTATAGTTTCCTAATTTTTGCTCCTTTTGGAATAATCTATTTTCCCAACTTTTACTATCATTTCAACTTCAAGCTTAAATGGCACCTCTAGCCTGCCTTCTTCTAGTTCTCAAGTGGAGATTACCTCTAATTTCATCTCTAAACATCCTTGTTTCCTAAAAAATTTCTCATGAGCGTTATATATTATCTCTAAATATAGCTACTTGAACCTAACACACATTTCATCCTAATGATAAAATCAGAGCAGAAAACATGCATCATACAGTTTTTACATTCTTAGTGAAAAATTGTCACATGTCGAATAAATATTTTCATGATATTTTTATCATCTAAATTAATCATGCTATAGGAAGGACATAAAATAGTTTATAAACTAGTGCAGACATGAGTGTTAAGTTTCTCATATCTCCTTTCACAAGGGAAACTCCCACAAAGAGTTTTCCCACCTGACTGCTTCCTGTTGCAAGTGCCATCAGGAACTGTCATAGCTTTCAGGGTGAAGCCATGAGCAACATGGAAAACAACCTGGAGGATATAGGGTTACCACCATGGAAGGGAATGCTGCATCCAGTGTAAGGAACAAAGAGTTTGAAAAGTTCAGAAGCAGGATACACACAAGGGTAATGGAATTGGAATTGGCAATTATCTACAGTTACACAGATATCCTGCAGAAGGACAATGAAAAACAGTGTAGCTAAGGGTGAAAGTCAGAAAGCCTCTGCTGTGGTTTTAGAAGGCCCTTAGCTCTTGCAGTGTGGGGTAGGACAAAATGAGAAGCAGACACATGAGATTAAGATCCCTTAGCTACAGAGACTATTGAATTCATGCTCAGCTTAGGCAGAACTGTTATGCTGTGTTTGGTATCCTGGTTGAAACAAGTCTGGGTTACTGTGTGGACTCCTCTGTGGGCTCACAGTTAAAATCTTCAGTCTTCAGCAGGAGCACACCCCTTCCTATTAAAATAATAGCAGCTTTTTGATATGGGAACAAGCTGAAAAGTCCTCCTCTCTGCAAGGCAACAAAGTGCCCCCTCAAAAGTTGTCTGCATCTTTTTTTCTGGCTACCAGATTGATAACTAGGGTTAAATTCCAGAACAGCCCCAGTGGATATATTCCTATTGTGATAACTCAAAAAGTCATCAAATTGGATAGATCCAGCAATAATTCATTGTGGGATAGAAATGGTGCATCAAGGAGTCAGGCCTGAGCAGTACTAAAAGGCTTAAGTAAATTGCATAAGTACAAAGCCTAGATTCCCATGTTACCTACCATACTTTCATTCTTCCTTCACCTTGTTATCTATGGGTATATGGAAGGAATATGAAAACTTCAACTTGGTTTATAGATAGATTGGTTCAGTATATAAAACAACACCCCTGCCCCCCCCCCAATAAAAATGGAGGCTACATTGCATCCACTCAGTGGTAACTCTGAAGGACAATGAGTGAGTGAAAATCTTCCCAGTGAACAGTGGTCCCACTATTAAAACCAGTGACTTAATAGGGAAGGAGATATAGCCAGATATGAGAATTTGTGGAATTATGGGAAATGGTGAATGGACTTAAAATTAAAAGTTTGGAATATCAGATAAAATAAGGTCTATGGAAGAAACATGTGGATGGACATATGAAAGGGGGCATCAAGTGACATTTTCCATATCCAATATAAATGCCCACCAGCAAGCACTCATCATGGAAAGAGTGCTGAACTACTAAGTAGTTAAAATTACTTGTTGATATTAAACAGTCTTTGTTACTGGCTATGCCAGACCTGGCATAACAGGTACAGGAATAGAGTAATCACTGGGTAAAGATGGAGACCACACAAGGGCCCAAAGGCATGAGTTCTAACAATGTAGCTTCTGCCGTCTCAGAATGCTTAATCTCTCCAAAAGAAAGATCAGCTCTGAAGCACTCATATGCCACATTTCCTGAAACAATAAATTATCCTGTTACCAAGGGTAACAGGAGAAGGCAATGGCAAGCCACTCCAGTACTCTTGCCTGGAAAATCCCATGGATGGAGGAGCCTGGTAGGCTGCAGTCCATGGGGTCGCTAGGAGTCGGTCGCGAGTGAACGACTTCACTTTCACTTTTCGCTTTCACACAATGGAGAAGGAAATGGCAACCCACTCCAGTGTTCTTGCCTGGAGAATCCCAGGGACGGGGAAGCCTGTTGGGCTGCCGTCTATGGGGTCGCACAGAGTCGGACACGACTGAAGCGACTTAGCAGCAGCAGCAGCAGCAAGGGTAACAACTCATTCTCACAGAAATTGACATCAATTCTGATTATAGAGAATTTTTTTTTTCTTACCAACAGAGCCGCAGTCATCAGCACCATCTAGGGATTTACAAAATGCCTGATATATAGGCATGAATTTATACAAAATATAGCATATAGCCAGGGAGCTCATTAATACTGAAGGGAGGTGCAGAACAATGCAACTCGTATGTACACTCCATAGACAATAATTAGTATGGTTATTTCTTGAGGAAGGAAGTCCAATAAAACTCACATTACCATCACACACATCTTAAGCGTTCCCAATGGACTCATGAAAATTCAGAATTACAGTGAAAGTGGCCTCTGTGTAATAATTGCAGTAGAACTCTTCATTCTAGATATAAGGTTAAAAATAGAATCTAATTGTATAATTACCTATTTTCTAAACACAGATCACAATTTAAGTACTATTTAAATAATAAATATTATGTAAAACATTTCAGACAGAAGAGCAGAATTAAGCATATTTAAGTCTATATTACAGAAATAAATATGATTCGCCACTTGAGTCTTTGAATATATTTTCAGCTGGAGCTAAAAAAGGAAGGCAGAACTGAATAACCATCAGATTAAAAAGCTCATTTCCACTCCCAATTCTCAGAGCTAATAACAGTGTGCCACAGGAAATAGTAAAATAGACAAATGTGACATACAATGAACTGACTAGAAATTGCATAATTTCAGGTATAGTATGGTTTGAGGAACTTTACAGAAATTATGTTTACTCCAACTATCTCACCCAATATGCTGAAATGCTGCTTTAAATTATGTCTTTTTGTTTGTTGGTTGGTTTTAGTGTATTGCTCCTGATAAGCATCCTATATTTAAGTACAAAAATTCTTAGAGGTGGATTAAAGGTAAAGATTGTTTCCAGAACTAGTACTATAAATTATAAAAGCCAATTCCAGATACATATATATATATATATATACATATATGTAGTATATTTAGTATATATATAGTCAGGAAAAATATCTTCTCAACAAAAGTCCTCTCCCTACCAACAGAAAAGTAGCAGAAAACAATTATATAATTGGATTAGTACTAACATTAACATATTCAGTTCAGTTCAGTCTTTCAGTCCTGTCCAACTCTTTGTGACCCTATGGACTGCAGCATGCCAGGCCTTCCTGTCCATCACCAATCCCCAGAGTTTACTCAAACTCATGTCCTTTGAGTCAGTGATGCCATCCAATCATCTCATCCTCTGTCGTCCCTTTCTCCTCCCACCTTCAGTGTTTCCCAGCATCAGGGTCTTTTCAGATGAGTCAGTTCTTCCCATCAGGTGGCCAAAGTATTGGAGTTTCAGCTTCAGCAGCATTCCTTCCAATGAATATCCAGGATTGATTTGCTTAGGGATGGACTGGTTGGATCTCCTGGCAATCCAAGGGACTCTCAAGAGTCTTCTCCAACACCACAGTTCAAAAGGATCAATTCTTCAGTGCTCAGCTTTCTTTATAGTCCAACTCTAACTTCTATACATGACTACTGGAAAAACCATAGCTTTGACTAGATGGACCTTTTTTTGCAAAGTAATGTCTCTGCTTTTTAATAGGCTGTCTAGGTTGGTCATAAGTTTTCTTCCAAGGAGTAAGTGTCGTTTAATTTCATGGCTACAGCCACCATCTGCAGTGATTTTGGAGCCCCCTAAAAATAAAATCTGCCACTGTTTCCCCATCTATTTGCCATGAAATCATGGGACTGGATGCCATGATCTTAGTTTTTTGAATGTTGAGCTTTATGCCAACTTTTTCACTCTCCTCTTAGATTATTTGTATGTAAAGTAAAACAAGAAAGATTACAGTGTCCAGACAGCATTTCATAAAATTTATACAGAAAAGTAAAAGATAAAAAAGCTTCCCTCATTTTGTTGAGACAAGAAAATACACTTTGTGATAGCTTTTCTTATGGGGGCCTCCTAAATAAAAGTTGCGGCTTGGAGGTTTGCATTTACATTTCAAGAGCCAGAAGGCCCAGGACCTTGTGTTGTAAAATCAAAAGGCTTTGCGCTCTAAAGAAGACACTCTTAAGGAGGAAAGGGGGAGAAGTAGCTTCTCCCTCTTCCTTATTAAACTAAGAAGACTTAATCATTACATACTTTAGACAAAACTTTTAAGGCAGTGACAAATACAGATGTAAAAATACTAAAATTTTTAACTTGTTTTACTTCCATAAATGTCTTTTTAAGTCAAGTCAATGGTTTTCAAAATTCCCTCTGGGTATACTTTGAATTTATAAATAAAATTTAGAGGTATCTTCTGGAAGAGATGACTGAGAATTCTGTTTAATGACAGTGGCTAATAATAAAGTGGTGATTTTGAAAATTAAATCATTCAATGCCAAGTAAAGGTTTTTAGGCTTTTCTCCAAGAAAACAATAGCACAGAGCCCAGGCCTTTCCCAGACAGATCATGCCCTTTATGATTTTAACCTGGGGACCAACACCGGTGCTGCCAGTGAATGGATTTATTTCCCTGAAAATGTGGGAAGGGTAAAAGATCTAGCTCTGGTTTTCACTATACAGTCATTTGTTTAATCATCTACATTTCTGTCACAATATATTCCTGTTTTCTGTACCAAATATACTCTCACATTCTTTCTCTCTCTTCATTGGTCAGTGAGATTTTGGCTTTCTTAAATTACAAAAGAAAAAGTCTCCCACTCTTTCTTTTTCCATCCAGTAAAATTATCCATTTTTTCCTATTATTTCAGCAGATTTTGGGTAGAAGGACAAATAAAAGTTGGCAGTTGCCATCTTAAACAAGAATCCTAAACTATGATTCTGACCAGTTTCCTTTACTCCCACAGCCTGGAAAACTCTTTATCCTCTGCCTCATCCCTAACAGATAACTGGAACAATTCTCAGGTGAATTTGAAGACACAGTGAACACTCCCTCTACATTGGCATTCAAAAACCTGTCCTATGTTTGAAGAATATATCAACATGTAGTTCTTATACATGAATATCACAGAGAAGTGGTCTTCTTTCTACTCCCAAAGTCACATAGTTCAGGTACTAGACTTCTTTGCTCCTTTGACAACTGACAGAGTATTGTGCCAAAGACATACGCATTTATATAAAATGTGAGTCTTTGAATTCAGATAATAATGGCACACAGAACAATCATGTTACCTCAACAATGTATTTCTAGTAAGTTTGTGTTCTGAGTAGTTAACCATAGTTGATCTCTGATATATTCAACCACTATCTTGAAACAGAGCAAAACCCTGTGATCCTCCTCCCTCCCAACCCCCACCCCCAGTTCTGGGCCTGCCTCTTCTCTGTGATAAAAGGTTAGCTAAAGAATAAAATCAGAGAAGTGAGAAAATGCAAAAACAATGGAAAACAGTCAAAGGAAACCAAATAATAATTTAGTCATTAAGCAAAGTCAAAGACCTTGAGTTTCTCCTCAAGGACTACAGATAATATTCTGGGCCATATCCTTTGATACTTTGATCCATATCTTATATATACTAAAACCCCCACTAGATGGAAGAAGTTAACTACATAATGATCATATATAAGTTGCCATAATTCCGAGAACTGGCCTCAAAAAAATGAGAACAAACTGACCCTGGATCTAAACACTAACTGTATTTAAAACAATCAAGATGATGCTGATCAGAGTACTGTGTGACCAATTTCAAAACAACAGAGCTGACTGTGCTGTTTCTACCTGGAGCCCTCTCATTTCACCTATAAAAGTCCTTGCCCACTGATTGTAGGGAAAGTCAGCCTTTGGGCAGAAGACTTCTGCCCTTTTCCACCACCTCTGATCCCCAGACTCTGAAATAAAGCAAACTTATCCTTTCTACCAACTTTATCTCTTCATTGGCTTCACAGGGCAAGCAGCTGGACACCTCACTTTCGGTCACAATCTCTGACTGAAACATACTGCAAACAGGGACAGGGTGCAGGTTTCTAGAAAGAGATTCCCAGGAAATAGGAAAAACCTGGAGATTGGGTTCAGTTCAGTTCAGTCACTCAGTCATGTCCGACTTCTTGTGATCCCATAGACCACAGTATGCCAGGCCTCCCTGTCCATCACCAACTCCCAGGGTTTACTCAAACTCATGTCCATTGAGTTGGTGATGCCATCCAGCCATNTGGAGATTGGGTTCAGTTCAGTTCAGTCACTCAGTCATGTCCGACTTCTTGTGATCCCATAGACCACAGTATGCCAGGCCTCCCTGTCCATCACCAACTCCCAGGGTTTACTCAAACTCATGTCCATTGAGTTGGTGATGCCATCCAGCCATCTCATCCTCTGTCGTCCCCTTCTCCTCCTGCTTCAGTCTTTCCCAGCATCAGAGTCTTTCCAAATGAGTCAGTTCTTCACATTACATGACCATCAGAGGGAGATTGGGTATTTTTCTTAATTCAGATGGAATGCAGTAAAAATAGAGTTTTAGTATTAGAATCTAGCATTCCAAGACATGTATTAACAAAAGAGGTAACTAAATTGATACAGAGGATTTATTAAAATGAGGTGCTCACTGGAGCCATTAGGGTTTTAGTTGGCTACACCCTAAAATAGAGAAAAGACATAGGAAATTTAATAACTGTAGGATGTATGGCTGTCACTAATGACATAGAAAGTACAGAGGAAGAAAATACCTTACTAAAATTTTACACATGGACATCACCAAATAGGCAATAATGAAATCAAATTGATTATATTCTTTGTATCCAAAGATGGAGAAGCTCTATATAGTCAGCAAAAACGACCCAGAGCTGACTGTGGCTTAGATCATGAACTCCTTATTGCCAAATTCAGACTTAAATTGAAGAAAGTAAGGAAAACCACTAGACCACTCAGGTATGACCTAAATCAGATCCCCCAAGACTATACAGTGGAAGTGACAAGTAGATTCAAAGGATTAGATCTGACAGAGTGTCTGAAGAACTATGTACAGAGGTTCATGACATTGTATAAGAGGCGGTGATCAAGACCATCCCAAGAAAAAGAAATGCAAAAAGGCAAAATGGTTGTCTGAGGTGGCCTTACAAACAGATTTTCTCTATGAAAAAAGGAGGAGTGAAAGGCAAAGGAGAAAAGGAAAGACATACGCTTTTAAATAAAGAGTTCCAAAGAACAGCAAAGAGAGATAAGAAAGCCTTCCACAGTGATCAGTGTAAAAAAAAAAAAAAAAAGAGGAAAAAAATAGAATGGGAAAGACTAAAGATCTCTTCAAGAAAATTAGAGATACCAAGGGAAATTTTCATGCAAAGATGGGCACAATAAAGGACAGAAATGGTATGAACCTAACAGAAGATATTAAGAAGAGGTGGCAAGAATACACAGAAGAACTATACAGAAAAGATCTTCACCACCCAGATAACCACGATGGTGTGATCACTCAGCTAGAGCCAGGCATCCTGGAATGTGAAGTCAAGTGGGCCTTAGGAAGCATCACTACCAACAAAGCTAGAGGAGGTGATGGAATTCCAGTTGAGATATTTCAAATCTTAAAAGATGATGCTGTGAAAGTGCTTCACTCATTATGCCAGCAAATTTGGAAAACTCAGCAGTGGCCACAGGACTGGAAAAGGTCAGTTTTCATTCTATTCCCAAAGAAGGACAATGCTAACAAATGCTCAAACTACCACACAATTGCACTCATCTCACACGCTAGCAAAGTAATGCTCAAAATTTTCCAAGCCAGGCTTTAACAATACATGAACCATAAACTTTCAGAAGTTCAAGCTGTATTTAGAAAATGCAGAGAAACCAGAGATCAAACTGCCAGGATCCTTTGGATCATCGAAAAAGCAAAAGAGTTCCAGAAAAACATCTACTTCTGCTTTATTGATTATGCCAAAGCCTTTGACTGTGTGGACCACAATATACTGTGGAAAATTTTTCAAGAAACGGGAAGACCATACCACTTGACCTGCCTCCTGAGTAATCTGTATTCAGGTCAAGAAGCAACAGTTAGAACTGGACATGAAACAACAGACTGGTTCCAAATAGGAAAAGGAGTACGTCAAGGCTGTATATTGTCACCCTGCTTATTTAACTTATATGCAGAGTACATCATGAGAAACGCTGGACTGGAAGAAACACAAGCTGGAATCAAGATTGCCAGGAGAAACATCAACAACCTTAGATTTGCAGATGACACCACAAGTATGGCAGAAAGTGAAGAGGAACTAAAGAGTCTCTTGATGAAAGTGAAAGAGGAAAGTGGAAAAGTTGGCTTAGAGCTCAATATTCAGAAAAATAAGATCATGGCATCTGGTCCCATCACTTCATGGCAAATAGATGGGGAAACAGTGGAAACAGTGACAGACCTTAGTTTTGAGGGCTCCAAGGTCACTGCAGATGGTGATTGCAGCCATGAAATTAAAAGACACTTACTCCTTGGAGGAAAAGTTATGACCAATCTAGACAGCTTATTAAAAAGCAGAGGCATTACTTGCCAACAAAGGTCCTATGTTTTTACCAGTTGTCATTTATGGATGTGAGAGATGGACTATAAAGAAAGCTGAGTGTGGAGTGCTTTTGAACTGTGGTATTGGAGAATACTCTTGAGAGTCCCTTGGGCTGCAAGGAGATCTAACCAGTCCATTGTAAAGGAAATCAGTCTTGAATATTCATTGGAAGGACTCATGTTGAAGCTGAAACGCCAATACTTTGTCCACCTGATGCAAAGAACTGACTCATTAGAAAAGACCCTGATACTGGGAAAGATCGAAGGCGGGAGGAGAAAGGGGTGACAGAGAATGAGATGGTAGGATGGGATCACTGACTCAATGGACATGAGTTTTAGTATACTCCGGGAGTTGGTGATGGACAGGGAGGCCTGGGGTGCTGCAGTCCATGGGGTCGCAAAGAGTTGGACAGGGCTGAGTGACTGAACTTAACTGAACTGAAAAGTTTATTTAGCAACCCAGGAACACTCCATGACCTTATTAAAGAATATCTTATCTCTGATAGCCTTGGCGAAAAGAAAGTAGATAAAGTTTGATTCTGTTTTTTTCTGAATCACTGCCCTGATTCATCAAACTGAAAACGCTAGTAACTATTAAAGTAATGTGGCATTATTTTTGGTAACCCTATGAAAAAAAAGAAACAGATTACTGACCTCAACTCCTTTGGAAGCCCAGGAATGAGACCTCTGGTTACTGTCCAGGAGAAGAAAGATCTCCTGGAAAGAGGAGATTACTCGAGCAATGGAGCAGGAGACACACCGCTCTACCCAGAAGATCCTCAGACCTGAGGACTTGCAGACCTCCGTAAAACGCTATGCCTCTTGGCTGTAAACAGGTCACGTGATGCACAAGCTCGGTTCCTGCACCAAAACAGAGTTTGCAGCTGATACTCACCAACTGTTGCAGAAACACCTGAAGGAGGACCACCGGGAAGCTCTGATTTTCGAGGCGAGGGAAAAATAATGAATAATCTGTGAAACAAGAAATTGAGAGAACAGAATTCATATGCAGACAGCTGCATCAACTGGAACCAAGAGGTGCTGAAGCGAGATCTGGTCTTGACCTAGGGAGACATCATCAGCATCCCGCTGCTCTTCAGTCTCATGGGGGACTTCAGATGGACCCTCAAGGGTGAAGAGTTTTTTCCAAACAGGGTGAACAGCTAGTGCTAAGGAAGCATCTGAGTGTCCCCAAGCCCTTCCTACACACATCATCAATGGCTGCTGCTGCCTGGAGAAAGTGCGTTCTCTGCTGCAGCCCCTGGGCCTCCAGTGCTCCTTCATAGATAACATTACTTACTAGGTTCGGAGTGTGGATGCTCACTGTGCAGCAATGTGCGCCGAGAGCCCTTCTTCTTAAGGTGGTGAAACATGGTGCCCTGACCCATCCTCCCTGGTACCCTTTCCTTCAAGAACCTCCTGGCCAGAAATCCTGGTCCTCTGCAGGGTGGCACTTGTTTCCTTCCCATGTGCCCTGGTTCCTTGAGCCCCATTGTGAGAATCCCAAAATGATCATGGCATTGCAAACTCACTTCTGCTGTGAGAAGCTGCAGTAAGATTTAGAATAACAAAACACAAAAGTAACCAAGACAAGGTTTTTATGTAAATTATTTTATTATGAATTGGTCACTCTTATAGTCCATAAAATGGGCTTCCCTGGTGACTCTGATGGTAAAGAATCTGCCTGCCATGCAGGAGACCAGAGTTGAATCCCTGGGTTTGGAAGATCCTCTGGAGAAGGAAATGGCAACCCACTCCACTATTCTTGCCTGGAGAATTCCATGGACAGAGGAGCCTGGTGGGCTACAGTCCATAGGTTGTAGAGTCCTATAGGACTGAGTAATGCATAATCTGTAAAGGAAACTCTTATGGAATAAACTAGCTCAGATATAACCAAAGTGGTCTTAAATTCAATGTCTGAATTTTTAAATCTCTTTTCAATTTGGAGTCCTTGATATATTGGTTTTCCCATGCAATTTTATCATTGTGTTCCCAATACTGTTGACAGTACAGCATTTCTTTTTTACAAAAGTTTTGTTATAGCTTCTGGGGTATTCTTCCAAGTTTCTGACACCTGCCAAATTTTTCTGCTGGTCTAAATAAAATCAACTCTTCTTTATTCACTGACTTGAAGCACATGGAAATTAAACAGCTCTCTCCAAAATGCAAATTTCCTGGCAAGCTGTCAAAAGTTGAACAACAGATTGGCCTGAAACAGAAAACCTTCTTACTAACTTGTTTTTTTTTAAAATTCCTCTTCTAAAGAAATTGGCAATGTCTTCTGCCTCCAGATACATTGTATATAGTTTGATAGGCTATGCTCTTCCCAACTTGGTGCCAAAATTTTGCACAGCTTTTTGTACATGTGGGATGTTTCCTTTCTGTGGTGCCTTTTGCTCTGTAACAAAATGTGGAATTGTCTTATTACTCCCATTAGTATAAACTGTACATTTCCTGTGAACACAGTAAACTTTAGTTTTGAAAACAAAACCTGTAGCCCATGATATTAGCTTGTATCAGGAAAGATAAATTTGTCAACCCATAAATGACTTGTGCATATTGCTTCAGGAAATTCCCAAACAGTAAAGGAATGGGACAAAGGCTCACATATTTTGGCTTAGGCCTTTTGGTTCTCCACATTAAAAGAGCCACCTTAGACCATTTGAGCTCAGAGTCCTCCAAATCCTTTTAAAGATCTCACTTCTGATTTCATCCTACTAAGTTAATTCTATTGGAGAAGGAAATGGCAACCCACTCCAATGTTCTTGCCTGGAGAATCCCAGGGATGGCGGAGCCCAGTGGGCTGCCGTCTGTGGGGTCGCACAGAGTCGGACACGACTGAAGCGACTTAGCAGCAGCAGTAGCAAGTTAATTCTAAGACTATCAAGGTTGTGTTTTATTGCAATGAGGTCAAATAAACTAAAATTTGCTCTTTAACAGAGTGTCTAATGATGATTCACAGAGTTTTGTAAAAAGTGTGACAATCTTTTTGAAGACATTTTGAGTGATAATTAAACACAACATGTGTTGTTAATGTAGATAACTTGATTTAATGGTAATGTGGATAGCAATGATTATCTTTGCACAAGTGTAGGTCACAGCTACTCAGAACTGCCACCAGAACAACAGGGGCTATATGATGCCATTTTCTGAAAGGCACATCCAAAAATCAGCAATATTCAAAAATGATGTTAAAGTATGCATTTAGAAACTCTGAAATATAGTTTTTAATGTCATGTGCACATAAGCACTCTGTAAAGTAAGGAATGGAAACCCAAGAATAGAATTAAACTATTCAGGAGAATTCCAAAACTTAGAGCAAGCCTGGTTATGTAATTTGGAGAACCCATTGCAAAATGTATAGACCATTGTTTAAGGGCTATGTTTGTTTAAAATTAAGATTTCAAGATGAATTAAGCCTATCACAGGACTATTTTAAGTTCAGAGTCCTGTGTAACTGAATGGGTCACCTGTCCAGAAAGGTGACCCTGACTTACTAAGTGTGACACATTGAAACCTCAGAGTCTCACTTACTAAGATGTAACTATGTGGGCAGAAGTACAGATAGGAGAGCCAGCCTACTGTGCTCAAATCTCAACTTTTCCATTGGCATTTTAATTGAGCAAGTACTCTGAGACTAATTTCCTAATGTGCAAATGAAGATAATGCCTATAAAATATGGTTGTTGAAAGAATTAAGTCAATTTCAAATATGCAAAGTGCTAGAGAAACTCTGATGGCCTGAGGAGGCTTATTCTTTCCCTTCTTTTGATCATTTAGCAAAAAGCTAGTTCAACAGGGCCTCTGACTGGTAGCATCAACATTTGATTTGCGAACTCTCTACTTGAATTCCTCAAGCTACAAAAGATTATTTCCTGAACCAGGAAGTATGCATTGTACATTGAGGGCTGTATGTTCTTAGTTCCTTTGCCATGCTTAGAGTTTGTCTTCTGAAGGATCCCCTGTGGTTCAGCTGTTCATACGTCGAAATATATCTCGATGCTAAAAGGATGGAGAGATGCTCATTCTGCTGTCTCTGTCTCTACACTTATACATACAGTTGACCCTTGGACAACACAGGTTTGAACTGTGTGGTCCACTTTTATTTAGATTTTTTTTCAATAAATACATACTCAGTATTACATGATTCACAGCTGGTTAGATCCCCAGATGCAGAACCTCAAATATAGATGGTCGACTGGAAAGTTATACAGATTTTTGACTGCACAGATAGTTGGTACCCCTAACCTCTAAGTTGTTCAAGAATCAGAGTGAGTATGTATGTTCTGCTACATTTGTTCCTCTTCACAGCAAATGCACAGGACAGTACCAAGTACCAGGTATGTGCTATGTGTGTTTTCTGATAGCCATTATCTAAGACTATATCTGCTCTGCCTTAAATATGTGGATATTTCCTTGAAAAATAAATTTTCTTTTTATTCCTCCTTGTATCAGTTTTTGTATGGACAGTTACCAAATAGCCACAAATTCAGCAGCTTAAAAAAATAATAAATTTATTCTCTTATAGTTCTGGAAGCCAGGAGTCTGAAATCAAGGTGTTGGTGAAGCCATACTCCCTTCAAGGGTTGTGAGGAAGAATCCACTGGATGCTTCTACTTAGCTTTTAGTGGTAGCCAGCTATTCTAGGCTTGTAGCTGCATCACTCCAATCTCTGCCTCCATCTTCACTGCATCTTCTCCTTTGTAAATATCCTTTTCTCTGTGTGTCTGTCCCCAAACTCCCTCCTCCTTGCTTTTACACAGATACAGTTGATTCCTTTTGGGACCCACCCAGTTAATTTAGGAAAAGCCTCTTAAGATTGTTAATCACTTCTTTTGCCATATAAGACAATATTCAGTCTTTTCATCATATAAGGTAATTAATAGACATAGGTTCTGGAGATCAGAACCTTGACATCTCTTTTGGATGGCCAACATTCAGCCTCTGTATTGGACATTTATCACTGTCTTCTATAAGTGTAACCCAGCAGGACTCTATGGAGTCTTCCCAGTACAGACCTCTCTCCCTCATGTCCTCTGCTTTCCTCCTATATGTAGAAAAACTTTAGCTTCCTAGGCCCTCCCCGAGTTCCAAAGTGTAAATTTAAGAAGACAGTGAGAAAACACAGAAAGTCAAGTCAAGCAGTCAAAGGCAATACAATCAGACAAGACAAAATCATAATGGTTTAGCCATTAAATAGAATCATAGATCTCCTCAAGGGCTATAGACAATATTCTAAGCCACATCCTTTGAGCAGCTTTGCAGATACTGAAACTCCCACCAGGTGGAAGAAGTTAACTGAATGCTGGCACAAGCACGTAGACTCCAGACCAGTTAGATCTAGAAGGCTAATGATGCTGATTCCCAATTACCTCACCACCAGTCAATCAGAAGAGCGTCCCTGAACTGATCATGCACCACACAAACCCACCTCCCTTGTTCTATCTTTAAGACTCCCTGAAAGCCTTCATGGAGTTCAGACCTTTTAAGCACTAGCTACTTGGACTTCTTGCTTGGCACCATGTTGTAAATGCTGCACTTTCCTTCACCACAGTCCAGAGTGGGTAGATTTGCTTTACTGTGTGTGGGCATGGGGGGCCCAACTTTTGTTCGATGACAAAAGCAGTATTTCTCAACCTTGTCTATGCAGTGAAATTGTCCAGGGAGCTTTCAAAAGTCCTGATGCCAGAATTCCTCTCCAGGAATACTAATGCAATTGGTTTGGGAATGACTTGGACATTAAGAATCTTCAATCTCCCCAGGTGATTTTGAAATTTAGCCGATATTGAGAAACATTGAATTAGGTAACAGTTTAAAATCCCCTGGGGATTTTCAATTAAAGACAACCTTGAAAAAAGGCATTATACCAAAAGATTTTCATTGTTTCATTTTCACAATTTAGATCAGTATTTATATTACAGAAATACTGGGGATTGTAGATAGGTATTCTGATTGAATAATTAATTCAGATTGACTGAATTAATATTAATCTATATGCTAGAGTTTCTAGATTCACTCTGGTAGCATTACAGCTGTAAGTGGGCCACATAACAGATCAGGTGACACTGATTGCTGATGATGAATGACAATGCCAGCAAATCCAAGTACTATGTTGACGAATAAATTAAAACAATTTTGACATAAATAAAATTGCTACAGTGAATTTGGCATGGACCATCCACATCCTTCAAGATCCCCTGAAAGAAACCAAAAGACACTCTTTCCACCAAGGACCAAGGATATACTTTGGGGAGGGGTGTCACCATCTTTGATAAGCAATTTTGTGGCAATTTTGTATAGACTATAGATGCTAGTGGGGCTTCCCTGGTGGCTCAGATGGTAAAGAACCCTCCTGCAATGCAGGAGACCTGGGTTTGATCTCTGTGTCAGGAAGATCCCCTGGAGAAGGGAATGGCTACCCACTCCAGTATTCTTGCCTGGAAAATTACATGGACAGAGGTGGGCTATATAGTCCATGAGGTCACAAAGTGGGCTATATAGTCCATGAGGTCACAAAGAGTCAGACATGGCTGAATGACTAACACACGCGCAAGCACACACACACACACACACACACACACACACACACACACACTTAGAATTTTCTGTGGTTGAAATGGATTGAATTCAGCTACAACTAAGCGAGTGAAATGACCCCAAGGAGGTAAAGATCAAAGAGTGGGTATGGTTGTCAAAATAGATTTCAGAGTTAGTATAGTCATCAAAATGGTCTGCCTTAAAGAATCTTGTAGGTTGATTCTTATTGTTCTTGACCCTGAGGACTGAAATACAGGGTAGCCTCCCAAAAGTCATCTTTACTTTAACTACACATTATTTTTGATTGTATAATTGAAAAATATATTTGTATGTATATTTTACATATATATATGTGTGTGTGTTAATTGCTCAATATTTTCCAACTCTTTGTGACCCCATGGACTATAGCCTGCCAGAATCCTCTGTCCATGGAATTCTCCAGACAAGAATATTGGAGTGTGTTGCCATTCCCTTCTCCAGGTGATCTTCCCAAGCCAGGGACTAAACCTGGGTCTCCCACATTGCAGGCAGATTCTTTACCATCTGAGCCACCAGGGAAGCCCATGTGTGTATATATTTCTGCATATATACATACATGTGTGTGCATATATATGTGTGTGTGCAAATATATATATATATATAATGATGTGTTTATATATGTAAAACAAGATCCTGTAAACAGATTTTGAGTCACAGTGCCAAACACATTTCCCAGAAATATATGACTTCAGAACTCAATGAATGAGAAGAAGATTAGATATACCTGTGAGACTCTCCTATAGTAATCTCTGAAATATGAACTTTGGTTTTTCCTCTTAGCCTTTCTCAGTGACTCTAGGAAACATTCTTCAAGATAACTAGGCCTAGGGAGAGAAAAAAGCAAAGATACTTCAAGGAATTTTTTTTTTTTTAGAAGCAGATACACTTATTAAGTGGAAGTTACACTTCATGGTAATTAACCAGTCACAAGTGCATTTAAATGCATGTGTGTGGACACCATAGAAGTCAGAATTGTCTTGAAAGTCCATTGTTCTGGCTCAGAATGTGCCAGTTGCCAGTGCAACCCAAGGTGGAACCATACATGCAGGAAATTCAGGGTAATAATGACATCAGGTTGGATTGGCAAGGCCATATTCATTCTTACAGGTAAGCATTACAGAATGTGAAAGTCTAAAGACCAGAAGACTATTACTAAAGTGATTCTTGCTATAGACACTTACTTCTACATATAATACTTCCATAGGTTTCTGCTGCTGCTGCTAAGTTGCTTCAGTCGTGTTTGACTGTGCTACCCCATAGACGGCAGCCCACCAGGTTACCCCATCCCTGGGATTCTCCAGGCAAGAGCACTGGAGTGGGTTGCCATTTCCTTCTCCAATGCATGAAAGTGAAAGGTGAAGTCGCTCAGTTGTGTTGAACTCTCCGTGACCCCATGGACTGCAGCCTACCAAGCTCCTTTGTCCATGGGTCTTTCCAGGCAAGAGTACCGGAGTGGGTTGCCATTGCCTTCTCCGACTTCCATAGGACCCAGGTAGCAAATCCTCAACTCTGGGGCAACAGCACCATTTCACTATTTTATACTTAAATGGGCCGCAGAAACTGTAACCAATCAATGGTCCTTCTGATGCCCATGACAGGAAGATGCCAGCTGTCCTCTTGGCAAAGTGCAGTTTCATTTAACTGGTGTCAACATTTGATACTATAAATCTTCCATCTGAAGATTTGCCTTCTATTTCAATTAGCACCAGTTTATTTGAAATAGATTTCTTGGTGTTAAATAGTTAGGAAACATTACTTCAAAGACTTTAAAGACAGGCTGTAAAGTAATACTTCAGACACTATCACATTGTTATATCAAACAGATGTGTCATTTTAAACATCACCAGAATTTAAACTAAGTCCCAATGTTCCATATATTTTCAATTAATGACTATAGTTATCAAGAATGTTATTTTCAATGTATGTGAATTATACAAAAATTCATTTTAGAGGAAATGATTGTGATTTTGATTCACATTTTCCTCTTTCAATATAGCATATTTTTATATCCATTCATATTTTCTTGCTTGGAAATTTCTTATATCTTGTCCTAATTTTTAAATTTACACTTATGTAAATTTAAACTCGATGTATTCTGGATACTAATCTATTTTCAGTTATAATTATTTTTTCTAATTTAAGGGGGTTTTCTAATAGACAATTTTTAGCATAGCTTCCAGTTGAAAGGAAAATGAGGCAGGAAATACAGAGAGCTACCATATACCCACTTGCCCCCACACCCAGTTTCTGCCACTAGCAATCCCACATCAGGGTGGCACATTCATTACACTTGATGGACCCATATTGACACATCAGTGTCACCTAAACTCCATACATCAGGGTTTATCGTAGTGCTGCATTTTCCATTGATTTTGATAAATACATAGTGACATGGATTCACAATTATATTATACAGAAGAGTTTCACTGACCTAAAAATCATCTATAATCTGCTTATTTATCCCTCCCTCTTACCCAACACCTACCCTAACATAGGTTATTTTTCTATAGCCAATGGGAATTTGCCTTATGACACAGTAAACAAACCCCTGGTGCTCTGTGACAACCTAGAGGGGTAGGAGGGAGGTTCAAGAAGGTGTGGAATAAATATATGTATATACCCTTTGTTAATTCATATTGATGTATGGCAGAAACTAACATAATATTGTGAAGCAATTATCCCTCAATTAAATAAATTTATGATAAAATATATATATATTTATAAATATATATATATATTTTAAGTGAAAATGAAAAGAATGAGAGGGGGCAAACAATAGAAAAATACATATAAAAGAGTAAATTGATCATTGAAGTTTTCCTTGGGATAAAATAGAGTTGGGTTGAGTGGATTGGGAATGCCAGAGAGGGCAGACTGCGTTTGGAAATGAGAAGTCAGTAGTGACTTGAGGAAGAAAAGGGAGTTAGTCATGTGGGTATATGAAGAAGAGCCTTTCTGCAGATGAACTAGCAGGTGAGAGGCTTAAGATGGAACACATCTGCCTTTATGCAGGATCAATGAGGGCCAGGAGGACTGAATCAAGGTGAGAAATTAACAGGAAGTCCAATTACTCAAGTGTTTACATCTAGCCATTCAATGAGTTTTGTTTATTTGGAGTTTCTTCTGAGTGAAATGGCAAGACCCTGGAGAATTCTGAGCAGAAGAATGACATGATTTGATTTATGATTTAAAAAGATCACACTGGATATACCCTTGAGGACAGAGCAGTGTGAAAACAGGCATTTAAGAAATATACTGTAATCTGGCTTCCTAGGAAGCCACTAGGAAGGGTTGCTGCCACCTAGGAAGGGTGTATCCAGTGTGATCTTTTTAAATCATGAATCAAACCATGTCATTCTTCTGCCAATGCAGGAGACATAACAGCTGTAGGCAGGATCCCTGGTTCCATTGAAAATTCCCTGGAAGAGGGTATGGCAACCCACTCCAGTATTTTTACCTAGAGAATACCATGGACAGAGGAGCCTGGCTGGCTATTGTCCATAGAGTCTCAAAGAGTCGGACACAACTGAAGGGACTTAGCACTCACGCACGCAGACAAAAAGATCACTGCATACTTGGATTGGGATATAGTGGACATAGTGAAATGTGGCCATATGATGCATTTATCTTAAAAGACAACAGATTTTCCAAAAGACTAGATGTGGAGTGAGAGAGAGAGGCACGGTGTTGAGTCATACATAATCTTATCTTTCCAAATTCAGTTTGTAAAGACTGATGCAAAGAATTTGGGACTTAATGTTCATTTAATCATCAGGAGATCCCAATGTCCAGTAGCAGCTGTGCCAGCAGGACCAGAAATAGTGATGATAGCATACAGGTTCAGTGGAAGTAATGCCAACAGTGGGCCTTGGTCATCGGCTGCAGAGATGATGGCATTCCAACCTGACACCTATTTTAGTATGATTTGGTGTGGATCAGCCTATTTGGCCATATTGGATTCCTGCTCATATCTCAACCATTTTTTGAGCTGTAAAAATATTTGAGCTATGTTTTAAATTCATTGCTACTAGGGTAACTAGAGTTGATTTCTATAAATAATAAACTTGAGTTACACAAAGATTTTTCTGAGTCTCTAGGTACAAGCATAGGGATATTTCATTCAATGTGTGTGCAGTGCTTACTTACATGATCATGCCTCAAATATACATTTTTGTTAAAAAAGTAATAACATTCTAGTAAAGGAGTAAGTTGAGGGATGAATTAACTGATTAAAATATTTGGGGCTTTATCATCTTCTGAAATCCCTAGGAATTTTCTACCATGAAATTTATTATTTACAACTATATATTAGTTCAAAATGGGATATATTCAGAAGGCAAAAGGGTAGCATATATAATTCAAAGCTAAAAAGTAATATGTTTATTGCTAAAAATAATAAAACTATTTTATATAATTTTATGCACAGTATAAGATCTGCATAAATCTTAAAGCATATATTACATTAATACATGTATTCTTGATTTTCATATCTCATTTATTAGAAGAGCAGTTTTAAATTTTAGTTTATAGTCTGAAAGCTTTGTCTTGTTTTTTTTTTTCCCTAATTTGTATCCCATAAACCTTAAAAACCTAATTTTATCATTGTTCCCTGTTCTATTTTATACACAGACATACACTTTATATATATAAATATGTATATATATTTAACGTACTTTTGTAACTGTGAGAGAGTGTATAGTTCATCAAACAAAGCTGCAAATACTTAAGTGGCTAAAACCACAGACATGAGTACCAGTATGTAACTACAATGGAAGAATCTCCTAGTTTTTACTCAAAGCTTCAGATAATGTCTTCAAGAATATAAATGCATTTTTATACCCCCAAAAATCCCATTTCCTAGGCTAATTGGAGTACATGAACAAGGGTTAAATATGTTATTAATTAAACTTGACTTTGTTTTTCCCTGAAAATATTTTCCTAAAGATTGCATATGCTTTGCATCATTTCCAGAGATAATTCTGTTATTATTTTGAAGCCTTGCTCAAGTAGTGATAAGGAATTGAGAAGGTAATTTTTCTATCATCTTTTGATTAAATATCAATCCTTTAGTAGGCCTGTGTAGCTTGACTGTGACCTTCACAAGTGTTTACCTTTTTTTTCTCTCCCACTTATGTGAGTTTGAAAGGTTAGTCAATGTTTGTGTTAGGTAATTACACCCCTGCCTATGTAGAACAAGGCTCTCTGGTCAAGTATTTCCACTGGAGAGAAGGACTTATACAGAATAAACACTTGGCATATTTCACAATGGTTACTTTACCCCTTGCCAATCAGGAGGGAAGTTTTCTTCACTGTTCAATGTGAGGAACTTCTTTCTGGGTTCCTGGAGCAAAATCCTCCCAAAATGTGAGATCTCCCTCCAAGACTGCATCACTTTAGGGGTTTTTCACTCTCAGGAGTCCAAACTTGGCCTCCAGTAATTCATTAAAATTATCATTTAAGTGTTCTACAGTTTATGGCTCTGGTAGCTTCTTTTTCTGGTTAGCTGTGTTTCTCTATAGTAGCCTGTCTCTCCATATTTTAAGGTAATGATATGGCTTACAACCTCAATTTTCTGATAAGTCTAAGAAAAACATTGATTTTTCAGTTTATTTAGCTTTTACCTTGAGCCTTCAGGACTTTTAAGCTGTTTACTTGTCATAGCTGAAACTCAAATACCATTTTTATGCTTTGACCTCATGAAAATAAAACAATATTCAGCACATAAAAGATAGTAAGAATGTGGAACACATAGACAGTTGCCCTTGTGTAAGGAGAATTTGGAATTAGTAGAAAATGAAATTGGAAGTGATGTCATCAGTAAGACTAATAGGATAAGTAGAGAATAGAGCATGAGAGAATAAAAGAAACAAGTAAAAGAGGTATCAGTACTGTGTCTTCTAAAAAAACACAAAAGTGAACCAAAGGCAAAAAAAGACCAAAAAAACTGTGCATAATATTGTAGTGTGTGTATGCATATATAATAAAGCTTTGGAAAACATATGATAGAGGAGATCTTGAAATTAGGACAATAACTAGCATATTTTAGAGATATCTCATTCACATTGGGGTTATTGCCCCAGTGATTCCACATAATTAGTGTTTAAAATAGCTCTCATTGTTTAGAGTAAATTTATTAGATTAACGTCTTATTTTCATTTAATATGTTACCTAGATGACTCACTTTCACTTATTGAACAGATAATTACTAAACATACACTGGAGACAAGCATGTATTTGAGAAGAGATCAAATGATTATTAAAATAAATTTAAATAACCTTGAATAATGTATTCTTCTTGTATTCTTTTATTGCAAGAAAATATCATGTAACTACAAGTGATAATTGAGAGCTCACAAGTCTTTTTTATTAATACACCTTTATGACTGTCAAGATTGTGATATTAATTATATAAACTTGTTGCAAATATTTCCTTAAGAGACAGAACTGT
>SJYT01045523.1:83898-116704 GCA_006410635.1 Cephalophus harveyi
CAGAAGTAGATGTTTTTCTGGAACTCTCTTGCTTTTTCCATGATCCAGCGGATGTTGGCAATTTGATCTCTTGTTCCTCTGCCTTTTCTGAAACCGGCTTGAACATCAGAGATTAACCATGATTTTATAAACGTGAGCTATCACTCCATTGACAGTTCACTTAAAACCTCATAAAACACAATTAACAATATATCCTGTTTAATTTTGGTAATTAACATTTACTTTTTTAGTGTTCTTTAGATTTGCATTGAGATGATAGAACATTTTCAATCCCTCTGAGACTGAACCAGTTGAGAATCACAATTTAGAGGAAGAAAGTTTAATAAATTAGGCAAGAGAGTAACTAAAAACCATAAAAGAAAGATAAATAGATTTGGCTATATCAAAATTAGTACATGTAAAGTTGCAATAATCACACTTATATACAAAAGAAAATGTTTTCAAGTCCTGAAAAAAATGTTAAAATAACAAATATACATTTATCACCTACAGAGCAACAAGAAACAAGATGCACACCCCAAAGAGTATATGGGTAAAGTTGTATATAAGCATTTTATAAAAGAAGTAGTGATGATAACCAAATGTAAAAGATCACATAGGCTTGTACAAGCAAGGAAATAATTAAAAACTGAAATAATAATATAATATTTTTATCTACTTAGATTGGAATGCTTAACAAACTTTTCAGTCCCAAATCTGATAAGCATATAAATAAATATTTTTACAAATACATGAGTCATTGTAAACTTCTGGAGGGCAATATTGCTATCAATTTTAACACTGAAAATATGTATATTGGTTGACGTACATGTAATACATTTAACAATCACTCTACAGTTAGTAGACTTCCCAGGTGATGTTACTGGTAAAGAATCTACCTGCCAATGCAGAGGACATAAGAGAATGGGTTCTATTTCTGGATTGGGAAGATCTCCTGGAGGAGTGTATGGCAACCCACTCCAGTATTCTTGTCTGAAGAATCCCATGGATAGAGGAGCCTGGTGGGCTACACTGGGTCACAAAGAGTCAGACACTACTGAAGTGAGCAAATATGCACTCTACAGTTAATGTAATAATAATGATTATGCACAAAGAGGCATGCTAAGATTTTGATAGTAATGAAACAAAATAAAGTATTTTAGACATTCATTAATAAGGAAATGCTGAAATAAAATAACATACATCTATACTATGCATTAGGGCTTCCCTGGTAACTCAGAGGTTAAAGCGTCTGCCTACAATGCGGGAGACATGGGTTTGATTCCTGGGTTGGAAGATCCCCTGGAGAAGGAAATGGCAACCCACTCAGTATTCTTGCCTGGAGAACCCCATGGACGGAGGAGCCTGGTGGGCTACAGTCCACGGGGTCGCAAATAGTCGGACATGACTGCATGGGATACTATGCATTACTAAAATTCATAAAAGTTGAAACTATGAGTTTTTAAATCAATCTATTAGTTAATATAAATATTTTGAGATGGGGGAGAGTAGCTTAAAAGGTTTAAATGTTGTGAACATTTGTATTGTATGACTTTTTGTTTGTTTGGCTCTATTTAAAGCTCTTTGAGCCACAAACAGTAGAAAATCTAACTAAAATTAAATTATACCACAGGTAATATATTTGATACCATACAACAGAGTAACAAAGTTTCAACTTTCATTAGATCCAGCAGTTTAAAATATGTTCATGGCAAACATGTGTATACCAGTGGCAGATTCATGTTGATGTATGGCAAAACCAATACAATATTGTAAAGTAATTAGCCTCCAATTAAATAAATTTATATTAAAAAATTAAAAAAATATTTTCATGGGCTCAGATTTTTTCAGTGATTTTATTTTCCCTTCTTTGTCAGCTTCATTTTAGAACTTCTTCTGTTTTGATTGTAGAATGGCTGCCAACTGCCATCAGTGCTACATTCATCTTTCTTGTGTCTATCTGTAATGTTTTACAATAGCGCACACTCTTAAAATCAAAGAGAAATTTTCTTAGAATCTTAAGCATACTCTTAAAAAACATTGTTTATGTCCTTCCTGGAATATTCCCTGGAAATGTAGATTGGGTCACTTTATATCATTCATACCCTCAAATAAAAGTTGAGTGTTGTGTCAATCTCTCTTATGGCACATAACTGCATGGGGAAGGGGTAATTTTATACCTCAAAAAGGACTCTGTATTATGAGAAACTGATGCCAGGTTAGTAATAAAGATTATATATTGTATGAACACATAGAGAAATATTCAAACCATGTTCATCAAAATGTTAGCAGTAGTTTTCTCTAAGTGCAGGTACTTGAATATTTAATAATGTAAATGTGTTATTTTATAGCCAGATTAAAAAATACTGCTCTAAGGGTTTTTTCCTCAGCTTTATTGAAATATAATTGACATATATTAATGTGTAATTTTAAATTATACAGTGTGATGATTTGATATATGAATACATTGTGAAATGATTATCATAGTGAGATTATTATTGTAATCATAATAAAATGTTATTGTAATAGGGAAAAACAAGTCTGACCCCATATTAGACCTGTTCCTTTTACTTTAGCCTTTGTGCTCTGTCGCCTGTGCATAGTCATGCTAGATCTGCATCTTTCACAAAATAACGTTGCTTACAGCCTGAGAGATACATGCTAGCCTATTCTCAAGGCTCTAATCTTGATCTCTGATCAAATACAGAGAACAGTATTTGTCTTGTTGGAAGTTTACAGGAACATCCTTACTTGATCTACCTGATAAATGCAAGAACAAAGGATTCTGACAGCAAGAAGTTTGTAACAACTAACCATACCCCTCCCTCACCTTGCCTTTAAAAGTACCTGGCTGAAACCCTTCCGAAAGTTCAGGTTTTAGGGGGCACAAGCCACCTACATCCTTGCATGATACTTCAATAATCTTTCTCTGCTCCAGACTCCAATATTTCAGTTTGTTTGGCCTTCCTGTGTGTCAGGCACACAAGCTTACATTTGGTAACATTATTGATAAGTTAATACATCTATTATCTCACATAATTACCATTTATGTGTATATGTGTGGTGAGAACATCAACTCTTTCAAATTTCAAAAATGCAATATAATTTTGTTAATTATAGTCACCATGCTGTACATTAAATCCTTAGAACTCATCTTATAAATGGAAGTTAGTAACCTTTGACCATCATCTGCCCATTTTCCCCAAAGCCCCAGACCCTGATAATCACCAGTTGACTCTTTGTTTTGATGAGACTGACACTTGTATTCTGTATGTGAGATCACACAATATTTGTCTTTTCTATCCAAATTATTTCAGTTAGTATTATGTCCTCAAAGCTCATTCATGTTTTCAAAAATGGCTTTTTTTCTTTTTTATGGCTGAATAATATTTCATTGTATATAGTGTCACATTTTCTTCATCTATTTATCAATGAATGGACAGGTTGTTTCCATACCTTGCTGCTGTGAATAACTGCAATGAACGTGAGGATGCATATAATCTCTTGCTCCAAGTTTTTAAACATTAATTTTATTGGCAAATTATCTAGTGGAAATTGAATCAAACTTCATTATTTTTGGTAACCTGTTCTGAACTTCATATAATTGGGAAATTAACCACTCATGAAATCTGGTTTTACATAGAGTTCACCATCAACTATAGAACAGGGAAAGAGCAGATACTTATTTTCTCAAACTCTCTTATTTAGCAAATTAAATCCAAACTCCTAGTCTTTGAACTATTTTGATGAAAAACAGAATAGAGTGTGGAGAATTAATTCTGAATCACCAACAAAGGTGATGTCTAATTTCCAGAAGTAGTAATTGCCATAGAACCTAGGGGGCTCCCATTGTCCAGTGCTGACCCTGTCTACAGTGAAGTCAGAAATACAAGTGTTTGGAAACAGTGGAAATGATGTCCTTACCCAAAGGGTTCTGAAGTTTTGTTTTGACTTTAGCTGTGACTTAAAGTCTTCTTTGTTCCTTTCTATTTTCCAAGACAGATTCTCCAGTTTTTTCTGCATTACTCTGAGTGATTCTGTACTAAAACTGCTTTTGCACTTATATCTGCTTGAACCAGTGTCATTTTCAATCAAGAACTGTGATGGATAACGTATACAATAAAGTGGAAAAGATATTTGCTTTATGAGGAATATATTTAGACTTTGTATATCAGAATCTAGATAAGAAATTTGAAAGCACATAAACTGGCTCCAGCATAGCATTATTTTAAACTGCAAAGCTATTCTTATCATACTCACAGAATTAAACATAAAAATAGTACTAAATATTAGTTCTAAATGTAGGAAGATTCTCCAACATTGTGGTTCATTATAGAGAACATATCTAGTTCATTAGTAAGGCAATGAACACTTGTCAAATTTGCACGTGTTGATAATATTGCACTCTGGATGTGGGAGTTCATAGAACTATGGGAGTTGATATCATCTTAATCTTAAAAGAAGATTGAAGAAATCCCCAAATCAGTGCAGAGATGTGTCTTTATACTAACAAATGTAATCTTATGATACAATTAAACAATATGTAATCTTATGATATATTTAAACAATAATGCCTTTAGCCACAACTTCCTAGGGCACAGAGGGGTATTCCACAGGAGTGGTCAAGGTGCCCATGTTTAGCATTGAGAGACTTGTGTCTGTTGTAAAACTTAAAATGGGGAGGGCTCCACCTAAAAGTAAAATTTCTGGCCTATGGCCACAGTTCCTGAAAAAAATAATTACTTTGATAAAATAGTATATGGGCAACAAAGAAAAAAACACCCCTGATAAACACAGAGTGACTAGGTTTGAGATAGAGTGAGAACGAGAGTGAGAGTGAGAGATTTGGTCAGTGACTCATAACATGACAAAAGCATAAGTGACATTTCTTTAAATGATCAAGCAGAAATTGAATTCTATCATTTAAAATCTGAAGACTAAAGTTTTTACAAAATTTCTTTGTGTAAGTGTTTTTAGAGGAGAAAAAAATAAGTTTTATGATAAGTTAGAAAGAAGCAAGAAGTTGATACTCTGGCAGAAATTTGAGAGACACAAAATGTTAGCATTTATTATGTGCCAGACCCCACTAGAAGAGTTCTTACTTAATCCTCACAAAAATCCAATGAGATGTGCAATTATCTTTAATTATCAGACATAAAAACTAGGTGCAGAGATACTGAACAGCTTCCAAGAGTACACAGTAAAGGAAAGAGCTGGGATTTCAGCCAGTACTCTAATTCTAGAGTGTACACTTGACCACTATGTGTATGAACAAAGAAAGACACGAAAAATCTGTATAAAATTTGAGTACAGAATAGGACAAAGAACAAAAAGCCTCTCAAATTAAAAAGGCATGAATCAAAATACACACAGACCATATATATATATGCATGCCGGCTAAACTGCTTCAGTCATGTTCGACTTTTTGTGACCCCATGAACTTTGGCCCACCAGGCTCCTCTGTCCGTGGGATACTCCAGGCAAGAATGCACGAATGGGTTGCCATGCCCTCTTCCAGGGGATCTTCCCGACCTGCATCTCCTACATCTCCTGCATTGGCAGGCGGGTTGTTTATCACTACCACCACCTGGGAAGCCTAAATATATATATATATATATATATATGAAGATCCCTTGGAGGAAGACATGGCAACCCACTCCAGTATTCTTGCCTGGAGCATCCCATGGACAAGAGTCTGGCATGCTACAGTCCATAGAGTTGCAAAGAGTCAGACATGACTGAAGTGACATAGCATGCATGCACATATATGTGTGTGTGTGTGTGTGTGTGTATGTGTGTGTGTGTATCCCAAATGCATGGGAAACAACATCAATAACCCCAAAAGATGAACCACAAATACATCATAGAATGTGTTTGTTTGTATATAATTCAGCTATCTGGTGAAAGCAGTCATCTCTGGGTTTTCCTGTTGAGCGTGGTTTCACACAGTAGAGGAAAAACATCATCATAACGTACACTAATAATAATGAGGCAGATTATAAATACACACATACACAACAATTCAAGAAATGCTAAATGATGCAATGATGCAATTAGATTCATAGGAGTGTAACATACATGATGTTATTAGGTGAGATTTTTTTGTGTGTATGTCAATTTATTCATTGTTTTTGAGCAACCACTATACCCCAAGCACTTGGGATTTCTTTTGAACTAAAAAATAAACTTAAAAGCCCTGCACTTGAAAAAGAAAGTGAAAGTGAAGTCACTCAGTCATGCCTGACTCTTTGTGACCCCATGGACTATAGCCTGCCAGGCTCCTCCATCCATGGGATTTTCCAGGCTAGCATACTAAAGTGGGTTGCTGTTTCCTTCTCCAGGGGAATCTTCCCCACCCAGGGATCAAACCCACGTCTCCCACATTGTAGGCAGACTCTTTACCATCTGAGTCACCAGGGAATTCAGATTTAAAATTGAGTAGTTTAATAAGGGACAATTTCATATAGTATGTCACAAAAGTGAAAATGAAAGTTACTCAGTTGTGTCCAACTCTTTGCCACCCCATGGACTATACAGTCCATCAAATTTTCCAGCCAGAATGCTGGAGTGGGTAGCCTTTCCCTTCTCCATAGGATCATCCCAACCCAGGTATCGAACCCAGGTCTCCCACATTGCATGCGGATTCTTTACCAGCTGAACCACAAGAGGAAGCCCATAGTATGTCACAAGGTAATTTTCAAATGGATGGGAGAAATGTCAATAATGGTAAGGAAAATTGGGTATGCAAGATTTGAGATGAGAGTTGAGATGAGGTTGATTTTTTCAAAAGCAGTATTAGAGCAAATCATGAAGAAGATGATAGAGTTGTCCATAGAAACATCTGTCAAAATTTTCTGGCATTTATGGCAGTGTGAAGACCCTAAGGCAGGAGAGAATCTTGTGTTCAAGGAATGTCAAGAAGGTCAGTGCAGCAAAGCGCTTATGGGAAAGAGGAATAGAAAGAAAACAATGGAAGGCTGGATCAAGTAGGGCCTACTAGGCTATCTTACGGAACTTAAGATTTTAACTTTTAAATGTATGATGCCATTGCAGGGCTTTAACTAGGAATTTACTGGTCTGATTAAGATTTTTAAAGAATTATCCTGGCAGCTGTGTTGACAAAAGAATGGAGATAGGGAATTCCCAGGTGGTCTAGTGGTTAAGAAACCACCTTACAATGGAGAGTGCACAGGTTTGACCACTGATCAGGGGACTGAGATCCCTCATGCCTCTGAGCAACTGAGCCTGGGTACCACAACTACTGAGCTTGTGCTCTAGAGCCTGAACTCTGCAGCAAGAGAGGGCACCATAAGTACCTCAACTAGGGAGTGGCTCCCACTTAACACAACTAAAGAAGGCCTACATGCAGGAAGGAAGATCCAGCACAATTAAAAATACATAAATAAATATATACATTAATAAAATATTTTTAAAAAAGAATGGAGATGAGGAGTGTGAGAGGTATAATAGATGCAGATGTTGCAATAAGGGACCCATAGTACTAGTTTAGGAAAGAGGTTATGATTATGACCAAGTGATTAGGTGCAATTATACCCAGTAAAAGGGTATAAGAAAGAGTGGCAAGTAAGGTGCCAAGAAAAGTAAGTGTGGTATATTGGAAACCAAGCAAAGAAATGAATTACTGTATAGGGAATGATCACACACACCAAATGTTGCTGGTAGCTCAAATAAAATGAGGTTTGGAAACTGACCATTGGATGCAACAGTATGGAGAACACTGGCTTTTGTAAAAAGCAATTTGGCTGGAGTACTGGGAGTGAAAGCCAGAGGAGAATGGACTTAAGAGAGTATGGGTAAAAAAGGAACCTGAGATAGCAAATATGTGCAACTCTTTTGAGGAATGTTATTGCAAACTAAAGTGATAGCTCATTAAGGTAAATGTGATCAAGAGGTTTTCTTTCTCTATTTTTAATGGAAGAAATTAAGGAGTGTTTGAATGGTAATAAGAATGATCCAGTAAAAAGTGAAATTTTGATGTAGAAGAGAGAGAGGGGAATATTATGGGAGGTAATATCTTTAGGTAGGATACTGAAATGGGGTGGATTTAGTGCCACAGAGTGACTGGAACTGATGAAGATTCACGGAGAGTTCATCTTTGATAATAGAAAGGAAGGAGAGATGTATCTTTGACGCTGAAGGAGCTAAGGTATTAGAGATCTGTGAATGGTCTCTTCTGATTGCTTCAAATTTACAAAGAAGTTAAAAGGAATGCCACTAACTGAGAGTATAGGCATGCTTCTGCATTTGTGGGTAATAGGGTGTCTGCTGCTAAGTCACTTCAGTCATGTCCGACCCTGTGTGACGCCAGAGACGGCAGCCCACCCGGCTCCCCCGTCCCTGGGATTCTCCAAGCAAAAACACTGGAGTGGGTTGCCATTTCCTTCTCCAATGCAGGAAAGTGAAAAGTGAAAGTGAAGTTGCTCAGTTGTGTCTGACCCTCAGCAACCCCATGGACTGCAGCCTTCCAGGATCCTCCAACCATGGGATTTTCCAGGCAAGAGTATTGAAGTGGGGTGCCATTGCCTTCTCCAAGTAGGGTGTCTACTCAAATGTAAATTTGTATTTGGTGTGGAAAGGAAGAAACATTTCATTTTGATGTCACCTTTTATTAATTTCTGTTAATAGGTAGTCTAAAATGTTGAAATTCCTGAACACTAAATTCCTGTGGTAACTTTCTTTCTGCAATATAAGAACATATGGAAGCCTATTCCATGAAATTTGAATTAGTAAGAAAATTTGGGGGGAATTTTAAAAGATTACCATTAAATCCTTGACCTTCAGTAATATTTGCTCAAGCCATCTCAAGGAATATGACTGCTATTTTGTTCATTATGACTCAGATGTAGTTATATTACAAACTGAATCCAAAATGTTTACTGTTAGAATTCACTTACATATCAATCATTTCTATCAGTTTTATCACAGGATTTTATGTTGTAAATAGAAGTTTGACATGATATTCCTGTTCACATTTGGATTTTAGGTAGTACATACGTACGTAAATAAAGAACTTGGAAATCAACAGCTTCTAAGCACTTTTATGATAGAGAGTATTTATTACCTCGGGTAAGCAAACACTAATCTAGAGCCAGACATCTTGGAATGTGAAGTCAAGTGGGCCTTAGAAAGCATCACTACGAACAAAGCTAGTGGAGGTGATGGAATTCCAGTTGAGCTGTTTCAAATCCTGAAAGATGATGCTGTGAAAGTGCTACACTCAATCTGCCAGCAAATTTGGAAAACTCGGCAGTGGCCACAGGCCTGGAAAAGGTCAGTTTTCATTCCAATTCCAAAGAAAGGCAATGCAAAAGAATGCTCCAATTACCGCACAATTGCACTCATCTCACATGCTAGTAAAGTAATGCTCAAAATCCTCCAAGCCAGGCTTCAGCAATACGTGAACCGTGAACTCCCTGATGTTCAAGCTGGCTTTAGAAAAGGCAGAGGAACCAGAGATCAAATTGCCAACATCCGCTGGATCATGGAAAAAGCAAGAGAGTTCCAGAAAAACATCTACTTCTGCTTTATCGACTATGCCAAAGCCTTTGACTGTGTGGATCACAATAAACTGTGGAAAATTCTGAAAGAGATGGGAATACCAGACCACCTAACCTGCCTCTTGAGAAATCTGTATGCAGGTCAGGAAGCAACAGTTAGGACTGGACATGGAACAACAGACTGGTTCCAAATAGGAAAAGGAGTAAACTCCAGTACTTTGGCCACCTCATGCGAAGAGTTGACTCATTGGAAAAGACTCTGATGCTGGGAGGGATTGGGGGCAGGAGGAGAAGGGGACGACCGAGGATGAGATGGCTGGATGGCATCACTGACTCGATGCATGTGAGTCTGAGTGAACTCCGAGAGATGGTGATGAACAGGGAGGCCTGGCGTGCTGCGATTCATGGGGTCGCAAAGATTCGGACACGACTGAGCGACTGAACTGAACTGAACTGAAGCAAACATTACAAAATTAAAAATGATGAATCTCCTGAGATTTTCTGAGATAAAATTAGATATTCTTAGAAATAAAAAACTATCAGAAACTGTTGAAAAATTGAAGAAAATATTTGAGCCACCATGATTGAGTTTATGTATCTTAATACAAAACTAATAGGTAAAAGGCATTCAGAATCTTCTTTATTTATTGATATGTATTTCACCTATTTGTAACATTTATTTTTAGAAAGTTTCTTTGATTTCAATTTCCCTAATACATAAAACTGAATTTATGTAACAGAATATACCGATGCCTTATATATTTGATATATCCAATAACATCAGTCCTTAACATTACTCATTTTTGTATTGAACAACGTGTGTGTATAATTACTTTAGATTGGCAATCTAGCACACCTGAATACTGTTGTCTTGTTAGTATTAACTGTAGAAGAACATTTGACTAGGGCAATTTGAGCTATAGATAATAAATTATAAATTCAAGAGAACTGATCCTTCATCCATTAAGCAATTAATAAAGCAATATTCATTGGGTACCTAATAGGTACCAGGTAATGATGGGTACTAGGGACATTACAAAGAATAAGCACAATCAATCTCAAACCTTAAAGAAAATGGATTTTAGTAGCCCCAGGATAAGCCAATTTCCAAATGTTTTCTTTGACTAACAGTCTCAAAATTGGTGAGTGGGAATATTCTTATGCAGGTCATGCTTTCACAAATTTATACTTAACCTGACCTGGACAATCATTCAAACTGCCTAATCCTTTGTACATATATGATTTTAAACCAGGGTATACATGAGTACATGGTTTTGTCCATAAATTTTATGTCATTTTATAGTTTACAGATGCTAGTTTCTTTTAAATATTAGGGGTTTCACAATACATGAAGTAACACTACATACCTTCTAAATTCTAGCACAATAGTTATGAGTGAAAAATCAAAGTAAAACCAGATCAGAAAACATGACTCAGTTTTCAAAGCGGGCTTAGAATTTTCTTCTCTTGAATTAAAATTACCTTTTAGGGCAAATAAAGTACCTAGAGGCACCTTCAGTCCTCTCCTAAAGGAGAAGTTCTGTGCCTTGTTATTTTAAGGTCCTGAGCGAGAGCCATGGGATTAACCATTCTTAAACCTCTTGTTTAATAAATGACTCCAAATCCTTTAATCACAGTGGGGAATAAATTGTGGAGAGGAATGCTGAATCAGTATTACAGAGAATAGTACCGAGAATAATACAGAGTATTCTCAGTTATACAAAGAACAGTACCTCCTTAGACCTGGGCCAGTGTGGCCCTGATTCAGGCCCTGGATTGCAGAGGGCCTAGTGCTACAGAGTGCCTTCCTGGGCATGTCTACATCCCTCTGTGATGTATGGGACTGACCAGACCACAGTGACTATGACCCTACAAAGTATAGGGATGACTCTTCCGCCTTTTTTATAAGTCTTAACACTGTGTCCCAAGCATTAATACTGTTGCATTTCACAACACATTATACTCTGTGAAGAAAAGCCAACCAAAGCAATTTAGGTAATGAAAACGCTTTTTGTAAGCATGTCACTGAAAAATGCTTTTTATATTCTTAGCGCAGAGAAATCCTTCACATGCCACCCAACATCAAAAGCGACTATTTTAATAGGAACAAACTCAACCACTACAGTTGAGAATAATAGATGTATAACCACAGAAGAACTGATGCTAAAGCTGAAGATCCAATACTTTAGCCACCTGATATGAAGGGCCGACTCACTAGAAAAGACCCTGATGTTGGGAAAGATTGAAGGCAGGAGAAGGAGGGGAAGACAGAGAACGATATAGATGAATGGCATCTCTAACTCAATGAACGTGAGTTTGAGCAAACTGAGGGAGAAGGCCAAGGACAGGGAAACTTGGCATGCCACAGCTCATGGGGTCACAAAGAGTAGGACATAACTGACTGAATGAGCAACAACGGCCACAGAAAGTTGATCATTTACCATTAAAAAAGAAAGATATATCAAGCCACATAAGACAGCCCTAGTTCAAGTGTATTTCATATCCTCATTGCCTTTACTGACACTGGTTTGTGCCCATGTCCCCTTCATTTCCTACACTACAGCCATATCAGTGTTTCTTCTGTTGTGCTCCCTGGGCAAGCTCATTTCTGCCTTAGTCTTAGTTGCAATTTTTTTCCTTTATTAACATTTCACATTTCTTCACTGTAAAGTCACTCTGTTTTTTTCCCTCTCTATAGTGTATTCTTTGGGGGCAAGTCACTATGCATACACACTTGAGTGGAAATTCCACTCCATCGCCTTCAGAGTGGAGTACCTACATAAATTATTTAGAATTTTTCTAACTAGAGATTTGTCTATTTTTCCATGTTTATTTATCAGATCATTTATTTATATCAGTATGAATTCATGCATATTTATTTTACCCTTTGGCTTATAAATCAATGCTATGTGCTTTACTTCTCATTTTTGGTCACTGAGAACTCTTTCTGGATTCTATGTCCCTTGGCATGTACCCTTTCAATGTGATTTTTTGTTTCTTAGCACTTCCTTACTCTGTAATTATAAGATGCTTTGGGTTCATCTTGTACATTTCTTCCCTTAGTCCTAGAATTAGATATATTCCCAATTAGTGTGGTTCCTCTCATTGGCATACGGTACAAGAAGCAAGTATTTGAATGGTAGGTGTTTTCATTGCTACTGGGATATGATGACTTCAGGGACCTCTCAGCCTATAGATCAAAGAGATATATACATGCCTACTGGTCATTATAGATACATATCTGTTTTCCTTTAGGTAAGCACTGATACCAATTGGTTTTCTATAGGTAAGCATGAGTTCTTAACTAATGTCTCCAAATCCAGTCCATTATTACATGGAATGTCTTATCTTCCCAACGTTTGTATATAACCTTCCACTCCAATAGTAGCAAACTTGACTTCTATTATCTGTCATTCACATATTAATAGTTCAGTTACATAATATATATATAATATATACAAATGTAATATATCAGAATCTTAACTGTGCCACCATAGGAAACAACCTCATAAGTTATTACTTATGTATAATATTTATGTATAGTTTCTTTTGCCTTTAGTCTTACAAACTGTACTCATTTACAAAATTATTTAGATTAGCACATTCTTTTTTCCTTACCTTCTATGTGGTTGTTTTATATATTTGTCATACAGTTAAATTATTTTGTCATATTCAGCATTTCATCACGGGATTCTCTGAACTCCTAGATGAGATTAGTATTTTCAAATTGCATTATTTGTGGTTCACTGTTTATGCCTCTTGAGAAACCTGTATGCAGGTCAGGAAGCAACAGTTAGAATTAGACATGGAACAACAGACTGGTGACAAATAGGAAAAGGAGTACGTCAAGGCTGTATATTGTCATCCTGCTTATTTAACTTATATGCAAAGTACATCATGAAAAACCCTGGGCTGGAGGAAACACAAGCTGGAATCAAGATTGTTGGGAGAAATATCAATAACCTCAGATATGCAGATGACAGAAAGTGAAGAGGATCTAAAGAGTCTCTTGATGAAAGTGAAAGAGGAGAGTGAAAAAGTTGGCTTAAAGCTCAACATTCAGAAAACTAAGATCATGGCATTTGGTCCCATCACTTCAAGGCAAATAGATGGGGAAATAGTGGAAACAATGGCTGACTTTATTTTTCTGGGCTCCAAATCACTGCAAATGGTCATTGCACCCATCAAATTAAAAGATGCTTACTGCTTGGAAGGAAACTTATGACCAACCTAGACAGTATATTAAAATGCAGAGACATTTCCTTGTAAACAAAGGTCCACCTGGTCAAGGCTATGGTTTTCCCAGTAGTCATGCATGGATGTGAGAGTTGGACTATAAAGAAAGCTGAGCGCTGAAGAATTGATGATTTTGAACTGTGGTGTTGGAGATGACTGTTGAGAGTCCCTTGGACTGCAAGGAGATCCAACCAATCCATTCTAAAGGAGGTCAGTCCTGGGTGTTCATTGGAAGGACTGATTTTGAAGCTGAAACTCCAATGCTTTGGCCACCTGATGTGAAGAGCTGATTCATTTGAAAAGACTCTGATGTTGGGAAGGATTGAAGGCAGGAGGAGAAGGGGATGACAGAGAATGAGATGGTTGGATGGCATCACCGATTCAGTGGACATGAGTTTGGGTGAACTCCAAGAGTTGGTGATGGACAGGGAGGCTTGGTGTGCTGTGGTTCATGGGGTCACAAAGAGTCGGACACAACTGAGCAACAGAACTGAACTGTTTATGCTTAAAGTTTTATGTGTTTTGACGAAAGCATGTGTCATGTATCTACAATTATATTATCATATAATGTAGCTTCACTGCCTTAAAAATCCTCTATACTCCATCTTTTAAACCCCCACTTCTAATACCCTGGCGACCAGTGATATTTCCACTATCTCTGTAGTTTCACATTTTTCAGAATGTCATTTAATGGAATCCTATAGTATGTAACCTTTTAAGGTTGGTTTCAATTACTTAGCTATATGCATTTATTCAGTCATTTCTTTTCATATCTTGATAGCTCATTTTTTCAAGTTGGTGACTAATTCTTCATTGTATGGTTGTAACAGAGTTTTGTTTCCATGTATCTATTAGGGACACTGTGTTTGCTTCCAGTTTTTGCAATTAAGGGAAAAGCTGTTATAAACATTTGCATACAGATTTTTGTATGCACATAAGTTTTCAAAGCCATTGGGTAAATACTCAGAAGTAGAAAATGCTAAACACAGAGTGCAATAGCTGGTTCTTATGGTAAGACTATGTTTAGCTCTATAAGAAGCTTACAAACTGTCTCCCAAAGTTGTACTCTTTTGCATTCCACAACAAATGACTAAGCATTCCTACTCTCCACATTTCTTGCCTGAAATTGGTATTGTTGGAGTTTTGAGATTTTAGCCTTGCTGCTGCTGCTGCTGCTGCTAAGTCACTTCAGTTGTGTCCGACTCTGTGCGACCCCATAGACGGCAGCCCACCAGGCTCCCTCGTCCCTGGGATTCTCCAGGCAAGAACACTGGAGTGGGTTGCCATTTCCTTCTCCAATGCATGAAAGTGTAAAATAAAAATGAAGTTGCTCTGTCATGTCTGACTCTGAGCGACCCCATGGACTGTAGCCTACCAGGCTCCTCCATCCATGGGATTTTCCAGGCAAAGTACTGGAGTGGGGTGCCATCGCCTTCTCCTTAGCCTTGCTAGTAGATGTTAATGGTATCTTACTGATGTTTTAATTTAAAATTCTTGAATAATAAATTACGTTGGACATCTTTTCACCTGCTATTTGCCATTCATATATATTAGTCAGCAATGTATTTATTTCAGGTCTTTTTACCCATTTTTAATCAGGTTATTTTTTTTTACTATTATTGTAGAGTTTTAAAAATCCTTTATAGAGTTTGAATCCAAGTCCTTAATCAGATTTATACTTTGCAAGTATTTTCCCCCAGTCTGTGACCCTGTCTTTTCATTCTACTTTCAGTGTCATTTGCAGAGCAGAAGCTTTAAGCTTTATATTTATTAATTCATAATATCACTTTTTTCTCTTATATATTATGCTTTTATTCTTATATTTAAAAACTCATCCTAACCTCAAGGCCCTATAACTTTTTTCCTGTTTTTTTTTTTTGTGGAAAATTTATAGATTTTCATTTTACATTTAAATCTATTATTTAGTTTGTGCATGTATGTCCTAATATTATAAATTATATGTCTAGTTTCAGTTATTTATATATAGATATTCAATCTTCCCAGCACCATTTGCTGAAAATAATGTATTTTATCCATTGACTTGTCTTTGCTTCTTTGTCTTGCCTTTGACTGTATTTGTGTGAATGTTTCTAGACACTGTACTCTGTTCCATTGATTTGTATCTTAATTTCATTATCACAATGTTCTGATCAATGTAACATTATATTAAGTCTTGAAATCATTTAGTGTAAGTCTTTAGCCTTATTTTTATTTAATACTGTTTTGGCTCTTCTATATATTTGTCTCTCCATATAAACTTTAGAATCATTTATTGATATCTGCAAAATTCCTTGCTAAAATTTTGATGAAATTTGCATTGTGTCTATAGATCAAGTTTAGAAGAATTGACAGTGCAAAAATACTGAATATTCTGATCAATAAACAAGAAGAACTTCTTTGTTTCTTTTCAGAATTTTGTGTACCTCTTCATTTACAGGTTTTTTGTGTGTTTTCCTGGATTTATGCTTACTTTTTGATGATAAAATAAATGCTACTTTCTTTTACTATTAAGTTGCAATTGTTCACTGCTGGTATATAGAAAAATAATTAACTACTGATCAGTTCAGTTCAGTGATGTCCGACTCTTTGCAACACCATGGACTGCAGCATGCCAGGCCTCCTTGTCCATCACCAACTCCTGGAGTTTACCCAAATTCATGTCCATTAAATCAGTGATGCCATCCAACCATCTCATCCTCTGTTATCCCCTTCTCCTCCTGCCCTCAATCTTTCCCAGCATCATGGTCCTTTTTTTCTTTTTCCTTTTTTTAATTATTTTTTTAAAATATAAACTTATTTATTTTAATGGAGGTTAATTACTTTACAATACTGTATTGGTTTTGCCATACATCAACGGTCTTTTCAAATGAGTTAGCTCTTTGCATCAGGTGGCCAAAGTATTGGAGTTTCAACTTCACATCAGTCCTTCCAGTGAACACCCAGGAATGATATCTTTTAGAATGGACTGGTTGGATCTCCTTGCAAGGGATTCTCAAGAGTCTTCTCCAATACCACAGTTCAAAAGCATCAATTCTTCAGTGCTCAGCTTTCTTTATAGTCCAACTCTCACATCCATGCATGACTACTGGAAAAAACATAGCCTTGACCAGACGGACCTTTGTTTGCAAGGAAATGTCTCTGCATTTTAATATGCTGTCTAGGTTGGTCATAACTTTCCTTTCAAGGAGTAAGCATCTTTTAATTTGNTTTGAACTGTGGTGTTGGAGATGACTGTTGAGAGTCCCTTGGACTGCAAGGAGATCCAACCAATCCATTCTAAAGGAGGTCAGTCCTGGGTGTTCATTGGAAGGACTGATTTTGAAGCTGAAACTCCAATGCTTTGGCCACCTGATGTGAAGAGCTGATTCATTTGAAAAGACTCTGATGTTGGGAAGGATTGAAGGCAGGAGGAGAAGGGGATGACAGAGAATGAGATGGTTGGATGGCATCACCGATTCAGTGGACATGAGTTTGGGTGAACTCCAAGAGTTGGTGATGGACAGGGAGGCTTGGTGTGCTGTGGTTCATGGGGTCACAAAGAGTCGGACACAACTGAGCAACAGAACTGAACTGTTTATGCTTAAAGTTTTATGTGTTTTGACGAAAGCATGTGTCATGTATCTACAATTATATTATCATATAATGTAGCTTCACTGCCTTAAAAATCCTCTATACTCCATCTTTTAAACCCCCACTTCTAATACCCTGGCGACCAGTGATATTTCCACTATCTCTGTAGTTTCACATTTTTCAGAATGTCATTTAATGGAATCCTATAGTATGTAACCTTTTAAGGTTGGTTTCAATTACTTAGCTATATGCATTTATTCAGTCATTTCTTTTCATATCTTGATAGCTCATTTTTTCAAGTTGGTGACTAATTCTTCATTGTATGGTTGTAACAGAGTTTTGTTTCCATGTATCTATTAGGGACACTGTGTTTGCTTCCAGTTTTTGCAATTAAGGGAAAAGCTGTTATAAACATTTGCATACAGATTTTTGTATGCACATAAGTTTTCAAAGCCATTGGGTAAATACTCAGAAGTAGAAAATGCTAAACACAGAGTGCAATAGCTGGTTCTTATGGTAAGACTATGTTTAGCTCTATAAGAAGCTTACAAACTGTCTCCCAAAGTTGTACTCTTTTGCATTCCACAACAAATGACTAAGCATTCCTACTCTCCACATTTCTTGCCTGAAATTGGTATTGTTGGAGTTTTGAGATTTTAGCCTTGCTGCTGCTGCTGCTGCTGCTAAGTCACTTCAGTTGTGTCCGACTCTGTGCGACCCCATAGACGGCAGCCCACCAGGCTCCCTCGTCCCTGGGATTCTCCAGGCAAGAACACTGGAGTGGGTTGCCATTTCCTTCTCCAATGCATGAAAGTGTAAAATAAAAATGAAGTTGCTCTGTCATGTCTGACTCTGAGCGACCCCATGGACTGTAGCCTACCAGGCTCCTCCATCCATGGGATTTTCCAGGCAAAGTACTGGAGTGGGGTGCCATCGCCTTCTCCTTAGCCTTGCTAGTAGATGTTAATGGTATCTTACTGATGTTTTAATTTAAAATTCTTGAATAATAAATTACGTTGGACATCTTTTCACCTGCTATTTGCCATTCATATATATTAGTCAGCAATGTATTTATTTCAGGTCTTTTTACCCATTTTTAATCAGGTTATTTTTTTTTACTATTATTGTAGAGTTTTAAAAATCCTTTATAGAGTTTGAATCCAAGTCCTTAATCAGATTTATACTTTGCAAGTATTTTCCCCCAGTCTGTGACCCTGTCTTTTCATTCTACTTTCAGTGTCATTTGCAGAGCAGAAGCTTTAAGCTTTATATTTATTAATTCATAATATCACTTTTTTCTCTTATATATTATGCTTTTATTCTTATATTTAAAAACTCATCCTAACCTCAAGGCCCTATAACTTTTTTCCTGTTTTTTTTTTTTGTGGAAAATTTATAGATTTTCATTTTACATTTAAATCTATTATTTAGTTTGTGCATGTATGTCCTAATATTATAAATTATATGTCTAGTTTCAGTTATTTATATATAGATATTCAATCTTCCCAGCACCATTTGCTGAAAATAATGTATTTTATCCATTGACTTGTCTTTGCTTCTTTGTCTTGCCTTTGACTGTATTTGTGTGAATGTTTCTAGACACTGTACTCTGTTCCATTGATTTGTATCTTAATTTCATTATCACAATGTTCTGATCAATGTAACATTATATTAAGTCTTGAAATCATTTAGTGTAAGTCTTTAGCCTTATTTTTATTTAATACTGTTTTGGCTCTTCTATATATTTGTCTCTCCATATAAACTTTAGAATCATTTATTGATATCTGCAAAATTCCTTGCTAAAATTTTGATGAAATTTGCATTGTGTCTATAGATCAAGTTTAGAAGAATTGACAGTGCAAAAATACTGAATATTCTGATCAATAAACAAGAAGAACTTCTTTGTTTCTTTTCAGAATTTTGTGTACCTCTTCATTTACAGGTTTTTTGTGTGTTTTCCTGGATTTATGCTTACTTTTTGATGATAAAATAAATGCTACTTTCTTTTACTATTAAGTTGCAATTGTTCACTGCTGGTATATAGAAAAATAATTAACTACTGATCAGTTCAGTTCAGTGATGTCCGACTCTTTGCAACACCATGGACTGCAGCATGCCAGGCCTCCTTGTCCATCACCAACTCCTGGAGTTTACCCAAATTCATGTCCATTAAATCAGTGATGCCATCCAACCATCTCATCCTCTGTTATCCCCTTCTCCTCCTGCCCTCAATCTTTCCCAGCATCATGGTCCTTTTTTTCTTTTTCCTTTTTTTAATTATTTTTTTAAAATATAAACTTATTTATTTTAATGGAGGTTAATTACTTTACAATACTGTATTGGTTTTGCCATACATCAACGGTCTTTTCAAATGAGTTAGCTCTTTGCATCAGGTGGCCAAAGTATTGGAGTTTCAACTTCACATCAGTCCTTCCAGTGAACACCCAGGAATGATATCTTTTAGAATGGACTGGTTGGATCTCCTTGCAAGGGATTCTCAAGAGTCTTCTCCAATACCACAGTTCAAAAGCATCAATTCTTCAGTGCTCAGCTTTCTTTATAGTCCAACTCTCACATCCATGCATGACTACTGGAAAAAACATAGCCTTGACCAGACGGACCTTTGTTTGCAAGGAAATGTCTCTGCATTTTAATATGCTGTCTAGGTTGGTCATAACTTTCCTTTCAAGGAGTAAGCATCTTTTAATTTGATGGCTGCAATCACCATTTGCAGTGATTTTGGAGCCCAGAAAAATAAAGTCAGCCACTGTTTCCACTCTTTTCCCATCTATTTGCCATGAAGCGATGGGACCAGATGCTATGATCTTAGTTTTCTGAATGTTGAGCTTTAAGCCAACTTTTCCACTCTCCTCTTTTACTTTTATCAAGAGGCTCTTTCATTCCTCTTCACTTTCTGCCATAAGGGTGGTGTCATCTGCGTATCTGAGGTTATTGATATTTCTCCTGGCAATCTTGATTCCAGCTTGTGCTTCATCTGTATATTAGCTTTATATTTTGAAACCCTGTCAGCCTTGTATCTTTGGTGGTGGGCAAGATGTTTTACATAGATAACTACTTTTTCTGCAAATGAAGTTTTATTTTTTCTTTGTTTATATATACATACATGTATATATACACATACACACACATATATGTATATATATGTATACATGTATATGTATATACATATCAGAGAAGGCAATGGCACCCCACTCCAGTACTCTTGCCTGGAAACTCCCATGGATGGAGGAGCCTGATAGGCTGCAGTCCATGGGGTGGCTGACAGTTGGACACAACTCAGTGACTTCACTTTCACTTTTCACTTTCCTGCATTGGAGAAGGAAATGGCAACCCACTCCAGGGTTCTTGCCTGGAGAATCCCATGGATGGTGGAGCCTGGTGGACTGCCGTCTATGGGGTCGCACAGAGTTGGACACAACTGAAGCGACTTAGCAGCAGCAACAGTATATACGTATATATGTGTGTATATATATATATATATATGTATGCATGTAGCTATATATATATATCTTCCTTTTTATTGCAGTAGCTGAGAATTTCCATACTATATTGAATAGTAGTGGTGAAAGAAGTAATCCCTGCTTGTTCCTATGCTTGCAATATTTTATTACTAAAATTAAGACTCAAAGAAAAACCTTTTACATTTGTATGTATGAATATATTGTATGGTGAATAATGTATATAAAATGAATGCATGTATTTTGATACTTTGAAAAGTAAACAGTAAGATTCTAGAAACAGTTTACTATGCCAAAGTGTTACTGGGTATGCAGTATTATTAAATATTTCCAATTGATGAACAGGCAATTTACAAAGAAAAATGTATAAACTGCCTATAAACATTGAAAAGAGAACAAACTTAGATTGTAATACAAGCAATACAAACTAAAACTAAACTTACATACTTTTCTTATCTATCAGATTGGAAAAAAGTAAGCAAAAACAGACATGACCACCACCTCCTGTGCAACGTTACAAACCTCTGTCTATAGTCCTACAGGCACTCTGTCTACCAGGTAATTGTTTGAATCTATTTGTCATCTCTACTGTATAATCATAAGGGATTTGATATAGGCCATACCTGAATGGTCCAGTGGTTTTCCATACATTCTTCAATTTAAGCCTGATTTTGCAATAAGGAGCTCATGATCTGAGCCACAGTCAGCAAAACCATCCTAAAGAAAAAGAAATGCAAGAAGGCATAGTGGTTGTCAGAGGGAGCTTTACAAATAGCTGAGAAAGAAGAGAAGTGAAAGGCAAAGGAGAAAGGGAAAGATATACCCAACTGAATGTAGAGTTTTAGAGAAGAGCAAGGAGAAATAAGAAAGCATGCTTAAATGAACAATACAAAGAAACAGAGGAAAATAATGGAATGGAAAAGACTAGAGATCTCTTCAAGAAAATTGGAGATACCAGGTGAATATTCCGTGCAAAGATGAGCAAATTAAAAGACAGAAATGGCATGCATCTAACAGAAACAGAAAAGGTTAAGAAGAGATGACAAGAATAGATAGAAGAACTACACAAAAATATCTTAATGACTCAGATAACCATGATGATGTGGTCACCAAACTAGAAACAGACATCCTGGAGTATGAAGTCAAGTGGGCCTTAGGAAGCATTACTACAAACAAGGCTAGTGGAGGTGATATAGTTCCAGTTGAGCTATTTAAAATCCTAAAAGATGATGCAGTTAAAATGCTGTACAGGATACAGGATGCTTGGGGCTGGTACATGGGGATGATCCAGAGAGATCATATGGGGTGGGAGGTGGGAGGGGGATTCAGGATTGGGAGCTCGTATACACCCATGGTGGATTCATGTCAATGTATGGCAAAACCAATACGGTATTGTAAACTAAAATAAAGTAAAAATTAAAAAAAAAAATGCTGTACTCCATAAGCCAGTAAATTTGGAAAACTCAGCAGTGGCCAAAGGACTGGAAAAGGTCAGTTTTCATTTCAATTCCAGTTCAGTTCAGTTCAGTCACTCAGTTGTGCCCGACTCTTTGTGACCCCATGGACTGCAGCACGCCAGGTTTCCCTGTCCATCACCAACTCCCGGAATTCACCCAAACTCATGCCCATTGAGTTGGTGATGCCATCCAAACATCTCATCCTCTGCCGTACACTTCTCCTCTCACCTTGATCTTTCCCAGCATCACGTTCTTTTCAAATGAGTCAGTTTTTTGCCTCAGGTGGCCAAAACATTGGAGTTTCAGATTCAACATCAGTCCTTCCAATGAATATTCAGAACTGATTTCCTTAAGGATAGACTGGTTATACCTCCTTGCAGTTCAAGGGACTCTCAAGAGTCTTCTCCAACACCACAGTTCAAAAGCATCAATTTTTTGGCACTCAGCTTTCTTTATAGTCCACTCTCACATCCATACATGACTACTGGGAAAACCACAGCTTTGACTAGATGGACCTTTGTTGGCAAAGTAGTATCTCTGCTTTTTAATATGCTGTCTAGGTTGGGCATAACTTTTCTTCCAAGGAGAAAGTGTACTTTTAATTTCATGTCTGCAGTCACCATCTGCAGTGGTTTTGGAAACCAAGAAATTAAAGTCTCTCACTGTTTCCACTGTTTGCCCATCTATTTGCCATGAAGTGATGGGACCAGATGCCATGATCTTAGTTTTCTGAATGTTGAGTTTTAAGCCAACTTGAGGGTTCCCTTGTGGCTCAGCTGTTAAATGGTAAGTAGGCCATGATTACTAATATTCTTGAAGATTACTAATTTTCTTGAAGAGATCTCTTCTTTCCCATTCTATTGTTTTCCTCTGTTTCTTTGCATTGTTCACTGAAGAAGGCTTTTTATCTCTCCTTGCTATCCTTTGAAATTCTGCATTCAAGAGGGTATATCTTTCCTTTTCTCCTTTACCTTTCACTTCTCTTCTTTTCTCAGCTATTTGTAAGGCCTCCTCAGACAACCATTTTGCCTCTTTGTATTTCTTTTTTGGGGGGATGGTCTTGATCCCTGTCTCCTATACAATGTTGCCAACCTCCATCCATAGTTTATCAGGCAGTCTATCAGATCTAGTTTCTTAAATCTATTTCTCACTTTCACTGTATAGTCGTAAGGGATTTGATTTAGGTTATACGAGCAAAGTCAAAGAATCTTCAAATTACTATACAATTGCACTCAGTTCACATGCTAGCAAATTAATGTTCAAAATCCTTCAAGCCAGGCTTCAGTGTTATGTGAACCAAGAACTTCCAGGATGTACAAGCTGGATTTAGAAAAGGCAGACTAAACAGAGTTCAAATTGCCAACATCAGTTGGCTCACAGACAAAGCAAGGAAATTCCAGAAAAACATCTATTTCTGCTTCATTGACTATGCTAAAGCCTTTGAACAAATGTGTCACAACAAACTGTGGAAAATTCTTAATGAGAGGGCAATTCTAAACCACTTTACCTCCCTCTTTAGAAGTCTATATGCAGGTCAAGAAGCATCATTTAGAACCGGACATAGAACAACCGTCTGGTTCCAAATTGGGAAAGGAGTACGTCAAGGCTGTATATTGTCACCCTGTTTATTTAGCTTATATGCAGAATACCTCATGTGAAATGCCAGCCTGGAAGACACAAGCTGGAATCATGATTGCTGGGAGAAATATCAACAAAGTCAGATCTGCAGATGATGCCACTCTAATGGCAGAAATTGAAGAGGAACTAAAGAGCCATTTGATGAGGGTAAATGAGGAAATTAGAAAAGCCTGCTTAAAATTCAACATTCAAAAAACGAAGATGACATCGGGTCCCATCATATTACGTCAAATAGATGGGAAAAAAAAGTGAAAAACAGAGACAGATTTCATTTTCTTGGGCTCCAAAATCACTGCAGATGATGACTGTAGCCATGAAATTAAAAGACAGTTGCTCCTAGAAAGAAAAGCTATAACAAACCTATACAGCATTTTAAAAAGTAGAGACATTACTTTGCTGACAAATGACAAAGGTCTATGTAGTCAAAGCTATGGTCTTTCCAGTAGTCATGTACGGATGTGAGAGATGGACCATAAGGAAGGCTGAGCACTGAAAAATTGATGATTTTGAACTGTGGTGTTGGAGAAGACTCTTGAGAGTACCTTGGAAAGCAAGGAGATCAAACCAGTTAACCCTAAAGAAATATTCACTGGAAGGACTGATGCTGAAGGTGAAACTCCAATACTTTGGTAACATAATATGAAGACCCAATTCATTGGAAAAGACCCTGATGCTGGGAAAGATTGAAGGCAAGAGGAGAAGGGGGTGACAGAGGATGAGATGTTCACAAGGCATAACAGGCTCAGTGGACATGAGTTTGAGGAAACTCCAGGAAATAGTGAAGGACAGAGAAGCTTGTCATGCTGCAGTTCACGGGGTGGCAAATGGGTAGACACGACTTTGCAACTGAACAACAACAGGGCACATGTTGTCATGTAAAGACTGAAATCTCAGAACATCCAGTGGTAAATAAACTGACTCTAGGCAGATTTAATATATTTGGTGAATATAATTAGTCATTTATAGCCTCTGAGAGTTAGGAAATTTTGTCTTGGTAAATCAATACTTACCGTTCTTCAGTAAAGATAGGTGAGCATCATGCTTAATGTTTGGATGAATTGGTTTGATCATGTGATGTATTCAAGGTCTATGACTCAGATAAATAAAGCAGAGAGACACAATAGAGTGTTGTTCAGCCAGTTGATCCATGGTTATTTGTACAGGACTAAGAAGCTCTTTACTTCCTCTCGAAAATCCCCATCCAGTGTTAACTTTGTTTATTTAGTTATATGGCCATCTAAATAGTCTCTGACTTTCTCATAGGTCGTGTCTCTCATTATCAGGATTTATGTTGAACTGCCTTTTCACACTAAGAGGAATAATGGTATAAATTTGTCTCAGCTTAATGGTAATGTGACTTCTGTTATACCAAAATTCAGCATGATATCATGGTAAAAATGTAAGTTTTGCAGTTGTGGTTGAACAATTTTTGTCACCTTCTAGCTGCATAATTTTATTTTTATTTTTTTATTTTTTATTTTTTAGCTGCATAATTTTAGAAGATGTATTAATCATTTCTGAATCATTCATACCAGAAAAGAAAGAATCATAATTCTTTCCTTTAACTCATCAAATTGTTATTTATTTAACAAGTGAGAATAAAAATACCTGCTAAGATATTTTAGAAAGTTAAACAATGTGAAAATATATAACACATTTTCTGGGATATAATAGATTTTCAATGAATGGTCATCACCTCCTGATCATATTTTTAAACTCTATCTCATTTAAAATTGTTCTTTGGTTATTTAGCTTTGCTTATTTGCCACTTCATGGCTATAATAATATTTCTGTACAAAACTATTACTTACATCAAAGCTATATGACATGATATTCTAAAATATTGATAATAATATATATGATAGTCACAAATGAACAAATCATATATTCATGGACAATCAGACTCATTGTCCTTAGTATAGATGTTTTAAAGGAACTGGGTGCCTACGTGACACTTTGCTTCATTCATGACTTTAAATGATGTAAAGTACTAAAATTTTAATTTTCTCAAAAATTTTTAAAATTTATTTTTAACTGAAGCATACTTGCTTTATAATAGTGCATTGATTTGTACCTAACATCAACATGAAACATAATTTTCTCACTGTAAGTGAGAAGTTTTCCGGTTTTTTGTTTTTACATTGCATCTAGAGCAACTTCTAATTGCAGTTTTATGATTACTGTAGTATGTGATTATATTATATGTTTATCATATAAATAAACCCAAAGGCAATATATTTTTTAAAAATAATGATAAATAAAGTCATAAAGCATAGAAATTTATACATATGCAATGTATTGCTCTTTGAATCATTAGTTAACTAAAACTTTATAAATACTAAAATTGTAACTGCATTCATATGAATATACTTATTAACCTTCAGGAGTATATACAGGTGCTTAATGTGTACTTGGCAAGATATAAACATCAAATTAGCTGTGAATTAATTGATTATATTTTTTGAGTAGTTATTTTAAATATGACATTCAATAACCATCTATCAGAAGCAGAAAATGTTTTGATCTGCTTTTCCCCACCTATTTTAAGTCTTAAATTTTATTTAACATTTATTAAACTCCTAATATGTGTCAAGTGTCATATGCTGATCTCATTCTTTCCTAAAAGATATTTCTCTAATATTAACTCCCACCAGTTATGATCAATTCTGCTGCTACATATTTGTTTATTCCTCAAGCCAGCTTGAAAGAATTCATCCCAGGAATGTTTCATGTAGATAAGTTGATAAAATTTTCTAGCGACTTTGACCTTTAATTCATCTTACATCCTTATTTATATCCACTTGATTCTAATTTATCTTGACTTTATTTTATCATCTTTTTGTAACTCAATATTAAATTAAATCACCCCATTGGGAAATTACTTATAGTTTTCTCAGTTTTAATTATTAATAATTAGTCACCCATAGATATCATCCATGACAATTATTTATCAATGATTCATTTTTGGCTTTGTTAATGACAATTTATCCATGAATATTCTATGAATAGGCGTATACTGCTGCTGTTGCTACTGCTGCTGCTAAGTTGCTTCAGTCGTGTCCTACTCTGTGCAACCCCATAGACAGCAGCCCACCAGGCTTCCCCATCCCTGGGATTCTCCAGGCAAGAACACTGGAGTGGGTTGCCATTTCCTTCTCCAGTGCATGAAAGTGAAAAGTGAAAGTGAATTTGTTCAGTCATGTCCGACTCTTAGCGACCCCATGGACTGTTAGCCTACCAGGCTGCTCCGTCCATGGGATTTTCCAGGCAAGAGTACTGGAGTGGGGTGCCATTGCCTTCTCTGGAATAGGCGTATAAACTGTATAAAATTCAGGAAGCTTCTCAGTTTGATTTAATATTTACGCTTCTTTCATTAATATATTTTATATGTTTTAAATAGAATCCATTGATTACAGTAAAACTAATAAAATTCAAAGTTACAGTTTTCAAGTGTTGGATCTCTAAATAAGATTAAGCAAACATTATTGCTCGGATTAATAAAAAGGCAACTTTGATTATTTATATAAATAGCAATATAGCTTTATTACATGAATCCAAATAGAATGATCATAACTCATCACTTATCTTCCTCTTCCCAAGAATCCCACAATCTTGTGTAGTTATACACCATCTTCTTTATTCATTCAGCTCTTGTTCACTATCAAAAATTCAATCCATATGAGGCAAAGTTAAACTGTATAAAGTGATTTAAGTTGGATTTCATTGTATATCATGAAATTATAGATTATTCAATAGAATTCATTTTGGTGATGAATTATTTGAATAAAATATACAGGTGATACCCATTTAAAAGCTTCAGTTTGTGATATTGTCATACTTAATATTACACTGTATCAATTAACTTAAAATTTTTTCCTGACTGTCAAAGTTTCCAACTATAAATTCACAATCACAAAAGTGCATCTCTGCAACATAATTGTATTTTTTTTACATAGAACTGTATTTTCATTTCTCTGGGACATGTGAAAAGTGGTTTTGAGTGCTAAAATTTTTCTCTACCTTCCTACTTGAAAGTAAAGACAATTTTAAATTATTTTCAAACATTCATGGAACATGGGTCAATTTAATATGGAATAAAATAACAGGAATATTTATTAGGACTAGAATCAAGATATATTTCTGTTAAAAGCATTTATACAGTAGCATTTACATAGTATATCACACATGTAATCATATTTAGAGCAGTGTGACAGGGATTGTTTTAAAGAAATCCTTATATCTTTTCTATACTTAGCAGTCATTTTGCCTAATTTTCCTTCAGTTCAGTTCAGTCGCTCAGTCGTGTCCAATTCTTTGCGACCCCACGAATTGCAGCACGCCAGGCCTCCCTGTCCATCACCAACTCCCGGAGTTCACTCAGACTCACGCCCATCGAGTAAGTGATACCATCTGGCCATCTCATCCTCTGTCGTCCCTTTCTCCTCTTGCCCTCAATCCCTCCCAGCAGCAGAGTCTTTTCCAATGAGTCAACTCTTCGCATGAGGTGGCCAAAGTACTGGAGTTTCAGCTTTAGCATCATTCCTTCCAAAGAAATCCCAGGGCCGATTTTCAGAATGGACTGGTTGGATCTCCTTACAGTCCAAGGGACTCTCAAGAGTTTTCTACAACACCACAGTTCAAAAGCATCAATTCTTCGGCGCTCAGCCTTCTTCACAGTCCAACTCTCACATCCATACATGACTACTGGAAAAACCATAGCCTTGACTAGAATAGTCGGCAAAGTAATGTCTCTGCTTTTGAATATGCTATCTAGGTTGGTCATAACTTTTCTTCCAAGGAGTAAGCGTCTTTTAATTTCATGGCTGCAGTCACCATCTGCAGTGATTTTGGAGCCCCCAAAAATAAAGTCTGACACTGTTTCCACTGTTTCCCCATCTATTTCCCATGAAGTGATGGGACTGGATGCCATGATCTTCGTTTTCTGAATGTTGAGCTTTAAGCCAACTTTTTCACTCTCCACTTTCAGCTTCATCAAGAGGCTTTTTAGTTCCTCTTCACTTTCTGCCATAAGGGTGGTGTCATCTGCATATCTGAGGTTATTGATATTTCTCCTGGCAATCTTGATTCCAGCTTGTGTTTCTTCCAGCTCAGCGTTCCTCATGATGTACTCTGCATATAAGGTAAATAAGCAGGGTAACAATATACAGCCTTAACGTACTCCTTTTCTTATTTGGAACCAGTTTGTTGTTCCATGTCCAGTTCTAACTGTTTCTTCCTGACCTGCATAGAGATTTCTCAAGAGGCAGGTCAGGTGGTCTGGTATTCCCATCTGTCTCAGTATTTTCCACAGTTTATTGGAAAATTTATTGGAAAAATAATTTTCCTTAGCTTGCTACAATTTTATTAAGCCAATTATTTCATCTACTTTCTCTAGAGAGGAGAATTTAAAGATTATTCTCACACTGACACAAGAAATAGAATCTTTTATAAAGTGAGAGAAAATTCATAAGAAAATGAATGTATATTGAGGGTAAATAAATCTGCTTTAGCGTTTTCTTATTTTTGCTAGTCTCATATTTTGCAAAATGACATAAACATGTAAATATTAGCTATTTCTAGTATCTTATCCATTCCATTTGTAAAAATACTAAAGTATGAAAACATAGGAAAATATTTGCAATAAGTATGAAAGATAAAAGATTATTGTTCTTAGTACAAATCCTTGAAAATATATCACTAATCACTTTCTCCCAAGTAAAAAAATGAGCAAGTATAATAAAAATTTATTCAGGGAAAAGAAATACAAATAGCAAACACAGAAATATAGGCTCATATTCATTAGGAGATAAGAACAGATATTTTATGAGATTATCATCAATCAAATTGACAAAATTTTTTTTATTATTCATATTTACAGCTAGCAGGACTGTGCAGAGATGAAAATTTTCACAGAATGGTGGAAAGCCTTCTGGCAGTAAATATAGTTGTGTTACGTGATTCAGAATTTCTCTAGCAAGTTATTCTAAAGATGCCATGAAATATTAATTAATAAAATGTCCTTCATAGCATTTTTCATAATAGTAAAATATTGAGAGCATCACACATTACTAATACTATAAGTTTTGCCTATTAAACTATGTGTAATTACATGAAGCATATCACATTGTCATTAAAAAGTAAATATTCAAACACTGTTTAATGTATAAATGTATAAATGCTTATATCATAAGAGTTACAAGACAGATTATAGAACTTTAAAGTCAATTCACCCTAAATTCTCTATTGGTTATATGTATTCAATTATCAGGAATAGAATTCACCAAAAGTTTAACCCTGGCTATCTCTTTGATGTATCTGCATGCTTTTAATTTATATGTTTACTTGTCAATATTTTCAACAGTGAGAAAATATCATTTAAAATTTTAAATAAATGAATAGTATTGAAATATTAAGAAAAATATGTTTAGTATATGATTAAACAATTGATAGCTCAATTGGTAAAAAATCTGCCTGCAATGCAGGAGACCCAGGTTTGATTCCTGGTCAGGAAGATCCCCTGGAGAAGGAAATGGCATCTACTTCAGTATTGTCACCTGGAGAATCCAATGGACAGAGGAGCCTGGCAGGCTACAGTCTATGGGGTTGCAAGAGTCAGATATGACTTAGCAACAAAAAAGAAAGAGAAAGAGAGACCATTTTTTTAAATTTTTAATAATTTTTCTATTTATAATTATGAGTCAACATTAAAATTGCATTTGTTTCAATGCATAAACTTATATAATTTAATTTTGAAAATTATAAAACCTTGTGTATATATATAGATTTCAGGACATGAATAGAATCAATTTGCTTTCTCCAGACATTGATAAAAATATTTTCATACAATTTAACCATTTATTTCTCTGAAATACTATGCATGTATATATTTCAATCATATGCCTAAAATAACTTTATTCATATTGTTAATAATTACCTAATGTTGGTGGTGTTAAATGGGCTTCTCTTGTGGCTCAGCTGGTAAGGAATCTGCCGACAATGCAGGAGACCTGGGTTTGATCCCTGGGTTCAGAAGATTTTTGTTAAATGGGAGTCTTTATTTGGCTAGGACCGTCCTGCAGAAGTAGGGAGTTAAGCGTTTGTGTATATATATATACATATACACACACACACGTGTTTAGAATTAATTGTCTATATTTTATATATAAGCTGTCTGTTTTAAACATAAAATCTTCATTCCCAATTAACAGAAAATCAGAAGATAAGGTACAACTCAGCTTCATGATTTTGCAGGATACCATTGAAAGTGAAAGTCACTCAGTGTCTGACTCTTTGTGACGATATGGACTATACAGTCCATGGAATTTTCCAGGCTAAAATTCTGAAGTGGGTAGCCTTTCCCTTCTGCAAGGATCTTTCCAATCCAGGGATTGAACTCATGTCTCCAGAACTGCAGGCGGATTCTTTACCAGCTTCTATCACCAGTCACATCCACAACTGGTTTTTGCTTTGGGTCCATCCCTTCATTCTTTCTGGAGTTATTTCTCCACTGACCTGCAGTAGCATATTGGGCACCTAATGACCTGGGGAGTTCCTCTTTTGATATCCTATCATTTTGCCTTTTCATACTGTTCATGGGGTTCTCAAGTCAAGAATACTGAAGTGGCTTGCCATTCCCTTCTCCAGGGAACCACATTCTGTCAGACCTCTCCACCATGACCCACCCGTCTTGGGTTGCTCTGCAGGCATGGCTTGGTTTCATTGCGTTAACAAGGCTGTGGTCCTAGTGTGATTAGATTGACTAGTTTTCTCTGAGTATGGTTTCAGTGTGTCTGCCCTCTGATGCCCTCTTGCAACACCTACCATCTTACTTGGGTTTCTCTTACCTTGGGCGTGGGGTATTTCTTCACGGCTGCTCCAGCAAAGCACAGCCGCTGCTCCTTACCTTGGACGAGGGGTATCTCCTTACCACCGCTGTTCTTGACCTTCAACGTGAGATAGCTCCTCTAGGCCGGCTCCTTGGGTTGCTCCTCCTGGCTGCTGGCCCAGGCCTCGGGAGTGGGTGGCTCCTTCCAGCCATCTCCCCTGGCCTCGGGCTCAGGGTGGTTCCTCAGGGTCACTCCTCCTGGCCTCAGGCGCAAGGTGTCTTCTCCCGACCGCCCCTGACCTCGGACATGGGATAGCTCCTCTCAGCCACTGCCCCTGACCTCCGATGTGGGGTAGCTCCTCTCGGGCTGTTCCTGAGCTGTTTCAGCCTGGCACTCTAGGCCGCTGCCCCTGACCTCAGACGCAGGGTAGCTCCTCTCTGCTGCGCTCAGGGCGCCGGCTCGCAGCCGCCTGCACTCAGGGTGCCTGTAAAGAGCAAAATTGCATAGGAACCTGGAATGTCAGGTGCATGAATCAAGGCAAATTGGAAGTGGTCAAACAAGAGATGGCAAGGGTGAACGTGGACATTCTAGGAATCAGCGAACTAAAATGGACTGGAATGGGTGATTTTCACTCAGGTGACCATTATATGTACTACTGCGGGCAGGAATCCCTCAGAAGAAATGGAGTAGCCATCATGGTCAACAAAAGAGTCTGAAATGCAGTACTTGGATGCAATCTCAAAAACGACAGAATGATCTCTAGTCATCTCCAAGGCAAACCATTCAATATCACAGTTATCCAAGTCTATGCCCCAACCAGTAATGCTGAAGAAGCTAAAGTTGAACGGTTCTATGAAGATCTACAAGACCTTTTAGAACTAACACCCAAAAAAGATGTCCTTTTCATTATAGGGGACTGGAATGCTAAAGTAGGAAGTCAAGAAACACCTGGAGTAACAGGCAAATTTGGCCTTGGAATGCGGAATGAAGCAGGGCAAAGACTAATAGAGTTTTGCCAAGAAAATGCACTGGTCATAGCAAACACCCTCTTCCAACAACACAAGAGAAGACTCTACACGTGGACATCACCAGATGGTCAACAC
>SJYT01045526.1:7164-19935 GCA_006410635.1 Cephalophus harveyi
TATGGACGTGAGAGTTGGACTGTGAAGAAGTCTGAGTGCCAAAGAATTGATGCTTTTGAACTGTGGTGTTGGAGAAGAATCTTGAGAGTCCCTTGGACTGCAAGGAGATCCAACCAGTCCATTCTGAAGGAGATCAGCCCTGGGATTTCTTTGGAAGGAATGATGCTAAAGCTGAAACTCCAGTCCTTTGGTCACCTGATGGGAAGAGTTGACTCATTGGAAAAGACTCTGATGCTGGGAGGGATTGGGGGCAGGAGGAGAAGGGGACGACTGAGGATGAGATGGCTGGATGGCATCATGGACTCGATGGCCGTGAGTCTGAGTGAACTCCGGGAGATGGTGATGAACAGGGAGGCCTGGCGTGCTGCGATTCATGGGGTCGCAAAGAGTCGGACACGACTGAGCGACTGAACTGAACTGAAGATAAGGCCCAGAAAAGGCAATGGTAACCCACTCTGGTACGCTTGCCTGGAAAATCCCATGGACAGAGGAGCCTGGTAGGCTGCAGTCCATGGCATCGCTAACAGTCAGACACTACTGTGACTTCACTTTCACTTTCATGCATTGGAGAAGGAAATGGCAACCCACTCCAGTGTTCTTGCCTTGAGAATCCCAGGGATGTGGTAGCCTGGTGGGCTGCCGTCTATGGGGTCACACAGGGTTGGACACGACTGAAGCAACTAGCAGCAGCAAGATACCACCAGGCCCTCTCACAGAACAAAGGACTGAGCAGAGCTAGCTGGCTGTGGACCAGCCCATCCCCCACTGGAGACAGGCAGGCAAGGGCAGTCAGAGCCTGATGGGGGCAATCAGAGCCCCAGAGAGGTATCCTCTACCAAACTGCAAGAAAACTTCGTTGCTAACCAAGACTTCTTGGGATTCTGGATGGTTGACATCCGCTGGGAGGGTCGCAGCCAGATATCAGCTCCTCAGAAGAGACACAGGGCACACACGGCACACCTGAGAAGGAGTGCCCCTTGTAACCCAGAAAACCTAGCAGCTGGGATGGGGGAGGTGATAAGATGCAGCCTCCAACTGCGGGCGACTGTGCTCGCCAAGCACCTGGTCATCTGAGCTGTTCGGACCTGGGAAAGGCAAAAAACGCAGGCCCAACCAAGTCTGCACCTTTGTGGAGTACCTGAGAACCTGAACCTGAGCAGCTTAGACCTGGGAAGTGCATGCAACCCAGGGCCCGCCTCAGACAGTTCCCAGCAGAGCAACCTAGAGCCTGAGCAGTGTAGACTGGCAAAGCACACACGCCGTGAGTGGGGCAAATCCAGTGTGGCTGAGACACTGCGAGCATTCCCTACACATGTCAGTGATATTTGTTTGCAGTGTTCTTCCCTCCCCACAGCACGACTGAACAAGTGAGCCTTAAAAAAGTGACCACCACCGCCCCCTTGTGTCAGGGCAGAAATTAGACACTGAAGAGGCCAACAAACAGAAGAAGCTAAAATAAACAGAGGGAACCGCTTTGCAAGTGACAGGTGCAATAGATAAAACCCCGTAGTTATCATTGACTACATAGGAAGGGGCCTATAGATCTTGAAAAGTATAAGCCAGATCAAGGAACTATCTGAAAATGAACTGACCCCACATTGTCTGCAACAGCTCCAGAGAAAGTCCTAGATATATTTTTACTTTTATCATTTTTTAAATTTAAATTTTTTTGAAAATTTAAATCCTCTATTACACCTTTAATTTTCGTTTTTATAACCTACTGCTGCTGCTGCTGCTGCGTCGCTTCAGTCGTGTCCGACTCTGTGCGACCCCATAGACGGCAGCCCACCAGGCTCCCCCGTCCCTGGGATTCTCCAGGCAAGAACACTGGAGTGGGTTGCCATTTCCTTCTCCAATGCATGAAAGTGAAAAGTGAAAGAGAAGTCGCTCAGTCGTGTCCGACTCTTAGCGACCCCATGAACTGCAGCCCACCAGGTTCTTCCATCCATGGGATTTTTCAGGCAAGAGTACTGGAGCGGGGTGTCATTGCCTTCTCCGTTAAAACCTACTATTACCTTGCAAAAAAAAGACCCTATCTTTAAAGCAAACTTCATATATATATATATGTATATTGGGCTTCCCTGGTGGCTCAGAGGTTAAAGCATCTGCCTGGAATGCAGGAGACCCGGGTTTGATCCCTGAGTGGGGAAGATCCCCTGGAGAAGGAAATGGCAGCCCACTCCAGTACTCTTGCTTGGAGAATCCCATGGGTGAGGAGCCTGGTGGGCTACAGTCCATGGGGCCGTAAAGATTCAGACACGATTGAACGACTTCACTCATATATATTTTATAATTTTTGTGACTTTGTTTTGTTTTTTAATATTGTGTTTTTGAGAGTCTAACCTCTACTCTAGATTTTTAATCTTTGCTTTTTGGTATTTGTTATTAATTTTATACCTTTAAGAACCCAATCTTCAGTACTTATTTTTATTTGGGAGTGAGATTACTGGCTTGATGGCTCTCTTCCCCTTTGGACTCTCCTTTTTCTCCACCAGGTCGCCTCTATTTCCTCCCTCCCCCTTCTTTCTCTACCCAACTCTGTAAATCTCTTTGGTGTTCTGAGCTGTGGAGAACACTTAGTGAACTGATTACTGGCTGAATCTGTCTCTCTCCATTTGATTCCCCCTTTACCCTCCCAGCCACTGCTGTCTCCTTCCTCCCTCTTCTCTGTGTAACTCTGTGAACATCTCTGAGGGATCCAGACTGTGGAGAGCACATAGGGAAGTGATTACTGGCTCGCTTGCTCTCTCCCCTTCTGATTCCCCCTCTTCTCCTCCTGCTCACCTCTATTTCCCTCTTCCCTCTTCTCTTCTCCATGTAACTCTGTGTACCTCTCTGAGTGTCCCACACCATGGAGAAACTTTTCATTATTAACCTAGAAATTTTATCATCAGTGCTGTATAGTAGGAGAAGTCTTGAGGCTACTGTAAGATTATGACTGAAAACCAGAGGCAAGAGGCTTAAGTCCAAATCCTGAGAACACTTGAGAACATCTGAATCTAGGGAACATTAATCGATAGGAGCTCATCAAATGCCTCCATACCTACACTGACACCAAGGACCATCCAAGGGCCAACAAGTTCCAGAGCAAGACATACCATGTAAATTCTCTAGCAATATAGGAACATGGCCCTGAGCTTCAATATACAGGCTGCCCAAAGTCACACCAAACTCACTGATATCTCAAAACTCAATACTGGACAATTCATTGTACTCCAGAGAGAAATCTAGCTACACCCACTAGAACACCAATACAAGTTTCCCTAACCAGGAAACCTTGACAAGCAACCCATTCAACCCCACTCACAACAAGGAACCTCCACAATACAGAGGAACCACAAACTGCCAGAATACAGGAAGGCCACCCCAAACACAGCAATATAAACAAGATGAAGAGGCAGAGAAATACTCAGCAGTTAAAGGAGCAGGATATGCCCACCAAACCAAACAAAAGAGGAAGAGATAGGGAATTTACCTGATAAAAAATTCCAGATAATGATAGTTAAAATGATCCAAAATCTTGAAAACAAAATGGAGTTACAGAGAAATAGCCTGGAGACAAGGATTGAGAAGATGCAAGAAAGGTTTAACAAGGACCTAGAAGAAATAAAAAAGTCAATATATAATGAATAAAAGCCTTTTGATGAAAGTGAAAGAGGAGAGCGAAAAAGTTGGCTTAAAGCTCAACATTCAGAAAATGAAGATCATGGCATCCAGTCCCATCACTTCATGGGAAACAGTGGAAACAGTGTTAGACTTTATTCTGGGGGGCTCCAAAATCACTGCTGATGGTGACTGCAGCCATGAAATTAAAAGACGCTTACTCTTTGGAAGAAAAGTTATGACCAACCTAGATAGTATTTTCAAAAGCGGAGACGTTACTTTGCCAACAAAGGTCCGTCTAGTCAAGGCTATGGTTTTTCCTGTGGTCATGTATGGACATGAGAGTTGGACTGTGAAGAAGGCTGAGCGCCGAAGAATTGATGCTTTTGAACTGTGGTGTTGGAGAAGACTCTTGAGAGTCCCTTGGACTGCAAGGAGATCCAACCAGTCCATTCTGAAGGAGATCAGCCCTGGGATTTCTTTGGAAGGAAAGATGCTAAAGCTGAAACTCCAGTCCTTTGGCCACCTGATGGGAAGAGTTGACTCATTGGAAAAGACTCTGATGCTGGGAGGGATTGTGGGCAGGAGGAGAAGGGGACGACAGAGGATGAGATGGCTGGATGGCATCACAGACTCGATGGACGTGAGTCTGAGTGAACTCCGTGAGATGGTGATAGACAGGAAGGCCTGGCGTGCTGCAATTCATGGGGTTGCAAAGAGTCAGACACTACTGAGCGACTGAACTGAACTGAACTGAATGCAATAAATGAGATCAAAAACACTCTGGAGGGAACCAACAGTAGAATAAAGGAGGCAGAAGATAGGATAAGTGTGGTAGAAGATAGAATGGTAGAAATAAATGAAACAGAGAGGAAAAAAGAAAAATGTATTAAAATAAATGAGGACAATCTCAGAGACCTCTGAGACAATGTTAAATGTCCCAACATTCGAATTATAGGAGTCCCAGAAGAAGAAGACAAAAAGAAAGACCATGAGAAAATACTTGAGGAGACAATAGTTGAAAACTTCCCTAAAACGCGGAAGGAAATAGTCATCCAAGTCCAAGAAACCCAGAGATTCCCAAACAGAATAAGCCCAAGATGAAACACCCCAAGAAACATATTAATTGAATTAACAAAAATCAAACACAAGGAACAAATATTAACAGCAGCAAGGGAAAAACAACAAATAACACACAAGCAGATTCTCATAAGGATAACAGCTGATCTTTCAATAGGAACTCTTCAGGCCAGAAGGGAATGGCAGGACATACTTAAAGTAATGAAAGAGAAAAACCTACAACCCAGATTACCGTACCCAGCAAGGATCTCATTCAAATATGAAGGAGAAATCAAAAGCTTTACAGACAAGCAAAGCTGAGAGAATTCAGTGCCACCAAACCAGCTCTCCAACAAATGATAAAGGATCTTCTCTAGACAGGAAAAACAGAAAGGGTGTATAAACTTGAACCCAAAACAACAAAGTAAATGTCAATGGGATCATACTTATCAATAATTACCTTAAATGTAAATGGGTTGAATGCCCCAACCAAGAGACAAAGACTGGCTGAATGGATACAAAAACAAGACCCCTATATATACTGTCTACAAGAGGCCCACCTCAAAACAAGGGACACATACAGACTGAAAGTGAAAGGCTGGAAAAAGATATTCCACGCAAATAGAGACCAAAATCAAGCAGGAGCAGCAATACTCATATCAGATAAAATAGACTTTAAAACAAAGGCTGTGAAAAGAGACAAAGAAGGACACTACTTAATGATCAAAGGATCAATCCAAGAAGATACAACAATTGTAAATACATATGCATCCAACATAGGCACACCGCAATATGTAAGACAAATGCTAACAAGAATGAAAGAGGTAATTAACAATAACACAATAACAGTGGGAGACTTTAATACCCCACTCACACCTATGGATAGGTCAACTAAATAGAAAATTAACAAGGAAACACAAACTTTATATGATATAATAGACCAGTTAGAATTGATATCTATAGGACATTTCACCCCAAAATAATCAATTTCACCTTTTTCTCAAGTGCACGTGGACCCTTCTCCAGGATAGATCACATCCTGGGCCATAAATCTAGCCTTGATAAATTCAAAAAAATTGAAATCATTCCAAGCATCTTTTCTGGCCACAATGCATTAAGATTAGATGTCAATTACAGGAGAAAAACTATTAAAAATCCCAACATATGGAGGCTGAACAACGCGCTGCTGAATAACCAACAAATCACAGAAGAAATCAAAAAAGAAATCAAAATATGCATAGAAATGAATGAAACTGAAAACAAAACAACCCTTTTCATGTGTTTGTTAGCCATCCGTATGTCTTCTTTGGAGAAATGTCTGTTTAGTTCTTTGGCCCATTTTTTGATTGGGTCATTTATTTTTCTGGAGTTGAGCTGCATAAGTTGCTTGTATATTTTTGAGATTAGTTGTTTGTCAGTTGCTTCATTTGCTATTGTTTTCTCCCATTCAGAAGGCTATCTTTTTACCTTGCTTATAGTTTCCTTTGTTGTGCAGAAGCTTTTAATTTTAATTAGATCCCATTTGTTTATTTTTGCTTTTATTTATTTCTCCACACCCTCTCCAGCATTTATTGCTTGTAGACTTTTGGATCGCAGCCATTCTGACTGGTGTGAAATGGTACCTCATTGTGGTCTTGATTTGCATTTCCCTGATAATGAGTGATGTTGAGCATCTTTTCATGTGTTTGTTAGCCATCCGTATGTCTTCTTTGGAGAAATGTCTGTTTAGTTCTTTGGCCCTTTTTTTGATTGGGTCATTTATTTTACTGGAGTTGAGCTGCATAAGTTGCTTGTATATTTTTGAGATTAGTTGTTTGTCAGTTGCTTCATTTGCTATTGTTTTCTCCCATTCAGAAGGCTATCTTTTTACCTTGCTTATAGTTTCCTTTGTTGTGCAGAAGCTTTTAATTTTAATTAGATCCCATTTGTTTATTTTTGCTTTTATTTCCTGTATTCTGGGAGGTGGATCATAGAGGATCCTGCTTTGATTTATGTCAGAAAGTGTTTTGCCTATGTTCTCCTCTAGTAGTTTTATAGTTTCTGGTCTTACGTTTAGATCTTTAATCCATTTTGAGTTTATTTTTGTGTGTGGTGTTAGACAGTGATCTAGTTTCATTCTTCTACCAGTGGTTGACCAGTTTTCCCAGCACCTCTCAAGTTTTTATAATTAGTTTATTACAGCATCATTTATAATTTAAAGAATTGTTTTTGTTTTTTTTTTTAAAAAAAGGACTTCCCTGGCAGTCCAGTGATTACGACACTGTGCTTCCATGGCACGGGGCACAGGTTCAATCCCTGTTCAGAGACCTAAGATCCCACATGTTATGCAGTGCAGTCTGCAAAAGAAAAAGAAAAAAACCTAAATGTCTAAAAATAAGGACTATAGAAATCATTATTCTATTAAGTGTTTATGTGTTTACAAAATAAATACTTTAACAGCTATGGGACAGTGTAAAAGCAGTGCTAAGGGGAAGGTTCATAGCAATACAGGCTTACCTCAAGAAACAAGAAAAAAGTCAAATAAATAACCTAACTCTACACCTAAAGCAACTAGAAAAGGAAGAAATGAAGAACCCCAGGGTTAGTAGAATGAAGAAATCTTAAAAATTAGGGCAGAAATAAATGCAAAAGAAACAAAAGAGACCATAGCAAAAATCAACAAAGCAAAAAGCTGGTTCTTTGAAAGGATAAATAAAATTGACAAACCATTAGCCAAACTCATCAAGAAACAAAGGGAGAAGAATCAAATCAATAAAATTAGAAATGAAAATGGAAAGATCACAACAGACAACACAGAAATACAAAGGATCATAAGAGACTACTATCAGCAACTATATGCCAATAAAATACTTAACTTGGAAGAATTGGACAAATTCTTAGAAAAGTACAACTTTCCAAAACTGAACCAGGAAGAAATAGAAAATCTTAACAGACCCTTTAGAAGCATGGAAATTGAAACTGTAATCAGAAATCTTCCAGCAAACAAAAGCCCAGGTTCAAACGACTTTACAGCTGAATTCTACCAAAAATTTAGAGAAGAGCTAACACCTCCTACCAATTGCAGAGGAAGGTAAACTCCCAAATTCATTCTATGAGGCCACCATCACCCTAACACCAACATGACAAAGATGCCACAAAAAAAAGAAAACTATAGGCCAATATCACTGATGAACATAGATGCAAAAATCCTTAACAAAATTCTAGTAAACAGAATCCAACAACATATTGAAAATATCATACATCATGACCAAGTGTGCTTTAGCCCAGGGATGCAAGGATTCTTCAATATTCATAAATCAATCAATGCAATAGACCACATTAACAAACTGAAAGATAAAAACCATATGATTATTTCAATAGATGCAAAGCCTTAGACAAAATTCAACATCCATTTATGATAAAAACCCTCCAGAAAGCAGGAATATAAGGAACATACCTCAACATAATAAAAGCTATATATGACAAATCCACCGCAAACATTATCTTCAATGGTGAAAAACGGAAAGCATTTCCCCTCAAGTCAGGAACAAGACAAGGGTGCTCACTCTCACCACTACTATTCAACATAGTTCTGGAAGTTTTGGCCACAGCAATCAGAGCAGAAAAAGAAATAAAAGGAATCCAAATTGGAAAAGAAGAAGTAAAACACTCACTGTTTGCAGATGACATGATCCTCTACATAGAAAACCCTAAAGAATCCATCAGAAAATTACTAGAGCTAATCAATGAATATAGTAAAGTTGCAGGATATAAAATTAACAAACAGTAATCCCTTGCATTCTATACACTAATAATGAAAAAACAGAGAGAGAAACAACAAGGAAACAATAAGGAAACAATTCCATTCACCATTGCAACAACAACAAAAAAATAAAATACATAGGAATATATCTACCTAAAGAAGCAAAAGACCTGTAAATAGAAAACTATAAAACACTGGTGAAAGAAATCAAAGAGGACACAAATAGATGGAGAAATATACCATGTTCATGGATTGGAAGATTCAATACAGTGAAAATGAGTATACTACCCAAAACAATCTATAGAGTCAATTAAATCCCTATCAAGCTACCAATGGTACTTTTCACAGAACTAGAACAAAGAATTTCACAATTTGTATGCAAAAACAAAAAAACCTCGAATAGCCAAAGCAATCTTGAGAAAGAAGAATGGAACTGGAGGAATCAACTTGCCTGACTTCAGGCTCTACTACAAAGCCACAGTCATCAAGACAGTATGGTACTGGCACAAAGACAGAAATATAGATCAATGGAACAAAACAGAAAGCCCAGAGATAAATCCACACACCTATGGACACATTATCTTTGACAAAGGAGGCTAGAATATACAATGGAGAAAGGACAATCTCTTTAACAAGTGGTGCTGGGAAAACTGGTCAACCACTTGTAAAAGAATGAAATTAGAACACTAACACCATACAAAAAATAAACAAAGTGGATTAAAGATCTAAACATAAGACGAGAAACTATAAAACTCCTAGAGGAAAACACAGGCACAACACTCTCTGACATAAATCACAGCAGGATCCTCTATCACCCACCTCTCTGAATACTGGAAATAAAAGCAAAAATAAACAATTGGGACCTAATTAAACTTAAAAGCTTTTGCACAACGAAGGAAACTATAAGCAAGGTGAAAAGACAGCCTTCAGAATGGGAGAAAATAATAGCAAACAAAGCAACTGAAAAAGAATTAATCTCAAAAATATACAAGCAGCTCCTGCAGCTCAATTCCAGAAAAATAAACGACCCAATGAAAAAATGGGCAAAGTACTAAATAGACATTTATCCAAAGAAGACATACAGATGGCTAACAAACACATGAAAAGATGCTCAAAATCACTCATTATCAGAGGAATGCAAATCAAACCACAATCAAGTGCCATTTCACGCCAGTCAGAATGGCTGCAATCCAAAACTCTACAAGCAATAAGTGCTGGAGAGGGTGTGGAGAAAAGGAAACCGTCTTACACTGTTGGTGGGAATGCAAACTAGTACAGCCACTATGGAGAACAGTGTGGAGATTCCTTAAAAAACTGCAAATAGAACTGCCATAAGACCTGGCAATCCCACTGCTGGGCATACACACCGAGGAAACCAGAATTGAAAGAGACATGTGTACTCCAATGTTCATCACAGCACTGTTTATAATAGCCATGACATGGAAGCAACCTAGATGTCTATCAGCAGACGAATGGATAAGAAAGCTGTGGTACATATACACAATGGAGTATTCCCTTAAAAAAGAATACATTAAAAAGAATACATTTGAATCAGTTCTAATGAGGTGGATGAAACTGGAGCCGATAATACAGAGTGAAGTAAGCCAGAAAGAAAAACACCAATACAGCATACTAACACATATATATGGAATTTAGAAAGATGGTAACGATAACTCTGTGTGTGAGACAGTAAAGCACACAGATGTACAGAACAGTCTTTTAGACTCTGTGGGAGAGGGCGAGGGTGGGATGATTTGAGAGAATGACATTGAAACAGGTATATTATCCTATGTGAAATGAATCGCAAGTCCAGGTTCGATGCATGAGATAGGGTGTTCAGGGCTGGTGCACTGGGAGGATCTAGAGGGATGGGATGGGGAGGGAGATGGGAGAGGGGTTCAGTATGGGGACCACATACACACCTGTCGCAGATGCATGTCAATGTATGGCAAAACCACAACTATATTGTAAAGTAATTAGCCTCCAATTAAAATAAATAAATTTATATTAAAAAACAAACAAAAAGAATTATCTATCAATTAATCTTCCTACTTGTATTTCTAGCCTTCCTTTTATATCCCAATAAATAGCATCCTAGTTTATAAAACTACTTGGACTAGAAATGTAGGTATCACTCTTGATTTCTACTTTTCCTTTTCTATTCCTATCCAACCCATCAAAAAATTCTATTGATTTTAAACAGAAACAAATATTTTGAATGTTTCCACTTCTCTTTGATTCCATTACAAACACTTTAGTCCAAATTATAATAGTTTCACACCTAAACTATAGTAATGGATTTAATTCCTTCTTCTCTACAGGGGATTCTTCTTTCTCTATGAAAGTCAAATCAGATAATGTATGCTTAAGGCTCTTCAGAGGGTTCCCAACTTCACTTAGAATGAAATCTGTTTTTTTTCCCCTGAAGTATAAAGAGCTATATAAACAGTATATAAAGTATTTATAAAGTATATATATACTCTATATAAAGAGTATGAAATATAAACACCTGGTCCCTTCCTACCTTTGGATTTCATCTCCTACTATGCTCCCATTACATTACTTTCTTTTCTGCTTCTGGAAATCACAGTTCTTTATTAACTCTGAGTTCTTACATTCCATGTTACTTTTCTGTAGAATGCCTCTCTCCAAGTTCTTTTCATGGCTGACTCCTTTCTGTGAATCAGATTTCACATCAAAGGTCATCTCTATAGAGAAAGCTCCTGTCATTATACCTTAGATTAGCATTACCACAACCTCACTTGTCAATTATACTTTCACAGATCACTTTGTTTATTTCCTTCATAGTACTTGGCTCGGAGATGGCAATGGCAACCCACTCCAGTACTCTTGCCTGGAAAATCCCATGGACGGAGGAGCCTGGTGGGCTGCAGTCCATGGGATCACTAGGAGTTGGATACAACTGAGTGACTTCATTTTCACTTTTCACTTTCATGCATTGGAGAAGGTAATGGCAACCCGCTCCAATGTTCTTGCCTGGAGAATCCCAGGGACGGGGGAGCCTGGTGAACTGCCATCTATGGGGTCGCACAGAGTCAGATATGACTGAAGTGACTTAGCAGCAGCAGCAGTACTTGGCTCAGTATGTAATTATCTACTTTATTAATTTGCTTACTTTTTAGTTATCTGACTCTCATAATAGCAAATAAATTTCCCAGAGCTTGGTACATATTAGACTTGCTATGGGTATTGATAATTTTTTTAAATTATGAATTTTGTGCAATTTATCTTTTTAAATTTTTACTTGATATTGGGTGCCTGACTTCAGGCTATACTACAAAGCCACAGTCATCAAGAAAGTATGGTACTGGCACAAAGACAGAAATATAGATCAATGGAACAAAATAGAAAGCCCAGAGATAAATCCACGCACCTATGGACACCTTATTTTTGACAAAGGAGGCAAGAATATACAGTGGAGAAAAGACAATCTCTTTAACAAGTGGTGCTGGGAAAACTGGTCAACCACTTGTAGAAGAATGAAACTAGAACACTTTCTAACACCATAAACAAAAATAAACTCAAAATGGATTAAAGATCTAAATGTAAGACCAGAAACTATAAAACTAGAGGAGATCATAGGCAAAACACTCTTCGACATAAATCACAGCAGGATCTTCTATGACCCACCTCCCAGAATACTGGAAATAAAAGCAAAAATAAACAAATGGGATTTAATTAAAATTAAAAGCTTCCTCACAACAAACGAAACTATAAGCAAGGTGTAAAGACAGCCTTCTAAATGGGAGAAAATAATAGCAAATGAAGCAACTGACAAACAACTAATCTCAAAAATATACAAGCAACTTATGCAGCTCAACTCCAGAAAAACAGACGACCCAATCAAAAAATGGGCCAAAGAACTAAACAGACATTTCTCCAAAGAAGACCTGCGGATGGCTAACAAACACATCAAAAGATGCTCAACATCACTCATTATCAGAGAAATGCAAATCAAGACCACAATGAGGTACCATTTCACACCAGTCAGAATAGCTGCAATCCAAAGGTCTACAAGCAATACATGCTGGAGAGGGTGTAGAGAAAAGGGAACCCTCTTACACTGTTGGTGGGAATGCAAACTAGAACAGCCACTATGGAGAACAGTGTGGAGATTCCTTAAAAAACTGCAAATAGAACTGCCTTATGACCCAGCAATCCCACTGCTGGGCATACACACCGAGGAAACCAGAATCGAAAGAGACACATGTACCCCAATGTTCATTGCAGCACTGTTTATAATAGCCAGGACATGGAAACAACCTAGATGTCCATCAGCAGATGAATGGATAAGAAAGCTGTGGTACATATACACAATGGAGTATTACTCAGCCATTAAAAAGAAT
>SJYT01045526.1:37773-72536 GCA_006410635.1 Cephalophus harveyi
GTCTATCAATTTAAGAACGTAACAATAATTCTGTTCCAGAGATGAAAACCATGGGGATAATCAAAAGAGTACTGAAAAAATTGGAAAATATAAACCTATATCCGTATTGATGAAATCCATACAATATATATACTTCTAATAGTGTGGTTCTAGTTTTTTTCTGCAAAAAGATGTCAGAAAACTAGAGAAAACTGATTAAAGTGTAAAATACTTCTGAAGAACAGAGAATACTTAGGTTTTATACCGGGAAATGAAAATAGTGAAAGTGAACAGGAGCAAAATCTATTAAAAACAAAAACAAAAACATGACCAGTATAAAAGACGTGAATATGAACTGCCAAGTAATTTTCAAAACAGTAGAACGGGTTCATTCCTTAACTGAAATATAAATATGTAAGAGTATCTAAAAAAAAGTCTAATTTACCCTAGGAGGTAATTTTTACTACATTGCTTCAAATGATGCCAAAACAATAAAACTTTATAATCAAGAGTTTACTTAAATAAGGGAAACTAGAGCCAAAATCATGGACCACCATTTGAGGACAATGATTAGGAAGATGCACATATCCTGCTGCTATGCTTTGTTGGTGCCACTTACAGAGGAACCATGCTAGGAAAAATTAACTGTGATTAACCCTGTTTCTGTTGGGACTAGAGAAAGAAGACTGCTTATGTTCTAACTGTACAACTGATGAAGCATCAGGAGAGTGAAGAAATACTAAAACTGGACTGAAACAATCATGTGTCTAAGTCAACATGCCCTGATATTTTGATATTTCTATTCAAACAAAAGCACTCATAGGACGCTAATATATCACCTTAGTATATAAGTCCTCCATAATTCATACTGACCTTGCTAGTAGAAACATATTCTTTGTTGTTTTTGTCCAAGATTTACTTTGCTCTGTCAGTTGGAGAATTGATTGAGGTCAGGGAGAAAACCTACAAACACCTATTGTGAGCCAACAGGCAAAAATTAGACCACCTGGTGTGTGAATGTCAGAGGACAAAATACTTTTTTCGTTTTTTCAGAAAACTCAGTAGAAGGTGTGATGCCGAATAAGTCTGTCAAAGTAAATGCTTAGTTTCCCAAACATGTGCAGCTGGTCAGAAGAAAAACAGAACAAATCCAAAAGCCAGACTTTTCTACATCTTTATCGAAGTGTTTTGTTTCCTTTTTTCAAATAGTCGTAGAAAAACAGGCATTTCTTTTGCTCTAAACATACACTGCCTTTCCCTCTATAAGAATGACTCAAACAAACGAGTTAACAGAAGGAGATGACAAATGCAAGTTCAGTATCAGGATGTTTATCTAAAGCTGACGGATCTCATTAGATCCTAAAGAGTATCAAGGAGAAAAATCCTGAAGAGATAGTTGCTCTTCACCTCATGTTCACGGACAGAAAAAATAGCACACCTTAGTGTACAACTGTACCAACAGTTCAGTTGCAATATTTTGGATAGTAGCAGATTTCTAAACAGTTTCCACCTCCCTAGACAGAGATATTTGACCTCAATAGAGTGCTCAGATGAGTGTGCCAGGGACGGAAAGGTTACTGAATGCTACCTGAAAGAATCCATCACTTCCAAACTAGATCATTGCTAAAGCAATTACTTTTTCTATTTTTTTCCCATTTCTTATCACAGCAGAGTTGCATTTAGGTCCCTATCAGAACTCTGCCAATTCTACTGCTGGAAAAGAGCCAATCATAAACTAAAGTTCAGGCACTTCTGAAGTTATAAAGCCTATTTTACTGTCTCATTCAGTAATTATCTTTCTAAAATGTTATGTTGTATTATCATATTTAAATTTAACTTTAACAGATTCAATAATTATAATTTCAACAATTAATTTTATACAATTGATCCCATTAAAATATTCAAGTTACTCCACAAACCCCCTTCTCCTTTGACACACACACCATTTTCTTTGTCTAAATGGTACAAAAATGGTATCTTCAGATTCTCTCCAGTGGTCCTTTCTTATTGTCATATGCTCATAGGACTGATACTGTTATCTGAGAAAAAGTATATCAAACTCTCTCTCTCTCTTACATACACACACACACATCATGCTTATGTGTTGTTTGGAATGAATGTGTTTCTTCCTAGAAAAATATTTGTAAGTATATACAAAATCTCACATGAGTCCCAGATTAGAAAATCAAGTCATTTACTTTATAGCTAGTTCATATACATTGAGAATAAGTGACAAAATAAATCTGAAGGCTAAATTCTGAAGATTTCATTCTCATGTGATATCCTCCCTTTGTGTTCTTACAGGTTTTATTAATTAATCATACTTCAATTTGCAAATGAAATTATTTTGATTTGGATAACTGTCAAGGAAAGAAACATGCTCATACAGTTTATAATGTTTTCTATTACCTAAAAAAAGTGTTAATTCTAAGAAATCATTCATATATCATGTTTTGGACCACATATGAACTGCAACTCTTTTTAGCTATTAAAACTATACACTAATTCTGAGTTTCGTAAATGAGTGTAAATAAAACTTTCTTATGCACATAAAAGTAGAGGGGAAACAAGGAAAAAAAAGAAAGAGAAAAAGAAACTTCTATTATTCTTATATGCTAAAATCAGCTACAGCAATCATGTGTACATTTACTTGAGACTTCCAAGATTTAAAAAAGGAAACTTGTGTAAAAGCAATCTTTCCAAAATCTTAGCACTCTTTTTCCTGCATTTATATAATGTGAAATATGGCTGTATTTTAAGCTGAAGAAGACAATTAGCTTAAAATTATACCCTAAACTATCTATTAGAAAGTTTCAAAAAGGCAAATTAAAACAACACTGACATATGAATTCACTTACCAAATTGGCAAAAACATAAATAAAATGATAAAATGCAATACTTATATATAAGGGTCCTGGAAACATATATTCTTAATGCAGGCAGGCATATTAGTCATTGCATATTTTTGTGCAAAAAATTTTACTAAGAGTCATTAATGTATTTATATACTAACTCAGCAGTTTCACTCTCAGTAAACAATTTTAAGGAAATTTTGAACAATAGAGAAATACGCTTGATTTATGTCTTTTATATGGTATACTGCTATTTGTACATTTAAAAATCATGCTTCAGAAGCATGTTTGATGGCATGGAAAAGTACTGACAACATCATACTAAATGATTTTTTTTATAAAAGGAAATTAAATTGAACAAAGAGCATAAGCTTTACTTTATTATCACACTGGAGGTAACCAATCAAAAACACTTCTCATTAGATAAAATTGCAAAAGCTTGTTGATAAATATGATATGGATGGCAGTCTTTTTAAGGCATCCTTTTTAGTGTATAATAGTCTTGAAAATATTCTGTACTGAATTCATCACACACACACACAAACACAAATCCTAAAGAATATCTGAAGCCTACATATGTTCATGAAACAGTTTTTCAATAATTCACATACCATCTCAGAAAGTAGACATTTTTTCATACTATCTAACTTAATTTAAAGTTAAATCATGAGATATACTCAGTGTTGAAAAATACGGATCTGTGACTTTGGAAGTTCACTTTTTAATAATACAATTCCTTTCATAATGTAGCTTTACTATTCCACTGGGAACATTCACGTTATTGCTCTACAAAATGGGAAACTAGCAATTCTGATTTTATTGTAGCCATTATTACACACTCCATGATTTCTAGGGAAGGACCAGCAATTCATACATTGTTAAAAGTCCTATCTTTAATAATATTTCTTTCATATTAGTACACAAAAAATCTCATAAATATTGGGCTTACATGTAGAAAATGCAGACAAGAGGATGAGGTCCATTTTTAATATTTGTGGGTTTTGATTAGTTCCCATAATACTTGCAGCCATAAACTTGCTGGAGTTTAATGCATATGCATACTTTGACTCATTTTACAAGAGTGTGATACTATTAATCACAGAAAACACTTGATTTTCTGCTATGTCCTCCTCAGACATTTTTATCTGCTATTGAATACCTACTGAAAATACTAAAATGTCACATTTATATAAAGTAATACTTTAAAAAGTCTGTTAACATATTTGGATGTTTTTAAATCCTTTCATCTCTGACATTCAGGAGGTTTGAGCTATGCTATTTTTCAAGGGAATAATGATTCTCTAGGCAAGGTTTCTCATGTTATAGTCCCCAGATAGGCAGTACTGATAACTTAATAGAAATGAAAATTACTGGGCTCTATACACACAAATTGTTTTAAAACTCATGAGATGTGACCCAGGAATCTGTCCTTCAGGTGATTCTGATGAGTGATCAGTTTGGAGAACCTTAGCTGCAAAGTATAGAAAGTTGTGGGATTTTCTATGTCCATCTCAAGCATGATCTTTCCTTTGCAGATAGCAGTTTATGTGCTGGAGTTGAGAGTATTCAGTGTTGGATATAACTAGTTAAAGTCAATATTATTGAGTCCTATATAGTAGAACTTACATAGTAGTACAAAGTGTCAGAATTTATATTAAATAAGGTTAAAAAGAAAACACCTTAACACAGGTGTCATTAGAATTCCCTTTTTGGGGAAAAAAAAAAAAAAGGATTTGGGGGAAATCAGAAAAGCTACTTGAGAAGATGAAATTCAATATATTTTAAAACAGACAAGATTAAATAATCTATATGAAAATATAACCCTGGAGGAGGGCATCGCAACCCACTCCAGTATTCTTGCTTGGAGAATCCCCAAGGACTGAGGAGCCTGGCGGGCTACAGTCCATGGGATCACAAAGAGTTGGAAATGACTAACTAAGCACATACGAAAATATAAAGAAATTTCAAGCCTATACAATAGGGAAAAGAGGAATATGTAGTGAGAACACAGGCTAAGTAATAGGAAAGATAGTCAAATGATCACATAACAAGAAAACTAGTCAAATGTCTTTTGGATCTTCCCTGGTGGCTCAAATGGTAAAGAGTCTGCCTGCAATGCAGAAGACCTGAGTTCAATTCTTAGGTGTAGAAGAACAGCTACCCCTCCAGTATTCTTGCCTGAAGAATTTCATGGACAGAGGAACTGGCCAGGTTACAATCCATGAGGTCACAGTCAGATGTGACCGAGCGACTAATACTTTCACTATTTTTTCACATATGTTAAAATAAATTGCTATTGGGACTTCCCATTTTACAAAGCGTCAATAAAATATCTTCATATACCCAAATGTGATGTGTCAGTGAATTGTGTTTAAGCAAAGTTTTCATTGAAGAAGATGGACTTGGAAAATGTAATTATTTTTCTCCCTTCTGAGAGACCTAAACTGTGATAGTAAAGGCATTTTAAGAAAGATGGCAATGATGACCCTGTATGCGAGACAGCAAAAGAGACACAGATGTATAGAATGGACTTTTGGACTCTGTGGGAGAGGGAGAGGGTGGGATGATTTGGGAGAATGGTATTGAAACATGTACGCTATCATGTAAGAACGCAGCACCAGCCTATGTTCGATACAGGATACAGGATGCTTGGGGCTAGTGCACGGGGATGATCCAGAGAGAGGATATGGGGTGGGATGTGGGAGGGGGATTCAGGATTGGGAGCTCATATACACCCGTGGTGGATTCATGTCAGTTTATGGCAAAACCAATACGGTATTGTAAAGTAAAATAAAGTAAAAATAAAATTTAAAAATTTAAAAAAAAGCTATATGCATAAAAATGAAGAGAAAAAGTGGTGAGTCATCAGCAAACGAGACATTTCTAGCAGGCGGGTAGAAAGGAATGGACTCATAAAGCACAGTTCAGGTAGTTGAAGCCATAAATATGGCTTATGGAGAGGACTGAAGGTAAGGAGGCACAGACAGATCTTTCCCAAAATACTCTTCAGAGTGTTGGGATGCAGACTTGATGAATCAAAGATGGCAGGCAGTTAAAAGGCTGAAAACAAGATGATCAACTGAAAAATATTCTCATCAACTGCACTCCTCCACCATTCTTGATAGAATTAATGGCAATCAGTTCAGATCCTCTTTTTCAAAACAGAAAAATAAAACAATGGATTCTTTATTTTAAAATGGTCTGGAAAAGTTTTCATATATTGTTCATACATGTAAAAACTCAAAATTATATTTCACATGCATAATCACATGGGAAATTTACTTGAGGATGTACCCCAGTAATAGAATAATATTACAAGAAATGTTTAATGAATTATTGATTTAATGGAAGTTAAACTCTAATATCAAGTTAATTAGAAAGATTTTCAAATATTCCACTTTGATAAGTGAAACTGAAGAATCAATCTAAACAAAAGCAATTATTCAGAGTTTTAATGTAGCCCATGAACAGAGAGGCAAATATTACATCTTTCAAAGGAAAATTTAACTACTTGACTCCCACGTATAAGTGTTTTAAATCAATGCATTGCTATCTGCAAATTGATAATAACCTCCTAAGAATTAAGTATGGTATGTTCTATATTCTGATTTAAAGTGAAAAGTGAAAGTTGCTCAGTCATGTCTGACTCTTTGCCAACCCATGGACTATAACGTCTATGGAATTCTCCAGGCCAGAATACTGGAGTGGGTAGCCGTTCCCTTCTCCAGGAGAGTTTCCTGACTCAGGAATCGAACCGGGCTCTCTTGTTTTGCAGGTAGATTCTTTACCAGCTGAGCTACTGGGGATTAGTTCATGATTTACAGATAAAACATACTAATTTACATTAAAAAAACTTTTAAAGTCCATGCACTGATATAGATAAAAATTCAAATGGATTATATTAGAAAGTTTGTCTCTTTGTTGTTGAGTTACAAGTGTTCTTTATATATTATGCATGGGATACCCTTATCAGATATATGATTCAGAAATATCTTCTTTAATTCTGTGAATTGCGTTTCATATTCTTGAACATGTGCTTGATACACAAAATATTTTAAATTTGATCTAATCCGAACATATCTGTTTTTCTTCTGTTGGTTGTGCTTTTGGTATCATATCTAAGAAACCGTCACCAAGTCAAAGTCATAAAGATCTTCCTGTGTTTTCTTCTAAACATTATAGTTTTAGTGCTTATATAGTATAGTGCTTGGAGAAGGAGATGGCAACCCACTCCAGTACACTTGCCTAGAGAATCCCAGGGACGGGGGAGCCTGGTAGGCACCGTCTATGGGATCACACAGCATCAGACACAACTGAAGCGACTTAGCAGCAGCAGCAGCAGTATAGTGCTTATATAGTTTAGTGCTTACATTTTCTATCCATTATAAATTAACTTTTTAAATGGTGTGAAATAGGGATCCAACTTCATTTTTTTGCATATGGGTATCAGTAGTCCCAGCACAATTTGGTGAAGAGACTATTCTTGCACTATTGAAGGTCTTGGTGCCATTTTGAGAATCAGTTGATCAGAGGTACTTTGGCTTATTTTTAGGCTTTCAATTGTATTCTATGGATTCCTGTGTTATTCTTAATGCCAATATCACATTTTTTAACTTTTTATTTTATATCATAGTATAGTTGATAACAATGTTGTGTTAGTTTCAGGTATACAGCAAAGCAATTCAGTTATACATATGCATTATTTTTTTTCAGATTCTTTCCCCCTTTAGGTTGTTACATAATATTAGGCAGAGTTCCTTGCACAATACAATATCACATTGTTTTGATTACTAGTGGTTTTTAATAAGTTTCAAAATCAGGAAGTGTGGATCTTTTTTTCAAGATTATTTTGCTGTGAGGTCTCTTGAACTCCATGTAAATTTTGTGAATAGCTTTTACAGTTTTGCTAAATAGTAAATCAAGGCTATATTGTCACCCTGCTTATTTAACTTATACACAGAGTACATCATGAGAAATGATGGGCTGGATGAGTTACAAGCTGGAATCAATATAAGTGCAAGAAACAACAACCTCAGATATGCAGATGATACCACTCTAATGGCAGAAAGCAAAAAGGAACTAAAGAGTCTCTTGATAAGGGTGAAGGGGGAGAGTGAAAGAGCTGGCTTAAGACTACTAAAAAAAACTAAGATCATGGCATCCGGCCCCATGACTGCTAGGAAAATAGAAGGGGAAAGGTGGAAGTAGTGACACATTTCTTCTTCTTGGGCTCCAAAATCACTGCAGATAGTGGCTGCAGCCATGAAATCAGAAAACAATTGCGTCTTGGCAGGAAAGCAATGACAAACCTAGATGGTGTGTTGAAAAGCAGAGACATTACTCTGATGACAAAGGTCCATATACAGGTGGGACCATAAGAAGGCAGAATACCAAAGAACTGATGCCTTTTAACTGTTGTGCTGAAGAAGACTCCTGAAAGTCCCTTGGGAAGCAAGGAGATCAAACTAGTCAATCTTAAGGGAGATCAATCCTGAATATTCACTGGAAGGACAGATGCTGAAGCTGAAGCTCCAGTATTTTGGTCATTTGATGCGAACAGACAACTTACTGGAAAAATCCCTGATGCTGGGAAAAACTGAGGGCAGAAGAGGGCATCAGAAGATGAGATGGCTGGACCGCATCACTGATGCAATGAACATGAACTCTGACAAACTCTGGGAGATGGTGAGGGACAGGGAGGGGGACTAGGGGACTGAGCAACAACAACAATATGTGTGAATATATATATATAAAATATAACTATGAAATTAAGAAAGAATTATAATCTTGAATGAATTGACCTTTCAAATGGCAAACAAACGATTTATAAAGTCAATTCTGAAGTTTGTCGGAAAAAGAGGAAGTAATTTTCTCAAAACTTTAGAAGTCACAACCTACTAATTTTACATGATCAAGTATTAGAAGTTTCATATACACTTTTTCAAAATGAGTAAATCTGTTGCTGGTTTTTCTTCTGATTTTTTTTTTTCATATTACAAATATCTAATAATAATAATACAGGTAGAAAACGACCCTTAGGTCTATTATTATGAAACAGGCAGCATATTTAATGGCATAACTTATATTTGTAAACAAATATCAGATGATGCCTTAGTGCAAAATACTTCTATTTTTAAATTATACAAATGTTTAATCAATTTGTAAGTCAGTGAGGCCTCACTTAGTTATTAATTATTTGAACATTTTAGATGTGTATAAGAGACAGATTTTGGGGGAAGGGGTAGGGGGTTGAGAAGGCATGCCAGGCAGCAAGACAGCAGGAATAAAGGATAAAGGCAAAAGGAACACAATCACTGGGAGACCTGCAAGTCTAGCATGGAGCCAGTTTTTCCTCAGTTGCCATCCTAATGGCATCCTGAGTGGCCAGGACCACAATATCCAGATGAGAGACACGGGCAAGGCCTGACCACTAGGACAGTAGGCCACACGAAGAGGAGCCAGAGGTGGTCTACATGAAAAGGGGACACACAGCCACAGGGCAAAGTTCAAGGTCAGACTAGAAGTGAAGAAAACTGGCTTAAGATAAAATCTGCAATATCTCCAAAGGTTCAACATGAAGCCAGGACACGGCATGTCTGTCCAGGTCAAGATCAGCTGAGCAAACTGCCGGATGGCACAAAGCTCCTGGCAGGCAGGCCATGCTTAGTAGAGATACTGGTGGCCAGTGTCAGCATCCAGGCCGCCAGTCATTAAATTTTGCTCTTCAAAACATGGCCTGGGACTCAAGGGTGTCTCCATCGGCACTACTGGTAAAGAACCCAACTGCCGCTGCAGGAGACATAAGGTACATGATTTCAATCCCTGGACCAGGGAGATCCCCTGGAGAAGGACATGGCAACCCACCCCAGTATTCTCGTCTGGACAATCTCATGGACAGAGGAGCCTGAGGGGCTGCAGGCCATACGATCGTAAAGAGTCAGATGCAACTGAAGTGACTTAGCACGCATGCACGCACAATATCACCTCTGCGGAACTCCTGCCAGTAACGCATAACCTGAATCTAATTATGAGGAAACATCAGAAAATCTTAAATTGAGGGAAATTCTATAAAAATAATCGGCCTCTACTATTCAGAATTTTCAAGGTCAAGAAAGACAAAAACAGCTGAACAATTGCTCCAGATCGCAGGAGACACAAAGGATACAATGTAAAATACAAGCCTGATCTTGGATAAGATCCTGGTCCAAGGGGAAGAATTGCTATAAAGGACAGTACAATTGAACATTTTTGAATATGACCTATATTAGATAATAGTATTGTCTCAATGCTAAATTTCTTGATTTTGATAAATGTAAAAGANATACAAGTATTACAGGTAAAATATTATAACTGAAAAGTAGGAAGGTTACTTGTGAATTTGTGGTTTTATTTTTTTAAGTAGTATGCATTAAGTAAGAATTCCTTCTTTTCAAACCAAAAGCTCAGAGTTATGTAAAAGGAACCAAACTGGAAAAAAATAATGAAATAAATATTTGAAAATATTTGAAAACATATATGAAAAAAGGAAGTAAGAAAATAGGTATCCAAAGAACCTTTATCATGTTCATTCAAATCAAAAACATTTTAGATAAGGGGTATGAAGTGATAGCTATATTCATTCTAAAATAATATTAATAATTACTACTTTATTAAAATAAAAATATTTTTTAAAGCTGATACTACTATAGCTTCTTTAAAGATGAAGGCTTTATACAGAGTAAGTTTCTTATGTGTTTCTACTGAGTAAAAAGTAGAAAGATATAATGATCATATTGATTTAATATTCAAATTCAGTTCAGTTCAGTTCATCACCAATTCCCAGAGTTCACTCAGACTCTCGTCCATTGAGTCAGTGATGCCATCCAGCCATCTCATCCTCTGTCGTCCCCTTCTCCTCCTGTCCCCAATCCCTCCCAGCATCAGAGTCTTTTCCAATGAGTCAACTCTTCACGTGAGGTGGCCAAATATTCAAATTAAGACTAAGCAAAACAGAGTACAGTGGCCTATGTAGAAGACACAATTATTGTGAGCTTTATTTAGAGGGGCAGTGGATTAGAGTTTACTATTATTTCTAGATGGTAAAAGTGAAACATTAATATATGCCTCCAAAGATGTTTCTCAAGAATTAACTCCCTCAAGTACTTTACATTTTGAACATCCACACAAACCTTAGGAGAATTTTGTAAATCACAAAATCATTAGAAACTTTACTAGCCTGAACTGGTAATAATATTTTCCTATTATTTGTTTTGTTCAGTGTTTTCATTTTAGTGTGAAATCAAGCTAAATATTGTTTTTCAATTCTATGCCACAAATACCATTCCTTTAATTAAATATTAAGAATCTATCTCAAGTAAATGTTTCTCTGCCAGGCTTCTCTGCCTATGGAATTCTCCAGGCCAGAATACTGGAATGGGTTACCTTCCCTTCTTCAGGGGATTTCCCCAGCCCAGGGATTGAACTCAGATCTCCTGCATTGCAGGTGGGTTCTTTACAGACTGAGACACGAGAAGCCCAAGTTAACGTTAGACAGAATTTACATAAATTCAATAAAGGCAAGAAATTTAGAAATATATGAAAGTGCAGATAGTTGATTCAGCATATTTTCTGCAAACTTTGTACTCACTTTTTATTTCTTTGTGTTTAATTCTGCATGTATGAGAACCTAAAATATGCTTGGGAAACTCAATTAGTATATCCATCAGATTATTTCTGAGTTGACCAAATCCTCTTACACATTCACCTCTAAACATCAAAAATTGACTTAAAGCTTTCTAAATCAAAGATTATATGATTGTAATAATACATGCACATAATTCAATATTCCACTATTTTATTCCTTAGGTAAGTTTCCATCTTTTGTTCCCTGTTGCCAAAGTGATTGGTTCAAATGCCTGAGGTTGGTTTGAATTGATGGAAGAGTAAAATAAGTCGTCTTCATATTGCACCCACATGGCTTCTACTGAGAGACAATACTCTTGTGGATCTGAAGTATCTTTTCAAATGTATAACAATACTGGAAGATAGAAATATTGTCTCCCTCTAGAACAAGTGGCCGACATGCTTACTGCTCAGAACAATAAAGATAATGTCTCTCTTCAGGGCCAAAGGTAGGCATATTTCCTGACATTAAGAGACTTATGTCTCTACAGCCAAGGTTCCTCTTCTGAAACACAGTCCAGTTGTATACAGGTATCACCTGACTCATTTTGTGCCATCTTTTGAGAACTGGAGGTTGGGAACTTATACATGAAAATGCTTATACTCTGACTCTGATCCATGTACATAATAAAGTGCTTTGTCTTTGTCTCAGAAGTCTCCTGTCTTCTGCTAGCATCCATGGCGCTGGCAGGGGAAGTTGTCAGCTAGCAAGTAGGATAAAACCTCAGATTCTTCACAATTCTTGACAGGCTCCCCCAAAAGCTAAGATATGGGTATGGGTAGTATTCTTTATATTTCTCTTTTTATATGAAACTTCTCTTAAACTCTATTAAAAAAGAAAAAAACCTCTTGCCTTAATGCAAGGCACAGGATGGTTCCTTAAACTCTCATCAACTTGAATTGTGTTGATATATTTCCAAGTGAAATGAGTAAGATGTTTTAAGTACATTATCTCATTTTATTATTTCAAATGTCTCATAAGGTAGGAATTAGATTTTGGTGGGTGGGTGAGATGGGGGCAATGGGGGGATACAGTCACAACACCAAACCACTGAAATTCATCATATAAACAACTTTGTTGCAGAAAAAGCCTTGCTTTTTAACATATTCATCCATTTACAATTTTATTCAATAAACTCTTCGAAGCACTGATATGGAATGTCCTTAGAAATGTGATATGTTATGTAGCAAATCTACAGGCATTGTTTAGAAAACATCAGCAATCAAAGGATATGTGAAGTCTCTTCCAGCAATGGATAACTGCCATGATGAACTACAACTAACCATTCTATTGCCTAGTAACTACTACTTTTACTCAGCCAAAGATTAACACTATAAAACAGTAGCTTTCATAAGACTAAAAGATGTTACTTAATCTCCAGGTACTGAGAACATCTACATTTCTAGTCATAAATTAACCTTCTTAAAAATATGCATTAACAAAAGAAAAGAAATCACTGCATTTTCCTTAGTTACTTTGTTCATTTGGAACATCAGTCACTTCTAAATTACTTGCACAAAAATACCTGAGGGGCACAATTAATCTACATCATTGAAAATTATTTTGGAAATGTCACTTAATAAAGCCTTTTAATATCACCATAACAATCTGAAATATTAAAAACTTATGTTGTTATTTTCCTTGTTTATAATTAAACATACTCTCAGACAATAGTTGATGTTGCAACTCTAAGCAAGAAAAATGTCTAGACTGTTTATAGATGTCATAAAGACACAAATAATGTGGCTTTTATATAGTTTATATCTAAACTGACTCTTGACTCTTTGAACCTGTGTTAGTAAAATTAATGAAATAAAAACAATGTCATAATTCGAATGAATAAAATTTGAGCATGTCCATGGAGTGATGCAGAGATAAATAAGCCTAAACAGAAAGCAGAACTTCACAAATTGAAATAAAAAAACTAGTTCCTAATATGTTACTATCAAGTATAAATCTGAACAATTTTCAAGTTGATGCACAGGTAAGAATTCTAAGTTAATATGTCATGTGTTTTTTTTAAACTGCTCAGTCGTGTCTGACTCTTTGCAATCCCATGGACTGTAGCCCACCAGGCTCTTCTGTCCATGGGATTTTCCAGGCAAGAATACTGGAGTAGGTTGCCATTCCCTTCTTCATGGGGGTCTTTCCAACCCAGGGATTGAACCTGGGTTTCCTGCATTGCAAACAGATTTTTTACAGTCTGAGCCATAGATATCAATACTTGGTTTCCAGTCACAAAACAAAGAAAATGCTACACAATATTTGCAAAGAATTTACTCAAAGGTTAGTCTTTAGTCATTTGATCTAGTTTGGATTGCACAAACTATGTGGAAATATCATAAAGAAGGTAACATTGATACACACCCAGCTTTCACCGTCTATTTATTTCTGGTTAAAGGAAATTATGTTCTTTTAAAAATGGCAGTTGGAAGACATAGTCAGGCTTCATCACTTCAGGGCTTTTTCTTTTTCAATTTATTTTTCCATGTACAAATCTAATATATTGGTGCATGCCTCCAGAGATCTCTTACAAAGTTTCTCAACATGAGTGACACCTCTAATTTTTAAAGTGATTCTCTTTAACCTTGACCCAGAAATCCCAGCATTACAGTTTACTTTTATAAAATCCCTTGGTGAGGATAGGAAGAGAGAGAGAGAGAGAGGTAGAAGAGACAGGGAGGTGAAAGAGAGAATATGAAAGCAAGAGAAAAGGGAGATAGAGAGACAGGGATAGGGAAGACAGGGATTATGAATCATGTGCCTGTATTAAACAATAAATGACATTTCACTCAAAATAACTTTTAAATTATGACGGTAGTTCTCTATGTGTGTATGAATTCTGACAATGTTTTAACAATGTGTAGAAAACTTTAATTTGAATAGCGACAATTGTGTTTATTACTTACTCTGTATCATTGGCAATTAATTTTGCATCTTTTGTAAAATGAATTCATATGTTAAAAGTGTAGAAAGACTCAAGCCTAAAAGAAGGAGCTCCTTAAATTTGGGAAGAAGTTATTCTACATGATCTGTCTCAAACAAAGGAAAGGGGAAATGAGTAAAGCACCTAAGAAACAACAAGGAATGTGGAATGCCGAAGATTTTATACTAATACAATGAAGCCACAACAAAGAACAAACCTTATTTCAGAGCTGTGATAATTAACAGGCAAATATGTGTTGTAATAAGCCATGCAAAGTATCCTAGTGTTAAAAAGAAAGGCAAGGAAGGAGGGTGGGTGAAGAAAATCTTCAATTATTCAGAATCTCAGAGATACATGTTTTAGAGAGATGGTACACTTTGTCTCACGTGTTTGTGTTTTATTTCTTCCCTCCAGGCTGTAATGCAATGAGTGTAGCTAGGAAAGAATAACTTCATGCAACAGCATGGCACGAACATATCTATCTTCAAAATCTAGTGCTCTAAGCCTTGCCCATGTGGCAGTGTTTTGGAAGATGAATTTTTTAGATGTCTAAAAAAGTGAGTTACTTTCCTTTCCACACACACAACTTAGGTTTTAGAAATTGTGGCAATTTATTCCATATCCACAGTAAAATCAGCACACTGTCATTCTAGTGGATTGGTAAGTTCATTTTGGTGTTACAGTCTCCTTAACACTCTACTGCAGAAGTTTTCATTAACTGCTTCACTGGTAAATATCTAGGTGAATATCCATAATTAAGATCACCGACTACTTTATATTGCCAAAATAGGAGGTATAGAATGTATTTAGCTATGCTATATTTGTATCTTTCCTAATATAATTTGCCATTTTGACTTTCATATCAGAAAAAAATGGCAGAAATCAGCATTCTAAATAATTTCTAAGGAATAAAGCAATGATCTTTTTACTCAGTTCTAACAAAATGTGGTATTTGCAGTATTTACTTGAATTTTCATCTTTATTGAAAAAAAAAAAATCTGATGCATGAAGCAGGGCACTCAAAGTTGGTGCTCTGGGACAACCCAGAGGGATAGAGAGGGTGGAGAGGGAGGTTCAGGATGGGGCAGTACACACGTACACCAGTGGCTGATTAATGTTGATGTATGGCAGAAAACATCACAATATTGTAAAGCAATTATCCTCCAATTAAAATAAATTAATGTAAAAAATTTGATATTGATTATTTTGCAACTTCATAAAATAGCAACAAGGAAAGCAGTATTTTAAAAATTCTGATAGAATATCCACTTACAGAATTTCCTGAAAATAAATTTGACATTGAAAAAGTTTATTAAACTATCAGAATAAATCTGGTAGTTCGTCATTAACAGAAAAAGATCAAAAACAGAAACAACATTGATAAACTATTCTATAATTTCATGATATATCAATATACTTCTCACTTTTTTAAAAAAGGGCAATAGTCATTAAACATTGAGATTATCCCATTGGAGAGAGTAAAAATAAACTATATAAACATATATAAATGTAGTTGAACATACATTAAGATTAATATATAGTAATCCTGAAAGATGATTCTGTGAAAGTGCTGCACTCAATATGCCAGCAAATTTGGAAAACTCAGCAGTGGCCACAGGACTGGAAAAGGTCAGTTTTCATTCCAATCCCAAAGAAAGGCAATGCCAAAGAAAGTACTTTGGCCACCTCATGCGAAGAGTTGACTCATTGGAAAAGACTCTGATGCTGGGAGGGATTGGGGGCAGGAGGAGAAGGGGACGACAGAGGATGAGATGGCTGGATGGCATCACGGACTCGATGGACTTGAGTCTGAGTGAACTCCGAGAGAAGGTGATGGACAGGGAGGCCTGGGGTGCTGCGATTCATGGGGTCGCAAAGAGTCAGACATGACTGAGCGACTGAACTGAACTGAATTATATAACATTATTATATTGCATTAATATTAGGCTTAATTGCAAAAGGCTAAAATATGACACAGTCCTTTTTAAGAAAACTTTTAAAGAAAGTATTATATACATGCAAAGGAAGTACGAAGTTCATATTGCAAAGTTCAATGATACTTTTACAAAGTAAGTACCCACATAAATAATACCTAAAGACAGAACATCACCACCATCCCAGAGCATCCTTCATACCCAGTTCTAGTCATTGTGCTACTTCCAGAAAAACCTCTATTCTGTTCTAACTCTACAGATTAGTTTGTCATTTAATTTTTTTTTTCAAATGGAATCATAAAATATGTATCATCTGGTATCTGGCTTCTTGCACTTATTATATGAGAGATTCATCCATGTTTGTGTAGTTGTGAATCATTTTCACTGATTTGTGGTATTCTACTATAATATGTTTATTCTCCAATTTAAGGTACACTTGTGCTGTTGTTAGATTTTTGGCTATCAAATAGTTTCTGAGACTATTCTTATAAGGTTTCTATGAAAAGTATATTTGATTTTTAAATAGCAAGTCAGGGCAGAGCAGTCAATTTTGCTTTACAGGTGCCTAAAAAGTGCTGTATTCTCTAAGAAAACACAAAGATACTTTCTAAGCTTCAAAATTATCAACTGAGTATAAAACAAGAAATTATATTTCCAAAGAATAAAGGTGATATATGAGAAACATAGAAGAATGTTTATTTTCCAAGTGCTAAGATAAAGACATGGTATAAAAAGTGAAACTTGCACTTTTACAAATTCTGCACACAGCAAGGGAAATGATTACTATTTTTCCCAGTAGGTTATTTAGTAAAAATTTCCATATATAATCTATCATAACTCATGGCAGTTTCACATAGGCAAAATACTGTTGATTTTTTTTAACTCTGTAAGTACATATTATTAAATATCTGGAATTATATTATTTAATACATAGTGGAGTGGAAAGAAAACTCAACATATATTTAGATTCTAACAGGCTGTAGGGATAAAATCTGTAGTATTTCCTTATTATACTTTAAGGAAAACTACTTCAATCCACATGTAAAATATTAACTATAATATATTTTGGATAAAATTTTTTACCTTCTAAAATGCCACTCAAGTTCAGTATGCTATGGATGATAAGCAGATTTACTAATGATATTTTTTTTAATAATTCTGCTATCTTAAGCATAACACACCATCAATTTCTATTGAAAGCATGGCTAAATAGTGATAACTATAGCTTTGGAGGGAGGAAATTTCCTCTTACAGACTTTATTTATTAGATTTGGGATATGGAGTGACATTTTAATGAAATAATTATTCATTCTGCTTTTGCTTTTTTTTTTTTAATTCAGAGAATTATCTCTCTCAGTCTGTATGTGATTCACTATTGGCTAAATATCTCCCATGGGTCCAAAGCTATGTCAAACATGATCCTGTTTTCATGTATTTCAATTTTGCTAGAGACACATATGAAGTAATAGGACACTACACAACCTGAGCCCAGAGAAAAAGAACACAGATAAGAATGGTTATAATCCAGCACAACTTAAGGGAGTCCTTAGAAATATGAAAGTAAAATAAAAGACAAGGGAGTTCAGATAAAACCAGCATTTTTGACTGTCTTTTAGATGCCTGTCCCACATGGGTGAATATATTAGGACCTTGATATTGTGAGTTAAAATAAGCCCAAAAAAGAAAAAAGATGATACTAATAACAACAATAATACAAAGAAACAGAAAGAGAAGAGGAAGAAAAAGAACTCAAGGTAGTACGAAAATGCAAGTCTTCTCATCGTCATATTTTATTATTTCCTTTTATACGAGGCAGGTCAGATTTCCATTTTCTTGATGATTCCCTTCATAGAACCAAAGTAATGGGCAAGTAGTAAATATCTATGATTTGTTTCAAACTTGATTTTTATAAAATGTATTCAGAAGACAAAAAGGATTTTCACATACATGTTGGGGCTTCTCTGGTGGTTCACACAATAAAGAATCCGCCTGCAATGTGGGAGACCTGGGTTTAATTCCCGGGTTGGGAAGACCCCCTGGAGGAGGGCATGACAACCCACTCCAGTATTCTTGCTTAGAGAATCCCCATGGATAGAGGAGCTGGTGGGCTATAAGTTCATGGGGTTGCAAAGAGTTGGACACGACTGAGCGACTAAGCACACACAATGTACATTCAAGTGGAGTATAATTTTTCTTGTGTTGCGAATAAAGAAATCAATAGAAATGTTAAAGTTAGGATGGAATTTTCATAAATTTATTAATATTGATAATTACTATCAATCTATAGTCTTAAGTGATGAAGTCGTTCTCTTCAATGAATAAAAGTTAGAATCAGTATTCTGTTTGCACATGTGGGAGCAAAACAAATCTCCTGTACTTCCATAGGAGTTTCTATTTTTGGTTGGAAAAATAAATATAGATATTGTGGGTAGGTGAAACCAGTCTATAATTCTCACTAAATTACCTGCTAATTTTTATGTGAATGTGAGTATATATGTGTGGATTGCCATTTCCTCCTTCAGGGGGAAGAAGGGACCCAACCCACATCTATTATGTCCCTGCATTGGTAGGCGAGTTCTTTTAAACCTAGCTCCACCTGGGAAGCTCGAATATATACAGCTTTCTGGAGGAAAGAGTCATTATTTTTCGTAAAGTTTAAGAAATCATAGTTAAATACTTTTGTAATTTTTAACGCATCTGTATTTAATGTTTGTACAATTCAATGGCATTACAATTAAAGAAATAATATTGTCTAATTTAAACACCACTCAGTGAAATCAGGGCTTCCCTGGTGGCTCAGATGATAAAGACTGCATGCAATATAGGAGACCCATATTTGATCCCTGGGTGGGGAAGATCCCCTGGGGAAGGAATTGGCAACCCATTCCAGTATCCCTGCCTGGAGAATCCCATGGAGAGAGGAACCTGGGGGACTATACCCCAGGTTCACAATGGGGTCACAGAGTCGGACATGACTCAATGATTAACACTTTAACCATCAATGAAATCATCAAGTTTTTTAAAAAACATAAATAATGTGAATATACTTCCTATTCAGTGATTAGTTTATTATCTCTACTGAAATAAACATGTTTGTTTCTTTATACCTAAATAATGACAGTAGCACCTCATTTTATTTTCTAGAATAAGGTCCTGGTAAAATAATATACATTCTTCCTGTACACATCAATTCACTATGTGACTAAAATGCATAAAAATTATCAACAGACTATATGGGAAATGTATTTTACAAATGGTATGTTGCAGCTGAGGTTCCGCAACACTACCTGTTTCCAATTTAATATCTTATTGTCTCTCTTGCTCATAAGATCTATTTTTCACTTGTAGACTTGAGGGAATATTCATTTAGCTTCCTGACCTTTTTGCTGCTGAGCAGCTGGACATCATGTGTAGCAAACTCTTCTCTTCTATGAACTTAAGACTATATATCCTTTTAGAAATGTAAAATGATTTCAGATTTTATTGTGAAAAAAAGTTAAGCAGATCAAAATAGAACATCCTCTAAACACTAAATGAAACTTGTTCAGGAAAGCATTTTACTTTTAGTAATGATATGGTAAAGTGAATAAGAAATAAGAAAAATATACTGTCTTTTTTCATGTATGATAAAAGTTCATTTTCACCATTTCGCTTATATAAAATATGGGCCAGTAACATGTTGGTAAAATTAGACATCTCTATACTCTAATTAGTATCCATTCATAAATAGGAATAATAAGAAATCTGTGTAAAGTAATTTGATTATTTTAATACTATTTGTTATAATCCTAAATTCAGTATCACAAGAGGTTTATTGTTGCTGTGCATTTTTATACTAACTGCACATCAACCAGAAATAATTGCTTTTTGTTAAAAAAAAAATTCTTTGCCAAAACTTATAAAAGCAGGCCTCTATTTATTGATCAAAGTTATTTGATTTAGATATATAGTTGTATATAAAGGTAGTAAGTTTGATAAAGGAACCTTAGATGGAACATATTAGTTGCACAATATATTTCTGCCATGACATGCCAGCAGTTATTCTGCAGTCTAAGAATATCTGTATAAATTTGCTCCACTGATAAAAGAGATTCAGCATTGCTATAGCATTTTTCTTTATAAGTGTTATTTATCTAACAAAGCAAAATACACAAGGTAAGAATACTAATTCAGCGACCACAGCAATACCTGGAGAAGGAAATGGCAACCCACTCCAGTGTTCTTGCCTGGAGAATCCCAGGGACGGTGGAGCCTGGTGGGCTGCCATCTATGGGGTTGCACAGAGCCGGACACGACTGAAGTGACTTAGCAGCAGCAGCAGCAGCAATGCCTAAGTACTTGTAGAAATAAATAACCAATGTGGTGCACACTTTAAATGTTTTTGATATCTCATTAAGTTGTCCTCCAGAAAAGAGGTGCTACTTTATAAATGCCTTTCTAAATTCTTAGCAATGAGGACAGGAAGAGCAATTTAATTAAAACACCTTTATAAAATGTATGGTCTTTTCAAAAATACATCATTTTTATAACAAATGGACACTTCATCTAGTTAGCCCCACTTGGCATGTTGTGGCCATTCAAAATTGTTTTGTTAAGTGAATGAATAAATACAGTGAAAAAAGAAAAAAATACACTTAAAAGTACAGGAGAAAAAATAGCCTCATTATTTGCCATATTATAGATTAACAGGGGATGTGTTTGTACTTTATTTGTACTGTACTGACTATGTCAGAAACTAGTATAAATTGAACTGGTTAAATAGGTATTCACAAAACACATACTTGGAGCATCTGATGGAGTAGCTGCTGCTGCTAAGTCGCTTCAGTCGTGTCCGACTCTGTGCGACCCCATAGACGGCAGCCCATGAGGCTCCCCCGTCCCAGGGATTCTCCAGGCAAGAACACTGGAGTGGGTTGCTATTTCCTTCTCCAATGCATGAAAGTGAAAAATGAAAGTGAAGTCGCTCAGTCATATCTGATTCTCAGCGACCCCATGGACTGTGGCCTACCAGGCTCTTCCGTCTATGGGATTTTCCAGGCAAGAGTCCTGGAGTGGGGTGCCATTGCCTTCTCCCCTGATGGAGTAGACTGTCCTCTATTTCTGAAATTTCTCTTATCTGCCCATTTCTATCCTGACAAAGCCTTAGCACAGTCCTTTATCTCTTACCCACATCCTTCAAAGAAATCCTTGTTGCAGAAAACTTCCAGAATTATTTTTAAGAATTTAAATAAAATCATATAATTCAAATACATGACTCAGAACCAGTACCACAAAGTAATATGGGATGGGCTAAGAAACAGCTTCTCTGTGGACTCTAAGATAATTCAATGTGATTAATGCAAAATTACCTTAATATAACCAATGTCAGGTACACTGTTTCGGAAAGTTAAATTCCTATTTCATATTCTTTTTTTTGAGCCCATCATGTAGGACAAGAGTCAGATCTTTCATAAGTTGTACTAAAACATAATAAGTTAACCTAAATTGACTAATCAATTGTCAATTGCCAGATATAACTAGTATATTACAAAATAACATGTGCATGCATAACGTGCTAAGTCACCCCAGCTGTGTCTGACTCTGTGCGACCCTATTGACGTTGGCCTGCCAGGCTCTTCTAAGCATGGAATTCTCTAGACAAGAATACTTGAGTGAGTTGCCATGCCCTCCTCCAAGGGATCTTTCCAACCCAGGGATCAAACCTCTAATGTCTCCTACACTGGCAAGCAGGTTCTTTACTACTAGCACCACCTGAGAAGCCCAGAATATAACACATTTGAGCTGATAAGAAGCATACTTATGTACAATTACACAATGCTTAGAATATTTCTTTGATGAATATTGCAATAAGAAAAGAAATATAATAGTAGCTGTGTTCTATTTTTAACTTTTCTGTCTTCTTTATCTTTTTTTGGCATTCAATATATCCTTTTAGATAGAATAATAATTTTTTTAATCAGTTAAAATCTATTCAGCAAGCCACTATAAAAAGCAATTATAAATCAAAATAGAAATGATATTATGGAGGTATAGAACACTAAGTGGGAAAATGAATTTAAAATTTATCATTTATTTGTTTTATTCTTTAATTTTAAAAATTATCATTTAAATATAACCATTGCTAAACTATGAAAACAACTGTTTTTGCAGTAGATAAGTCAAAATGAGAGAACTGGGAATGGGCTTTCCTTTCAGACAGATTTTAACTAAAAGACTTTTGTTATTCAATTATTCACATTGGTCCACAAAAGACAGCAGTAAACCAAAAAGGCTTAAACTATAATATGAGGTATTCAAGTTGCATAAAACAAGGTTTGTATCAATGAAAAAGGCTGAAAATAGAATAGAATATTTATCTAATAGAATATAAATGCTTTATTTTTATGTATTTAACTTAATTAATTTTAGACAAACCTAGACAGCATATTAAAAAGCAGAGACATTAATTTGCTAGCAAAGATCTGTTTAGTCAAAGCTATGGTTTTTCCTGTAGTCGTGAATGGATGTGAGGGTCGGACCAAAAAGCAGGCTGAGCGCAAAAGAATTGATGCTTTTGAACTGTGGTTTTGGAGAAGACTCTTGAGAGTCCCTTCATAAAAGAAATCAACACTGAATATTCATGGGAAAGACTGATGCTGAAGCTGAAGCAACCATACTTTGGCCACCTGATGTGAAGAACTGAATCATTGGAAAGCACCCTGACGGTGGGAAAGATTGAAGGCAGGAGGAGAAGGGGACGACAGAGGATGAGATGGTTGGATGGCATCACCGACTTGATAAACATGAGTTTGAGCAAGCTCAAGGAGATGGTGAAGGACAGGGAAGTCTGGCATGCTGCAGTTCATGGGACTGCAAAGAGTCAGACATGACTGAGTGATTGAACAACAACAAAAGAGAATTAGGATTCCAACAAAAGAAAAAATAATCTATCCTTTACCCTGTGATTTTTGCTTGAAGTTAAGGTAAATATAGGGGATATACATGGAAATATGGAGCTTAAGTCAGCTGAGGATAATGCAATTTGTCTCACTAAAAGAAGTGGTATAAAGCCAAGTTCAGTTAACAAATCATTCCCCTGTTTTTTCAGAACAAACAAGAGGCAGTGTGCTATTACTACGAAAGAATACTTCTTATTCTTTATGTACCAATTGGTGAAATACTGAGGAATCATAGCATGCAGATACTGACTGAGTAGATCTGGTGGGCCTGACATGCTGTATTTCTAACAAGCTCCAAGAGGAAGCTATGCTGCTGTTTCAAGGCCAACACTTTTTTATGTAGTAAAGCTGTAAAAATAAGGTTAATATAAGTTATAAAGAAGACATATGAAAAAGCCATGAAATTTTATATAGGGGAAGATTTAGTCCTAGAAATCTCTTTTCTGAGATTGGAAGCAGTAAGTTTCTATATAGTTTAGAAAGTCAAAGGACACTTAGACCAAGAGAGATTAATCAAGTCACCCAGAATTAAGAAGGATTTTTTAAAAGTTTAATTTGACTATTATTTTATATTGGAGTATAGTTAATTTACAATGTTATGTTAATTTCAATTGGATAGCAATTGTATACCAGAGTGATTCTGTTATTCACATACATATATCCATTCTTTTGCAGATTTTAAGGGATTCTTTTCCCTTATAGGTTATTAGAGAATACTGCTTAGAGTTTTCTGGGCTCTACAGTGCTATATTGGTCTTTGTTGACTATCAATTTTATATATAGTAGTTCATATATGTTAATACCAAACTCCTAATTTACCCCTCCCTCCACCTTTCCTCAATGCTGCTGGTGACTCAGATGGTAAAGAATCCAGCTGCACTGTAAGAGACCTGGTTCAATCGCTGTATCAGGAATATCCCCTGGAGAAGGGAATGGCTACCCACTCCAGTATTCATGCCTGCTAACTTCCATGGACAAAGGAGCCTGGCAGGCTGAGTTGGACACGACTGAGTGACTGTGACTGACTAAGCACACAATCAGACTGTCTTTCCTCTTTGATAATCTTAAATTCGTTTTTGAAGTCTGTAAGTCTGTTTCTTTTTTGTGAGTATGTTCATTTGTATTTTTTTTTTTTCCTTTCTTTTTTTGGATGTGCTGCATGGCACAGGGGATCTTAGATCCCAACCAGAGATTAAACCCACATCCCCACCCCCTGTATTGGGAGCATGGAATCTTAACCACTGGACAACCAGGAAAATGTTTATTTGTATCATTTTTAAGATTCCATATATAAGTGTACCATATATTTGTCTTTGTCTGATTACTTCACTTAGTATGAGAATTTCCATGTCAGTTAGTATTGTTGCAAATGGCATTATTTCATTCTTTTAATGGCTGAACAATATTCTACTGTATATATGTACCACATTTTCTTTACCTATTCCTCTGATGATGGACATTTAGGTTGCTTCCATGTCTTAGCTATTTTAAATACTGCTGCAACAAACATTGGGGTTCATGTATCTTTTCAAATTATTATTTTCTCTGGATATATGCCAAGGAGTGGGATTGATGAATCATATGGTAGCTCTATCTTTATTTTTTAAGGAACCTCCACACTGTTCTCCATAGTGTGTATACTAATTTACATTCCTACCAGTGATATAGGAAGTTCCCTTTTTTTCCACAGCCATCCCAGCATTTACTATTCATAAATCTTTTGATGATGGCCATTCTGACACTGCAGTTTTGATTTGTATTTCTCTAATAATTAGTAATGTTGAGCATCTTTTCATGTGCTTTTTGACCCTCTGTATGTCTTTTTTTTCAGAAATGTCACCGAATTTGCAAATATTTTCTCCCATTCTGTGGGCTGTCTTTTTACTTTTTTTATGGTTCCCTTTGCTATGCAAAATCTTTTAAGTTTAACTAGGTTTCCTTTGTTCATTTTTGTTTTTGTTTTCATTGATTTATGTCAACTAGTTTACTAACTTATGTTTCCCTCTACGAGTTGTATTTAGTCTTACATTTAGGTCTTTAAAAATAATAAAATACCTTAAGAATCTCAAAGAGTCAGACACGACTGACCGACTGAAGTGAAGTGAAGTGAAGTGAAGTGAAACCTATCTAAGGAGGCAGGAGACCTGTCCTCTGAAAACTATAAGATGCTGATGAAAGAAATCAAAGATAACACAGATAGATGGAAAGTTATACCATGTTCTTGCATTGGAAGAATCAATATTATCTATCAGAGAATGTTTAACAGGAGAATTCCTACCTGCTGTTTCTCATAAATCCTCTGTTCCTTATCAGTTTCTGTTGCCAGAAACCAGTGGAATGGCAAGCTGCTCCCAGGACATGAGACAGGCTTGAATCTCCTTCAGTAAACATTCTCCTTACCACAAAACTGCTTAGTCTCGATCCTTTTTCTTGAGATATGGATTGTCTCCTGACCTTGTGACCATTATTAATCCCTTGTTCCCTTGGTAACGGTTGCAGTACATTTGGTTTTCTGATCTTTATCATTGTCGAAAGAAATTTCTTGTACAACAGCCTACATATACTCACAGAAAGATCATTAAAGTACCTTTGCTCCATCAGAGCTTGGGTCCCCATGTCTGTCTTTCTTTCTTTTTTTCTCTCTCTCTCTCTCTTTCTCTCTTTCACTTTCTTATTGTTGACTCTGGACCTCCAGGTTCCGGTCCATTAAAGGACCCCAACAAGTATCAAAATGACTCTACTATCCAAGATGATCTAAATATACAATGCAGTCCCTATCAGATTACCAATGGCATTTTTCAGAAAACTAGAACAAAATTTTAAAAATTGGTATGGAAATACAGAAGCTCTTAAAAGGCCAAAGCAATCCTGAGAAAGAAATATGGAGCTGGAAAAAATCAGCTTCTCTGACCTCAGTCTATACGCCAAAGCTTAGTCCATACTACAGTAGCAAAAGGTACAAAAACAGAAATATAGATCAACAGAATAGGATAGACAGGACAGAGATAAAATCAGGCACTTATCATCAATTAATCAGGACAAAGGAGGCAAGAATATATGATGGAGAAATGACTGTGTCTTCAATAAGTAATATTGGGAAAACTGTACAGCCACATGTAAAAGAATGAAACTAAAACATTCTCTAACACCACATAGAGTTAAGGAAATTTAAGTGTCAGTCTAAGAGGCATGAAAAGATCTTTCAAGCAAGATGGCTAAGACCCAGCTTCTCTCCTGGCCTTGAGGTCAACTCAGCAATGGCAGAATTCTTGGGAAGGCTTAAAAATTATCTTACGGAAAGTACAGCAAGCACACTAGGACTGGATTAACCCCAATTCAAGGGAAGCATAGCTCTATATATTGCCCAAACCTTAAGAAATTAAAAGACGCTTACTACTTGGAAGGAAAATTATGACCAACCTAGACAGCATATTAAAAAGCAGAGTCTGACCCCGTGTCAGACCTCGGGGTCAGCTGCATGGACCGTAGTACCACTCACTCCCTGTCTTTAGGCTTCTGTCAGTTTTACTACGATCTCATTATTTTCAACCAGGAATTATGTCACAAGAAATTGACCCTCAATCTGTAGACAGTGAAATAAATTATGTAAGTAGGGCTCCCGCTTCTCCAGTGGTGACACCTTCTCAGCTCGGGTCCCTTCCCAAGGGAGTGCTGAGAAGTGGTTTTGTGGAGGAACTTGAGTGTTTTAGGAAGCCTGTCTTCCTTGATTTCAAAGGCTCCCTTTCTAGAGGGGCCACACAGTTTTTAATGTCTGAAAATAAATTATGTAAGTAGGGCTCCCGCTTCTCCAGTGGTGACACCTTCTCAGCTCGGGTCCCTTCCCAAGGGAGTGCTGAGAAGTGGTTTTGTGGAGGAACTTGAGTGTTTTAGGAAGCCTGTCTTCCTTGATTTCAAAGGCTCCCTTTCTAGAGGGGCCACACAGTTTTTAATGCCTGGAATGGCAATAGGGTAGAATTATTAATCAAAGTCATATCTTTTATATCTGAAGAATATCCTTCCTTCAGGGTTTAATAGACTGAGTCAGATGGGTCTGATATTAATCAAAATGGTCTCTTCTGAGGAAGGCTGATAAGCATTGACTTGCTGTCCCCTAGAGACATCCCGGCAACTACAAAGCATCTCTTTCATCTCCCTTTCAATTAATGTTGCATTTCTGTTGGTACGCCTTTTCTACCTGTACATATTTCTTGCATTTGTATGTTTTCTTTTCTTGATTAAAGCTGTATTAAATAGAAGGGATTCTGAAGGGAGAAGCCCTTTGTTGCCATTGCCTTGTTTAATGAACAGTTTATTCTCTACTAAAAAAAAAAAAAAAAAAAGGGCAGAGTCATTACTTTGTCAAAAAAGGTCTGTCTAGTCAAGGCTATGGTTTTTCCAGTAGTCATGTATGGATGTGAGAGTTGGGCTATAAAGAAAGCTGAGCACTGAAGAATTGATGCTTTTGAACTGTGGTGTTGGAGAAGACTCTTAAGAGTCCCTTGGACTTCAAGGAGATTCAACCAGTCCATCCTAAAGGAGATCAGTCCTGGGTGTTCATGGAAGGACTGATGTTGAAGCTGAAGCTCCAATACTCTGGCCACCTGATGCAAAGAGCTGACTCATTTGAAAAGACCCTAATGCTGAGAAACATTGAGGGCAAGAGGAGAAGGGGACGACAGAGGATGAGATGGTTGGATGACATCACCGACTCAATGGACATGAGTTTGGGTGATCCCCGGTAGTTGGTGATGGACAGGGAGGCCTGGTGTGCTGCAGTTCATGGGGTCACAAAGAGTTGGACACAACTGAGCAACTGAACTGAAGTATCAATATAATCAAATTGATCCTTTTTCATTCAGAATAGTGTCTATGTTTATTTTTTCTTCAATGTTTGTTTTGATTAGAAGTAGCTAATATATAATGAACACACACTATTCACCTGTCATTGCAAGACTTGTATATTAACTTTTTAACATTTCCATCCACCTATTCTAACCAATTAAACTAATTGAGACAAGTAGTATTTATGATTTAATTACAGTAACACAAATACTAAAACTTAGTTGCAGACTAGGTGGATAGCCAAAGCTATATGTTAATTAATAATTTATGATAAAAAGAGATTGGCTCATAGCTTATTCAAAATCTCCACTGTAAACCCTGGGGGAATTTCTGACTTCCTAAGCTGTGAAATCTTGCAACAGCTAATTGAATTACAAACTTCATCTATTAAATGATTAAATCGATTGAAAAGTTCATTCTCTATCTGTATTGTGCAACACTGTAGTCACTAACTCCATCTACGTATTTTAATTTATATTAATAAAGTTGAAATTAAATACAAGAAAAATTAATTTCCTCAAACATGCAAGCCACATTTCAAGTCTTAAGTAGTCATATGTGGCTTGTAGTTACAATATTGGACAATGTACTATTATATATGAACATTTCCAAAGTCATACAAAATTCTGTTGACAAATTCAATTCTATCTTAATGTTGACAGATCATTAGCTTTTGCTAATTTTTATACCATTCAATTTTTTGTTGATTAAACGTGAAGTCAAGTCTGACTCCTTTGTAACCCCATGGATTTTGGCCCTCCAGGCTCTCCTCTTCATGGGATTTCCCAGACAAGGATACTGCAGTGGGGTGTCATCTCTTCCTCAAGCAGATCTTCCCAACCCAGAGACTGAACTTGCAGCTCCTGCTTGGCAGGTGGATTCTTTACCATTGAGCCACCTGGAAAGCCCAATTATTCAAAATATTACCTAATTTTATTCTCACAACTATCACTTGAAAAATACTGAAGTTAATACTTTTGCTATTTAATCACTAAGTCATGTCTGACTCTTCTGAGACCCCATGGACTGTACCTTAAGCAGCCTCCTCTATCCATGGAATTTCCCATGGCAAAAATATACGAATGGGTTGCCATTTCTGTCTACATGGGATCTTCTCGACCCAGCGATGGAACCTACATCTCCTGTATTGGCAAGTGTATTCTTACGACTGAGATACCAGGGACTATATTTTACAAAGAAAGGCAATACTGGATATTTTAGCTTTTTTCAGAGCTAAATCGAAGTTAATGTTCTTGGATTTAAAATCTGTGCAACTTGTAGAATCAATTTACAAAGTGGGATTTGAAATTCAGGACCCATCTTTGTCTTGGGTGGAGATGGATTAAGTTTTGAATTTGAGTGGCATTATCATTCAGTAGTCCATGTCATTATCTAATATAAGATCTACTACATAATGGGAAAACTATAACTTTAGATAAAATATAGTTCCTAATTAAGCTGGAAAATTAGCAAACAGTTCTATATCATATTTGTTTTTCAAATAAGAATTGCTAGCATTTAGCTCAATACTAGAAATGATCACAACAGAATGCTTATGTTGATTAAAAAAACATCAATTTGAATTGTGCAGTCAATAAGTTTAAAAGGCATTACATGTTTACATAGTAAATTTAAATTAATATGATCTACTATAGTATATCTTTCTACCAGAGTCCATGTTAAAGTCATAAAGCTTTACGGACCATTCCATTGAGACAACTGGTAGGTTTACAAGATAAAGCCTGTCTACCTTCACCAATAAAATTTATTTTTCTGCAATTCATAAATATATTCTTCCACGGCCCATTTTCACTTCTCCCCTGAGCATATTGTTTTATACCTATAGTTTTCATTTCCTAATTCATTAGCTCCTGAGATTTCATTACCTGTTACTTTATCATGACTAAATTACACTGAGCATTATTTTCAAGATCTTGCCTAATTATAATTTTTCCTGATTGCTTTCTCCTTTTTACTTGTATGTTTTCACATCTACTTTATATAAGAAGGGCTTCCCGGGTAGGTCAGATGGTGAAGAATCTGCCTACAGTAAGAGTGACCTGGGTTTGATCCCTGGGTTGGGAAGAGCCCCTGGAGAAGGGAATGGCAGCGCACTTCACTATTCTTGCCTGGAGAATCCTATGGACAGAGGAACCTGTAAGGCTACAGTCCATGGGGCATAAAGAGCTAGACATGACTGAGTGATTCAGACTTGAGAAAAGACTTATTAGAAAATAGACTGCAGCAGTCATTCCAGGTGATGCTGCTCCAGTTGGTAAATGCATATGTATTCTATTGAGGCAAAAAAAGCACTATTATCCAAATTCACGGTATGCTATTAAAAACAAGGATGCTCTACATTAAGTTATCGAATCAATAATAATGAATGCATGTAAATGAGTACAAAACAAATACAATGGCAATATTTCATTTAGTGAAAAAAGGTATTAAAATTATGTCCTTTTTTGGGTATAACACCTGTACAAAGGGCTTCCCTGGTAGCTCAGACGGTAAACCATCTGCCTCCAATGTGGGAGACCCAGGTTCGATCCCTGGGTCGGGAAGATCCCCTGGAGAAGGAAATGGCAACCCACTCCAGTATTCTTGCCTGGAAAATCCCATGGACTGAGGAGCCTGGTAGGCTACAGTCCACGGGTCGCAAAGAGTCGGACACGACTGAGTGACTTCACTTCACTTCACCTGTAAAAAATGACAAAGTGATGCATTGAAACAACATGAACAATAAAGTAAAAATTAAAAAAAATAAAAAAAATAAAAAAAAAAACTCAATAAATAAATAAATAAATAAATTAACGCCGAAGAATTGATGCTTTTGAACTGTGGTGTTGGAGAAGACTCTTGAGAGTCCCTTGGACTGCAAGGAGATCCAACCAGTCCATTCTGAAGGAGATCAACCCCGGGATTTCTTTGGAATGATGCTAAAGCTGAAACTCCAGTACTTTGGCCACCTCATGTGAAGAGTTGACTCATTGAAAAAGACTCTGATGCTGGGAGGGATTGGGGGCAGGAGGAGAAGGGGACGACCGAGGATGAGATGGCTGGATGGCATCATTGAGTCGATGATCATTGAGACGCGAGTTTGAGTGAACTCCGGGAGTTGGTGATGGACAAGGAGGCCTGGCATGCTGCGATTCGTGGGGTCGCAAAGAGTTGGACAGGACTGAGCGACTGAACTGAACTGAACATTCTCTAAATTGGTAATGTACAATAAATAAAAATGGCAACGAATGTAACGGCTCATTTTGCAGCTATATAGTAACGGAATTATTTTGGAGTTTCCGTTGTGGAAAAGTGAGGAAATGTTTCCACATAGCCTTTGAGGCCTTATAGGTGACTATTAAATTTAAAATTATACTTGAGGCCACTGTGTTGATAAAAACTTACATTTTTGGAACCAAGATTCTGAGAATGTTAATATCGCATCATAAAAAGAGATTTGGTTCCTTTTTTCAGCAACAATTATGATACATCTTTATCTCAGTAAAATAGTGAGTGGTATGGTCAAACTATACATAGGTTCAAAGAACCTGCATCACGAAGGTCCTTTATTTTTAGAACAACTTTGGAACAATAAAACAAACAAAAACAACATCTATACATGTTACAGGTTTATAACAGATTTGCACATATATATCATTTGCTCTCACACCATCTTTTTTTGAGGCTGATATCATTATCCTCATTTTATGAATGAGAAAACATGGTCACTGAAGTTTACATGGGTTGCCTAATCACACATCTACAGTAAGTGACTGAGCCATTACCTCCATATTCGAAGCTCTGTCTAGTGTCATCAAGCTGCCTCTGAAAACAATCCAGGGCGGAGGAAACGGACTCTAAGCAGGGGTTGAGAGTCTTCTCTAGTTTGAAAAATGAAAGGCTGTACAGTATAAGGAAAGAGAAAGAATGGTCTACATAGCCAGATCAAAGTGATGACAATTTGGACTGTATATACTTTTCTTAGTAAAGAATTTTTTAAAATTCTAGAAGAGATTATGACCAAAGAGAGGGAGAATTTTCCATCTATCTGGCCAGTAGAGTGCTAGGCCAAATAATAGATGGCGGTGCCTAAGGCTATGTACGTGTGGTGTCACATATGTGTCAAACACGTCACGAAGGTAGGATCCTTGATGTGTCAGGAGGAAGTCTGGGTCCAAGGCCCCCAGGAGGTAACCACCCCATGCTCCTATTTCTTTGGGGGATTCCATTAATTACTCCTTTTATCTGCCCACAAGTTGAAGGTGTTCAAAAGACATGTAAGAAGAATTCATGTGCAAGTAAACTCTGAAGTTTACCCTTTGTAAGAGGGGTTTAAATGAAACTAAGGGAAATAAGAGACAGGATAGTAAATAAAGGGCAGACTGTGACATTTAAATCTTTTTAAAAAAGACGTCATCAGCTCATGGATGAGCAGAAAATTAATAAAGTAAACCTTCAGTAAAACAATGGGAGTGAACATTAAAAGACAGAGAAAAAAAGAAACACATGCTAACAATGTCTCATGGAAAACATTTACACGACTCCCTATACGGTGCTGCATTTTTTGTTGTTTTTTTGTTGTTAAATCCACCATTTGAAAGAATGGTTGAACTATTATCATTTTTGCTTCACAAGCTACACAAATCTTTTTGTTTGTAGATGGTGTGAAAAGTTCAATATGTTTGGGCTAAAGTTAACTGACTCAAAATCCAAAAGTTCTGATTCAAAAGGGAAAAGATGGTTGCCATAGAGTTCATCTAAACAGTGCGGTAGCTCAGCAGATGTACACTTTATGACTGAATGTAAAAACCAGCTCTTTTATGTATTGCTTTAAACATAGCTTTAAACACTTATGCAGCTAATAAGATATTACTACCTGAACACACCCCAACTTGCCCTACTTTTGTTACTGAGAAAATTTTGGCATGGATTCTCTGATTGACCAAAGTTGAAACAGTCAATTCATGGTAGAACCAGACTAGAATTCAAGCTTACTGATAATTAACATAATGCTCTTCCTATTAGGCTATGCTGCCTCTACACCACCACAATGGAGCATGTTGTGTGAACTAACCATTGTAAAGTATAACAAAGTATAAAAAAGGATGCTGGCAATTTTATTACATAATCTTGATATACACATGCGCAACTGAAGAAAGGAGAGAGAATTTGTTGTTGTTCACCCTATTAGATAAAATAAGAATTTCTGGATAAATTAAAAATTATATAAAATGTAAGTTTTAATTAAAACTTAAAAGATATTATGGATCACATTCAGATTAAGAAATCTGCCTATTTGCAAATTGATATATCTTTGGATAATCTGAGCTCTGATACTTTTCTTTTTGCAGGTTAGTGGTTGGCTGGGTTTCTTCCTAAAATTAGTAGGCCCTGCCTTCCAGAGCAGTCAGGGAAGAGATTGCAAAAAAATCACAGAAGAGCTTTCAGACTACAAATCAAACTATGTGAGTTGCTTTGGCAAACTGCATTAGCTCTTGTTAGAGATAATTTTGATATTTGCGTTACTAGACTTCAAATTCAAAACCTATTGCCTTTTATGGTCCAAACTTGAAACATGGGAAGGACTTTATTTAGTCATTCGTGCTGAACATATGGTTTGCATGGAAGGTCTATAATGAAATAACTGATATGGTAAAAAATTTTATTTGCTTTATAGAAAGAAAATCTCATATATTAAGCCACATGTTCCAATAGTTCTTAGAAGACTATGTGAAATAAAAATTACTTTATAAAAATAATTTTAAAATTCTGTTCAGGGTATCATCTACTTTTCTATGACCAGAAGCACTTCTGTGGACTCCCAATCTTGATGCCAGAAAGTGTAGGACACTGAGGAATGGTCAATGAGCAAAGGTGCTGAAACTTTTAGCTAGGCAAGTGCTGGTAACCAAATACTTTTAAAAAGGAGCATACCATTTATTTTAGCAATCCGAAGTCCTCAATACTCACCTCACATGATAATCAGTTGCTGGCCTAAGATCTTTCAGGTTACATTCTAATTCTTCTCCACTGCAAAGAAAAATCATGTATTAGTCAACACCACCAGTTTCAAAAATAAAATAGGTTTTGGATTTGGATCTCATAGTCATGTACAAACAATAATTCAGGAATTATTATGTCTACTTCCACCATAAATCAGAAATAAACTTTCCTATTTGGCATTATCATTTTTTCTGGACTAGCAAATTAGATTCCTTTGCTGTGAAAGTGCTGCACTCAACCTGCCAGCAAATTTGGAAAACTCAGCAGTGGCCACAGGACTGGAAAAGGTCAGTTTTCATTCCAATCCCAAAGAAAGGCAATGCCAAAGAATGTTCAAACTACCGCACAGTTGCACTCATCTCACATGCTAGTAAAGTAATGCTCAAAATTCTCCAAGCCAGGCTTCAGCAATATGTGAACCGTGAACTTCCTGATGTTCAAGCTTTAGAAAAGGCAGAGGAACCGGAGATCAAATTGCCAACATCCGCTGGATCATGGAAAAAGCAAGGGAGTTCCAGAAAAACATCTATTTCTGCTTTATTGACTATGCCAAAGCCTTTGACTGTGTGGATCACAATAAACTGTGGAAAATTCTGAAAGAGATGGGAATACCAGACCACCTGACCT
>SJYT01045526.1:72628-89047 GCA_006410635.1 Cephalophus harveyi
AAATTGGCAACATCCGCTGAATCATGGAAATAGCAAGGGAGTTCCAGAAAAACATCTATTTCTGCTTTATTGACTATGCCAAAGCCTTTGACTGTGTGGATCACAATAAACTGTGGAAAATTCTGAAAGAGATAGGAATACCAGACCACCTGACCTGCCTCTTGAGAAACCTATATGCAGGTCAGGAAGCAACAGTTAGAACTGGACATGGAAAAACAGACGGTTCCAAATAGGAAAAGGAGTACGTCAAGGGTGAATCTTGTCACTCTGCTTATTTAACTGCTATGCAGAGTACATCATGAGAAACGCTGGACTGGAAGAAGCACAAGCTGGAATCAAGATTGCCGGGAGAAATATCAATCACCTCAGATATGCAGATGACACCACCCTTATGGCAGAAAGTGAAGAGGAACTAAAAAGCCTCTTGATGAAAGTGAAATTGGAGAGTGAAAAAGGTGGCTTAAAGCTCAACATTCAGAAAACGAAGATCATGGCATCTGGTGCCATCACTTCATGGGAAATAGATGGGGAAACAGTGGAAACAGTGTCAGACTTTATTTTGGGGGGCTCCAAAATCACTGCAGATGGTGACTGCAGCCATGAAATTAGAAGACGCTTACTCCTTGGAAGGACAGTATGACCAACCTAGATAGCGTATTGAAAAGCAGAGACATTACTTTGCCCACAAAGGTCCATCTAGTCAAGGCTATGGTCTTTCCAGTGGTCATGTATGGATGTGAGAGTTGGACTGTGAAGAAAGCTGAATGCCAATGAATTGATGCTTTTGAACTGTGGTGTTGGAGAAGACTCTTGAGAGTCCCTTGGACTGCAAGGAGATCCAACCAGTTCATTCTGAAGGAGATCAGCCCTGGGATTTCTTTGGAAGGAATGATGCTAAAGCTGAAACTCCAGTACTTTGACCACCTCATGCGAAGAGTTGACTCACTGGAAACGACTCTGATGCTGGGAGGGATTGGGGGCAGGAGGAGAAGGGGACGACATAGGATTAGACGGATGGATGGCATCACTGACTCAATGGAGGTGAGTCTGAGTGAACTTCGGGAGTTGGTGATGGACAGGGAGGCCTGGCGCGCTGCGATTCATGGGGTCGCAAAGAGTCGGACACTACTGAGCGACTGAACTGAACTGAACATTATAACATTAATGTTATATTCAATTTAGTTGAATATATATTTACTCACATCCAAAGAATAATTTTAAATTCAAAAACTGATAAAGCCATAGTTGCTGTCATCATGGCATTGGTGAGACAATGATACACATTCAAAAAAATTGAGGAAGATGACTTTGAAGGATGGGAGAGATTTTGTAGATGAAGGAGAAACCAAATTCATTTCAGAGGGAGCATATAGAAAAAGTCACAAGAGTGCAAAGGGGAACAGCCAATGGGCTGATCTAGACAGCTCATATGGATATGTGAGAAAATAATAAATCACATGGCTTAAAGGAGTGCATTAGGGTTAGTCACAGAAGATCATAAATGCCAAACAGTGGATTGTATCTAACAATATTATAAACAAAATTTCTATTGAAATTATTATATTGATTATTAATTTAACATGAGGGTGAATGATCACAGATATTGTGTAAGCTTTATCTGAACACAATGGAACAGGTAGACACTGAAGGGATGGAATCCAGTTCATAATAAATTAAACAGTCTGCAAGGAGGGACCATTGGGAATACAAATATGGCCTGGAAGTTTGAAAGGCTGTTAGAGACATTGTAGATTCACATTTGTAGGACACAGGTCCTATATGAAAGAATTTTAAATGTGAAGAAGATGAAAAATGAGTGACAACTCCAAGTTTAAGAAACTATGTGATTGAGAGAATATGGGGCTGTTCATGGAGATAAGAAAATAAATTAGATTGAGATATATTGTGGTGAGCACTGAAAAGAGGTAGCAGAGGAGAAGAATTCTTGGATAAGCTGCCATAGACAAAGGCACCTTCCTCTGCAGCAGCTCTTTCACCACCACCTGGAACTGTTCACACTCCAATACTTTGCCCACCTGATGTGAAGAGCTGACACATTGGAAAAGAATCTGATGCTGGAAAAAATTGAAAGCTAAAAAGAAAGGGGTGGCAGAGGGTGAGATGGTTAGATAGTATGACCGGCTTAATGAACATGAATTTGAGCAACCTCTAGGAGACAGTGGAGTTGTCAGGAGCCCGGCATGCTACAGTCCATAGGGTGGCAAAAGTCAGACACAACTTAAGATGGAACAACAACAACTTTTGAAGGCTTGAAATTTAATCATTTGGAATTTGCTCCCAGAGGTTACTCCTGCTTAGTTCAGTTCAGTCTCTCAGTCGTGTCCGACTCTTTGCGAACCCATGAATCACAGCATGCCAGGCCACCCTGTCCATCACCAACTCCCAGAGTTCACCCAGACGCACATCCATCTAGTCCATGATGCCATCCAGCCATCTCATCCTCGGTCGTCTTCTTCTCCTCCTGCCCCCAATCCCTCCCAGCATCAGAGTCTTTTCCAATGAGCCAACTCTTCGCATGAGGTGGCCAAAGTACTGGAGTTTCCTGTTTAAAAGGTAGGTAATTCACAGAAAGGGGAAACAGAAATTCTTACCTTAATGTATGGTCATAGGATCTTTTGCTGAGATCAAGTTTGACAAAGAGAAAAGTGCAAAGGAGAGGTATGAAAAAGAATATAAAATCTAGGAATATCATAGATTAATTAATGTATTTGATAATTTTAAATAAAGCTAAGAATCTAAAGCATATCCCTGTGCATGCTTCTATTTCAGTCTTTCTTTTATTCTTTTAAAATGTTAAGTAATTGCCCCTGCATTTGGTTGCTAGTCTCAACAAGGGCAACCAGAGTAATTCTGTTAAAATGGGTAAATTTTCTATGACTCCTCTGTTCAAAACTTGTTAGAGTTTCTCATCTAAAGCAGAGTTAAAGTTGCCAATGACCAATAATCCCCTATTCCTGTCCTTCTTTTTCTGACTTCACTTCCTTCTACATTCTTCCTGGTTTACTCTTCCTGAAAAGCATCAGGCATATTTCCAAATTTAGGTCCCTTGCATGGAATATCTGAAACACTCCTCTTCCAGATAGCTTCTTATCTTATTCTCTCACTTTCTTCAGATTTTAAATACATCTGCCTCACTAGGAATAATTATAACCCCCATTCCCATACATTTCTGACCTGTCTGACCTTGTTTTTCTTTCTCCATAGTATTTACCGTCTTCCAACAAGCTGTAACATTTACCTATTCATTGTTTCGTTATTATCATTCTCTCTTCCACTCTCCTCCACAAAAGTAGGGGTTATTCTGTTTTGTTGTTGTTTTTGTACTGATATACTCTCAGCACCGAGCACTATCTTAGATACAATGAGTTCAATGAATATTTTGCTGAATAGAAGAATGAGTGAAATCCGTTTTCCAAATAATCTATTGACAGCTTACATTTTGCATAAGAGCATCCAACTCTGTTCATCCCCTTTGTTTTTTTGTTTGTTTGTTTGTTTTTACTTTATTTTACTTTACAATACCGTATTGGTTTTGCCATACATTGACATGAATCCGCCATGGGTGTATACGAGCTCCCAATCCTGAATCCCCCTCCCACATCCCACCCCATATCCTCTCTCTGGATCATCCCCGTGCACCAGCCCCAAGCATCCTGTATCCTGTATCGAACATAGGCTGGTGCTTCGTTCTTACATGATAGTATACATGTTTCAATGCCATTCTCCCAAATCGTCCCGCCCTCCCTCTCTCCCACAGAGTCCAAAAGTCCGTTCTATACATCTGTGTCTCCTTTGCTGTCTCGCATACAGGGTCATCATTGCCATCTTTCTAAATTCCATATATACGTGTCAGTATACTGTAATGGTGTTTTTCTTTCTGGCTTACTTCACTCTGTATAATAGGTTCCAGTTTCATCCATCTCATTAGAACTGATTCAAATGAATTCTTTTTAATGGCTGAGGAATACTCCATTGTGTATATGTACCACAGCTTTCTTATCCATTCATCTGCTGATGGACATCTAGGTTGTTTCCATGTCCTGGCTATTATAAACAGTGCTGCAATGAACATTGGGGTACATGTGTCTCTTTCAATTCTGGTTTCCTCGGTGTGTATGCCCAGCAGTGGGATTGCTGGGTCATAAGGCAGTTCTATTTGCAGTTTTTTAAGGAATCTCCACACTGTTCTCCATAGTGGCTGTAATAGTTTGCGTTCCCACCAGCAGTGTAAGAGGGTTCCCTTTTCTCCACACCCTCTCCAGCATTTATTGCTTGTAGACTTGTGGATCGCAGCCATTCTGACTGGTGTGAAATGGTATCTCATTGTGGTCTTTATTTGCATTTCTCTGATAATGAGTGATGTTGAGCATCTTTTCATGTGTTTGTTAGCCATCCGGATGTCTTCTCTGGAGAAATGTCTGTTTAGTTTTTGGCCCATTTTTTGATTGGGTCGTTTATTTCTCTGGAATTGAGCTGCATGAGTTGCTTGTATATTTTTGAGATTAGTTGTTTGTCAGTTGCTTCGTTTGCTATTATTTTCTCCCATTCAGAAGCCTGTCTTTTTACCTTGGTTATAGTTTCCTTTGTTGTGCAGAAGCTTTTAATTTTAATTAGATCCCATTTGTTTATTTTTGCTTTTATTTCGAGTATTCTGGGAGGTGGATCATAGAGGATCCTGCTGTGATTTATGTCGGAAAGTGTTTTGCCTATATTCTCTTCTAGGAGTTTTATAGTTTCTGGTCTTACATTTAGATCTTTAATCCATTTTGAGTTTATTTTTGTGAGTGGTGTTAGAGAGTGATCTAGTTTCATTCTTCTACAAGTGGTTGATCAGTTTTTCCAGCACCACTTGTTAAAGAGATTGTCTTTACTCCATTGTATATTCTTGCCTCCTTTGTCGAAGATAAGGTGTCCATAGGTGTGTGGATTTATCTCTGGGCTTTCTATTTTGTTCCATTGATCTATATTTCTGTCTTTGTGCCAGTACCATACTGTCTTGATGACTGTGGCTTTGTAGTAGAGCTTGAAGCCAGGCAGGTTGATTCCTCCAGTTCCATTCTTCTTTCTCAAGATTGCTTTGGCTATTTGAGGTTTTTTTGTATTTCCATACAAATCTTGAAATTATTTGTTCTAGTTCTGTGAAAAATACCGCTGGTAGCTTGATAGGGATTGCATTGAATCTATAGATTGCTTTGCGTAGTATACTCATTTTCACTATATTGATTCTTCCGATCCATGAACACGGTATATTTCTCCATCTATTAGTGTCCTCTTTGATTTCTTTCATCAGTGTTTTATAGTTTTCCATATATAGGTCTTTAGTTTCTTTAGGTAGATATATTCCTAAGTATTTTATTCTTTTCGTTGCAATGGTGAATGGAATTGTTTCCTTAATTTCTTTTTCTACTTTCTCATTATTAGTGTATAGGAATGCAAGGGATTTCTGTGTGTTGATTTTATATCCTGCAACTTTACTATATTCATTGATTAGCTCTAGTAATTTTCTGGTGGAGTCTTTAGGATTTTCTATGTAGAGGATCATGTCATCTGCAAACAGTGAGAGTTTTACTTCTTCTTTTCCAATTTGGATTCCTTTTATTTCTTTTTCTGCCCTGATTGCTGTGGCCAAAACTTCCAGAACTATGTTGAATAGTAGCGGTGAAAGTGGGCACCCTTGTCTTGTTCCTGACTTTAGGGGAAATGCTTTCAGTTTTTCACCATTGAGGATAATGTTTGCTGTGGGTTTGTCATATATAGCTTTTATTATGTTGAGGTATGTTCCTTCTATTCCTACTTTCTGGAGAGTTTTTATCATAAATGGATGTTGAATTTTGTCAAAGGCCTTCTCTGCATCTATTGAGATAATCATATGGCTTTTATTTTTCAATTTGTTAATGTGGTGAATTACATTGATTGATTTGCGGATATTGAAGAATCCTTGCATCCCTGGGATAAAGCCCACTTGGTCATGGTGTATGATCTTTTTAATGTGTTGTTGGATTCTGATTGCTAGAATTTTGTTAAGGATTTTTGCATCTATGTTCATCAGTGATATTGGCCTGTAGTTTTCTTTTTTGGTGACATCTTTGTCAGGTTTTGGTATTAGGGTGATGGTGGCCTCATAGAATGAGTTTGGAAGTTTACCTTCCTCTGAAATTTTCTGGAAGAGTCTCAGTAGGATAGGTGTTAGCTCTTCTCGAAATTTTTGGTAGAATTCAGCTGTGAAGCCGTCTGGACCTGGGCTTTTGTTTGCTGGAAGATTTCTGATTACAGTTTCAATTTCCGTGCTTGTGATGGGTCTGTTAAGGTTTTCTATTTCTTCTTGGTTCAGTTTTGGAAAGTTGTACTTTTCTAAGAATTTGTCCATTTCTTCCACGTTGTCCATTTTATTGGCATATAATTGCTGATAGTAGTCTCTTATGATCCTTTGTATTTCTGAGTTGTCTGTTGTGATCTCTCCATTTTCATTTCTAATTTTATTGATTTGATTTTTCTCTCTTTGTTTCTTGATGAGTCTGGCTAATGGTTTGTCGATTTTATTTATCCTTTCAAAGAACCAGCTTTTGGCTTTGTTGATTTTTGCTATGGTCTCTTTTGTTTCTTTTGCATTTATTTCTGCCCTAATTTTTAAGATTTCTTTCCTTCTACCGGCTCTGGGGTTCTCCATTTCTTCCTTTTCTAGTTGCTTTAGGTGTAGAGTTAGGTTATTTATTTGACTTTTTTTCTTGTTTCTTGAGGTATGCCTATATTGCTATGAACTTTCCTCTTAAGACTGCTTTTATAGTGTCCCACAGGTTTTGGGTTGTTGTGTTTTCATTTTCATTCATTTCTATGCATATTTTGATTTCTTTTTTGATTTCTTCTGTGATTTCTTGGTTATTCAGAAGCGTGTTGTTCAGCCTCCATATGTTGGAATTTTTAAAGTTTTTCTCTTGTAATTGAGATCTAATCTTAATGCATTATGGTCAGAAAAGATGCTTGGAATGATTTGATTTGATGATCACAGTAATCTGCCCTTTGTAAAAAATAAATAAAATAACAAATGTGTAGTGGACACTATTAAATTAATAAATCTATTCTTACAGAACCTTAGGGAATGTGAAGTCTTGCTTAGTAGTTAGAAAGCATGAGAGTTAGTCTAGCTTGCATGGTAGAAAAAGCTCAATACTGATATTAATTCTCAGAACGTCAACCACTCATGACAGCAACTCAGGATACCTCCTCAGACTACCCTGTGTTCAAAGCCTGTATCATGGTGAATACTTTCCAAGAGAATGAATCAGAAAATGAAAACAAAACTAAACTAAATTAACCTACAAGTGAGACCTGCAAAAAAGAAGATTTGTAAGTGTGAAAAGAAGTGAGTTAAAAGTAAATTACAATTATAATAGTGTCTATAGACTATAGAGAATAAATTACTCCTGTAATTAGTATTAGCCTGTTAGACAATTTGACATAATTGAATTCACAATTTTAGTTTTCCCAATATGCTACTGTTTTCAACATAAATCTAAGCAGTGATTTTTCTCTGAAACTCTGATATTAAATTTTGATTGTAAAGACTCTCTAAACATTTCTACATATAAAATTGTATTTCTTTCATTATACAGAAATAATGAAATGATATTTGGTATAAATCTTTCCAACTGGCAATGTGCTATACAAATTAAAGAGATTATTACTAATAAAAATTTTACATGCATTTCTTCCCCTTGCCTTCATAGTATCAGATTCAGGTTAAAAAAAAATAATAATGGGAAAGTCATTTACAACTAACCATCCACATCTCCCACTGAAACCGGTTAAGGTTACATCTGAGTTTGAAAGGATAGTATTTGGCGGATACTGTGTTCAAGACCTAATTTGCTGTACACCAAAAGTGTTACATTAGTAATAATAGTCAAAGCTGAATCTCAGAGGACTGGCAATTTTGCTGAAGCATCCAAAATTTTTTTTATCTGAACTACCCAAACATTTAAAAGCTCTCTCCTTTTTCTCTCCCTCTCTGCAATCATCCAAATAAAAGAATTATCTCCCATCCCCACTGCAGAGCAGTGGAATTTCACAGAAGTTTTATGCTACATTTAAGAGCTCAGGGTTTTAAGCTAAGTAAACAGACTTTGAAAACACTAGCATATACAGTGTATGTTTGGTGGTAACATGCAATATTCTCTATTGTCATTAGAGCAAAATGAAATTGTATTCCATGATTTGCTGCTAGAAAACGTTGAAAAAAAATAGTGTTTTCTGTTTCAAGTCTCTCACATAACTAGATCCCAAACGTGGTTTTTTAAAAAAAGGATATATAACTTTATTCCTTTATTTTTCTCATAATTTCAAACATATAAGAATTAAATGTTTGTATTCTCATTTTTCATTGTATGGGGAAAGGAGGGTTAATATTCATCTTTTTTATTTACTCTTGATCTGAATTCTTTTATGTCATTAGACCACTGATTCATCCCCTGTATACTCAACATATATAATCAATGGATAATAATAAAAGCATATAAAATAAGTATATGGACTTGAATTATTTTTGGCTTTGATATACAAAACATATAAATTTTATTCTTGTAATCGGCAACAATTTAAAGTGCAGTAGATACCAAAATCAAGAGAAAATGTAGCTCTATGTTTGTAAAGAGAGCTCTTACTTACCAAGCTAGAAAGTACATACACTTGCTTAGCGAAAATTTTGGCATTCTAAGCATTCTCAGGTCCTGCTCATGACCATTTCACTTTATCTGTGTGTGATTTTAGGAGAATATTCATTTAATTTCTTTATGGACTTTCTCCAACTTTCCCATTTAAAGGAAACTGCTATCTAATTAGAAAACATTTAGGGTCTGAGCTAATGAAGTTTGATTTAATTGCCTTTTTTTCCTTGTTTTCCAGTGACAGCTCCAAGGCTCGCTAAACCTAGAAGGTAATATGTTTCCTGTGGAGTTATGCACCTGAGTGACTTTTCCAAATTATGGAAGATTGAATATTCCCAGTTCAAATTTGGTAGTGAAAAACACTGTATATAAAATTACTCCTCTGTAATACAACTAGGAAAAGCTGTGGCACCCAGGTAATATGACTCCTCTGAAAGGATCATTGAAGATTCTGAAATAAAGTGGGATGATCAAAAGGAGAAATAGAATTTGATTTTAAAATGAACTCCCATTTATTCTAAAACTCTTTATAAAGCAACCTCTGCCTTTTCCCCAGAAACATAGTCTCCCTATGATTGAAAATAGCTTGTACAACAAAACAGTCTCAGAATCTGACTTGTGTTCAGGAAATAGCTGTTTTTCATTAATTTTGAGATTACTGAAGGGAAGTTAGAGAAACAGGGGCTTTGGAGTGAAATAGCAGTAAAGGCAGGTACTGTCCATCCAGCAACCTTTTTAAGCAGGCAGGGAAGTTTAAAATATCATTATATAGTTTCAGAAATAATCTCTGAAGTAGNAAAGTACATACACTTGCTTAGCGAAAATTTTGGCATTCTAAGCATTCTCAGGTCCTGCTCATGACCATTTCACTTTATCTGTGTGTGATTTTAGGAGAATATTCATTTAATTTCTTTATGGACTTTCTCCAACTTTTCTCTGAAGTAGGTAAACAGCATCCCCATCATCAGATGAAAAAACGAAGACTTGCAAAGGTTAAGCAATTCACCCAGCAGATAGCAGTATTATAATTAAAAGTTGGATCTGTTTGGCTACAACATTTGATCTAATAAACTATGTAATGAATCTGCTTTTAAGCCTCTGTTTCTAAAGAACTGAGACATTATTATGTTGAAAATGAATCAAGTTAAGCAGTTATATCAGGCAAAGTGCTTTCTTGACTTTCTATACCAGTCCTATAATCTATAGTATATAATATTTCTCACATTATAAGATACAATGACTTCAAACAATACGGGTCTTAGAATAAGATTTATATAATCTTGCTACCAAATTACCTGCACTAATAAAAGGAAGAAGAAAAAAAAAAAAACAGACTACCTGCAATAGTAAAAGTTCCTGAATTACTCTGTAATTATATGGGTTTCCCTTGTGGCTCAGCTGGTAAAGAATCTGCCTGCAATGCAGGAGACCTGGGTTCAATCCCTGGGTTGGGAAGATCCCATAGAGAAGGGAAAGGCTACCCAATCCAGTATTCTGGCCTGGAGAATTCCATGGACTATAGTCCATGGGGTCGCGAAGAGTCGGACACGAATGAGCAACTTTCACTTTCACTATAATTACATATGTGTTCGTGTGTGTGTGTGTGTGTGTATTTATTTTTAGAGGTGTAGTGACAGGAAATAAATTAGAAATGTAATTATCAACCAAAATTTCTTTGTACACTTTCTATCAGGGCTTAATTTAGAGCAGAAAGTTTTTCCTCTGTAGCTTCACTATCTTAATTCTTAAAAAATTAGTGCTAAGTGCAATCCTTGGTAGAATATGCAGCTATTTAGCCCTTGAACACATATTGCCTGAGCTCTGGTAGACTCTTTCAGAAATTATTACACATTTGCTTTTACATTTTTATAACTAAGTGTGTTTTGACTTGTTTCTTTTAGCATTTATACATTTATTTAAGCCTCACAGTCCAATTACATTTACATAGGTATGGCAGCTTTTAGTCATCATGGAATTTACATACTAAAGTGCTTTTAGTGTATTTTTAGAACATCCATAAAATCTATTGTCCATCAGTCAAAGATAATTCATTTTCAAACTGCATTAGTACATTTTTCTTTTTAAGTAAACCATTGCTAAAATATTGGCAAAATACAGGATTTTATAATTGCTTTGAATCTATAAAAATCCAGGCACTGTTAGAAGGTTAGTGGAGAGGCAACAGTTTTAAAGTCAGTCAGATACATTGGGTTTCCTTCCCATTATTAGTACTTTCTAGGTTTCTTTCCTTGTGGAAGGCATTCAACTTCATTGTCCCCTAGGTTCTTCTTTTAATTACAGTACAGACTTTGCAGGCAATTTATTAACATGCCTGATACAATGTCCAGCAGAGTCAATTATTCAATACATTTTAAAGATTTTAGTAAGAGCTAGTGGGTCCTTTAGCTAAATATAAAGTCCGTTATAATCCACTCTCCATTTTAGTCCTTATTATTAGAGGATAACATTTTGGATAACTCATATTATGAAGATGTCCTTCTTTTATTGATGCCAAATCTGTCTATCCAGAACTTGTATCTCTGTACCCTCTGATACTCTCTAAGTAATGAAGAGACATCTAACAACAGATCAAACATATATAAATAACTTCCCCCCCACCCCTTTCTCTCTTTTAAGGCAAACATCTTCAGGTTTCAGTTTGTGTTCCTTCCCTACATGATGAATCAGTTAGGATTCTTTTGACTCTAGATGAAACAAAACTTGACTAATTTTTGACCCAGATACTGAGGTAGTTTCTAGTTTAGATATAATATGACACAAGGACTGAAATTATGTCATTAGAACCTTGTTTTTTCATCTTCAAAACTTGCCTCACCTATATATCATATTGGTTTCACAGACTTTCCCACTTTAATATTAAAATAGTTCCCTGATGGTCCGTGGTTAAGAATCCACCTGCTAATGCAGAGAACACACGTTTGACCTCTGGCCTGGGAACTAAGATCCCACATGCTATTGGACACCTAAGCCCATGTGCCATAACTACTGAAGCCTGTGCACCATAAAGCCTGTGCTCCACAACAAGACAAGGCACTATCATGAGAAGCCTGAACATCGCAACTGGAGAGTAACTCCACTTGCTGCAATATTAAAGAAAGCCCCTGTACAGCAATGAAGACCTAGTGCAGTCAAAAATAAATAATAAATAAACAAAAAATAGTTCCACATTTAGTATTTCACAACTTGAATCTAGTAGAAAAGAGAAAATAACCTCAGGAAAAGTTACAACAAATAACACAGAAATACAAAAGGATCATTAAGAGACCATTACAAGAAGCTATATTCCAATAAAATGGATAACCTGGAAGAAACGGACAGATTCTTAGAAAAGTATGACCTTCCAAGACTGAACGAAGAAGAAAATAGATTTTGAACAAGCCAATTACAAGCGCTAAAATAAAAACTGAAAAAAATTACAAGCACTGGACTAAAACTGTGATAAAAAAAAATCTCCCCCAAAACAAAAGCCCAGGGCAGATGGATTCACAGGTGAATTCTATCAAACATTTAGAGAAGAGCTAATGTCTATCCTTCTAAAACTCTTTCCAAAAAACCGCAGAGGAAGGAACTCTTCCAAATTCATTCTATGAGGCCACCCTCGCCCTGATACCAAAACCAGACAAAGACAACACACAAAAAAGAAAACTACAGGCCAATATCACTGATGAACATAGATGCAAAAATCCTCAACAAAATTTTAGCAAACAGAATTCAGCAACACATTAGAAAGCTCATACACTGTGATCAAGTTGTGTTTATCCCAGGGATGTAAAACATGCAAATCAATCAATGTGATACACTATTAACAAATTTAAAGATAAAAATCATAAATCATATGATAATCTCAATAGATGCAGAAGAAGCCTTCAAGAAAATTCAGCACTCATTTATGATAAAAAAAAACTCTTCAAAAAATGGGCACAGAAGGAACCTATGTCAACACAACAAAGGCCACATATGATAAACACACAGCAAACATTATTCTCAAAGGTGAAAAACTGAAAGCATTCCCTCTAAGATCAGGAATAACACAAGAGTGCCCACAGTGAACACTTTATTAAATATAGTTCTCAAAGTCCTAGCTATGGCAATCAGAGAAGAAAAAGAAATAAAAGGGATCCAGATTGGAAAAGAAGTAAAACTCTCATGGTTTTCAGACAACAAAATTCTCATAATCATGAAATTGGTGTGAGCTGAGCAAACAGATTAACTTAAATATGGGGGATCTATATATATATTTGCTGGATATAAGCTAATCAGAATGAAAATTACCAATAATCAGTCAGAATAGACACAGACCATAAACAACAAGCATGTCCGCAAAGTGCATTTGTACTGAACGTAACACTATTTCAGGTATTTTTCCTGACCTGCCCTCAAAGCAGACTATGGAGTTAACTTTACTCTAAAAAGTAAGGAATGAGAATGGAAGGAGTTTTGATTCCCAGGAGGAAAACAGAATTATGGTTACCAATAGAAAACTGAGTAACGTTGTGTAGTAAAAATATCCATGGACCACTACATACGGTTTTGAGAACTTTCAACAATATAATTACTTTCCTGGATTAATTTCAGTTAAACAATTGTTCTATGAAACATACTCTCCATAAGAAATGTTTGACTTGAAAAGTCTGACCAATAGTGTAGAACAGGAATCTTATCTGATTTTGTCTACAATCTATATTTCTATTAATGAAACCCAAGATTTTTTTTGTAATCTTCTAGATTTGATAATCTTCATATGAAGTACTAATAAGTTAAGTTTTTCAGCCTTCCTATTTAGTTTGTTTTCTAATGTTAAAAGTCAAATGTAAAACTTTGGGCTTTACAAAATTTATTCTTAGTTTAGGGTGTCCTTCAGTGCAGATAATACTAAACATTTTATATAAATTTGAGCAGTAAGTCATCATCTAGAAATCTGAAGATATCATATCCAGACAGAAACTATTTAATCATTGAAAACCACATTTTAAAAAGGTCACACTTAGTAAAGGAACCCCTCCCTTTAGATTTATATTGATATATTAATTATACTGATAGATCTGATTGACCAGTTACAAATATACTTTAGTCCATATTCTTTACTATATGTAAAAGAATATAATATGTGTGCATAAAGTCCATTATTTTTACACAGTCCTTAGAGCTTGGATTAGTTGTTTTAGAAAAAAGCTCATGTTAGCTCTAGTACTTTATTTTCCCAGTGTACAGGTTGGTAATTAATCAAATTTAGAACTTTAATTGGCTTAACATCAAACTTATTGGCCTAGAGACCAGAGGATCCATTTCCCTTTTAGACTTATGATACTATCCTTCTTCATATATGCAGAACTTGAAAATTTAAGACTCCAAAATAACATATCATCAACCCTGTATATCCTGAAAAATATTATCTACATTTCAACTTATCTTCATAAATCTAATTTTCAAGTTCTGACTTCTATAATTAAGCAGAGTAGGTGATGAAGTCTTACAGTGCTACTGTGCTCTTACTTAATTTCTTTCACCTGTGCCAGCTGTTGCACAGTAGGGAATCTTTTAACAGTAATAATGAATTATCTTCCTAAACCCAAGAAAAGCATAAAGCTGAAATTTGTTAAAGTTTGAAGATTAAGAGAAAGAAAAGTTCCACATGGGCCAGTATACTGCTACATAATCCAAGAACCACAAATTTGGGGGCCATTTTATTCCAACTCTTTCATTTTGCAGATAAAGAAATGGGTTTAGGGAAGTAGAGTGATTTGTCTAATGGACAATAGCTAAGAAGTTTCAGAGGGAGCACATGTGCTCAGCATGTCTGTCAATTCAGATTCCTTTCTATCTTGCCACAGCACTCTGTGATTGAAAAATTACATCCCAATAAATACAGAATAAAGATTTCTGAGGAAGGGAACAAGGAAAAGGAGATAGTTAACTTTATTTATCCATTCAACCATATATAGATTTCCAATCACTGAGCCTTCACTTCTGCTAGTTACTACTTTAAACTCTATGGCATTTAGAGATGAGTAATATGGGGATCAAATGCAGAAAGAGGTCTACATTCAGAATTTACTGTAACTTCATTTTATTCACATTGAAACTTTATTTCTAATGGAAGTAGTTCAAAGTCCAAGAAGGAACACACACTCATATTTAATTATCTGGTTTTCTTCATTATCAGAAATGGTGAGAACCTAACAGAAGCAGAAAATAGTAAGCAGAGGTGGCAAGAATACACAGAAAAACTAAACAAAAAAGATTTTCATGACCTAGATAACCACAATGGGTGTGATCACTCTCATCCTGGAATGTGAAGGCAAGTGGGCCTTATGAAGGATCACTACGAACAAAGCTAATGGAGGTGATGGAATTCCCGATAAGCTATTTCAAATACTAAAGATGATGCTGTGAAAGTGCTATATTCCATATGCCAGCAAATTTGGAAAACTCAGCAGTGGCCATATGACTGGAAAAGGTCAGTTTTCATTCCAATCCCAAAGAAATGCAATGCCAAAGAATGGTCAAACTACTGCACAATTTCACTTACCTAGCACTTATTTCCAGAGAAGGTGATGGCACCCCACTCCAGTACTCTTGCTGGAGAATCCCAGGGACAGGGGAGCCTGATGGGCTGCCGTCTATGGGGTCACACAGAGTCGGACATGACTGAAGCGACTTAGCAGCAGCAGCAGCAGCAGCACTTATTTCACGCTAGCAAAGTAATGCTCAAAATTCTTCAAGCCAGGCTTCAACAGTATGTTAACCCTGAACTTTCAGGTGTACAAGCTGGATTTAGAAAACACAGAGGAACCAGTGATCAAATTGCCAACATCTGTTGGATCATTGAAAATGCAAGAGAGTTCCAGAAAAACATCTACTTCTGCTTTAATGACTATGCCAAAGCCTTTGACTGTGAGGATCACAATAAACTGTGGAAAATTCTGAAAGAGATGGAAATACTAACCACCTGACCCACCTCCTGAGAAATCTGTATGCAGGCCAAGAAGCAACAGAATTGCACATGAAACAAGAGATTGGTGCCAAATTGGGAAAGGAGTACATCAAGGCTGTATATTGTCACCCTGCTTATTTAACTTATATGCAGAGTATATCATGTGAAATGCCAGGCTGAATGAAGCACAAGCTGGAATCAAGATTGCTGGGAGAAATATCAATAACCTCAGATATGCAGAAGACATCAACCTTATGGCAGAAAGTGAAGAAGAACTAAAGAGCCTCTTGATGAAAATGAAAGAGAGGAGTGAAAAAGTTGGCTTAAAACTCAAAATACAGAAAACTAAGATCATTTCATGCAAGGATGGGCTCGATAAAGGACAGAAATGGTCTGGACCTAACAGAAGCAGAAGATATTAAGAAGAGGTGGCAAGAATACACGGAAGAACTGTACAAAAAAGATCTTCACGACCCAGATAATCATGATGATGTGATCACTCATCTAGAGCCAGACATCTGGGAATGTGAAGTCAAGTGGGCCTTAGAAAGCATCATTACGAACAAAGCTAGTGGAGGTGATGGGATTCCAGTGGAATTGTTTCAAATCCTGAAAGATGATGCTGTGAAAGTGCTGCACTCAATCTGCCAGCAAATTTGGAAAACTCAGCAGTGGCCACAGGACTGAAAAAGGTCACTTTTCATTCCAATTCCAAAGAAAGGCAATGCCAAAGAATGCTCAAACTACTGCACAATTGCACTCATCTCACATGCTAGTAAAGTA
>SJYT01045532.1:0-12833 GCA_006410635.1 Cephalophus harveyi
GGGTGTACATGAGTCCCCAATCCTGAGCCCCCCTCCCACCTCTCTCCTTATATCATCTCTCTGGGTCATTCCAGTGCAGCAGCCCGAATTCATCGTTGGTATCTTTCTGACTGATGTTGCAACCCGGGCAATTTGACACAGCAGCAGTGAATGCAATGAACCAATCTGCGGCAAATAAGGAATTATATTCTGTATGTAAAGACTAAGGAATAATTCTAGGCTTTAGGGTAGGTGACAGGTACCTTCTTGGTTGAGGAGTATTTAGGCTTATCTTGTATGAAGCAATGGATGAATGGGATGCAGCATTATTTGTCTTTCATTTTCTAGCACATGTTATTAGGCCTGGCCTATAGTTGCTACCCAGAGAAGGCAATGGCACCCCACTCCAGAACTCTTGTCTGGAAAATCCTATGGATGGAGGAGCCTGGTAGGCTGCAGTCCATGGGGTCGTGAAGAGTCAGATACGACTGAGCGACTTCACTTTCACTTTTCACTTTCATGCATTGGAGAAGGAAATGGCAACCCACTCCAGTGTTCTTGCCTGAAGAATCCCAGGGACGGGGGAGCCTGGTGGGCTGCCGTCTATGGGGTCGCACAGGATCGGACACGACTGAAGTGACAGCAGCAGCAGCATAGTTGCTACTTTCCTATTTTCTTGATTTGAAGACCATTTGAAAATTAAAATACTCAACTTCATGAAATATCCTTGCAATATAATAAGATACCCTTCTTTGACACCAAATGCCTATTCTCATATTTCTTGTTGTTTTGCCATTACACAGGACTCATGCTTTACCCTTTGTTTGAAATTGCCTGTAATAATTTTTAAAGATTTTCTTTATAAACTATAGCAGGAGTTCAAATAATATTTCATTTCTGATTATAAAATATAAAGAATTACAGAAATATAGAATCCAATTTGAAAAGTCTTCAAGATAAACATTTTCTTGTAACCAGAAACATTCCTTCAGGTATAGTTCTATAAACAGGAGTTCACGAAACCCTGGGGATAATGAAACAATTTCATTTTCCATTTGTTTAGGAAAGGCCAGAAGGCTATTTATGTACTAATAGGTTTATTAATAAAACTGAAAAAGCAATAACCTCACCTGTATAGTGATCAGTGAAGCCAGAGATAATGGAAAACCAATTTTATATAAAAGGAAATTTTATGGCTCTCATGACTAACTTTGATTTTTTTTTAGATAATGATTCCATTTGATGAGTCTTTTTTTCTTGTTTACATATATCTTTCTACATTTCATTTTAAACTAAATGAAAAAATATTTAAAGTATTTTTCTTTGCATGACTATTGCCAAACACAAAAACCCCCTTGGAAATTAATAAAACTCCAACATGTTAATGCTGCTCATTATAATCCTCTTGTAAAGTATTAATTTGGTGACTTTGCTAGCTTATATCCTCATCAGTATATGTCATTAGTCAAGTCTGCAATGGACATTACAATCTATCCTTTCAAAATAAGTTATGCATTTTAATGAAAGGTCTACAAGAAAGTTGAGCCAGTTATTTGCAGCACTTGTAAGTCTATGGATAGGCTATAAAAGGAAAAAAAATTAAAGAGGAAGAAATTCCTAAAATCAATCACTTCATGTTTACAAAAAATGAAATATAGATGGTATAGTTATATTTATATGCATGAGATTGACCACTATGAAAAAAAAATTCAACATGTTAATAATATTGATTTTCAGTAGAAATGCTATTATGTATTAAAAATATCATTTTGCCAGATGTTTTTTCCTGTTTCATAAGAAACATAGTAAATTTGCTGTTGTTCATTCTCTCAGTCATGTCCAACTCTTTGCGACTCCATGCACTGCAGCATGCCAGGCTTCCCTGTCATTCATATTTTCTGGAGTTTGCTCAAACCCATGTCCATTGAATTGGTGATGCCATCCAACCATCTCTCTGTCATTCCCTTCTCCTCCTGCCTTTAATCTTTCCCAGCATCATGGTCTTTTCCAATGAGTTGGCTCTTTGTGTCAGGTAGCCAAAGTACTGGAGCTTCAGTTTCAACATCACTCCTTCCAATGGATAATCAGGGTTGAATTCCTTTAGGATTGACTGGCTTGATCTCCTTGCAGTCCAAAGGACTGTCAAAAGTCTTCTCCAGCATGACAGTTTGAAGGCACCACTTCTTCAGTGCTCAGCTTACTTGATGGTTCAGCTCTCACATCTGTACATGACTACTGGAAAACCATACCTTTGACTGTATGAGCCTTTATTAGCAAAGCAATGTCTCTGCTTATGAATACACAGTCTAGGTTTGTCATAGTTTTTCTTCCAAGGAGCAAGTGTCTTTTAATTTCATGGCTACTGTCCCCAATTGCAATGATTTTGGAGCCCAAGAAAATGAAGTTTTTCACTGTTCCCATTGTTTCCCCATTTATTTGCCATGAAATGATGGGACCAGATGCCATGATCTTTGTTTTTTGAATGCTGAGTTTTTTTTTTTTTTGTTTGTTTGTTTGTTTTTTTTTAATTTTATTTTTACTTTATTTTACTTTACAATACCATATTGGTTTTGCCATACATTGACATGAATCCACCATGGATGTATATTAGCTCCCAATCCCGAATCCCCCTCCCACCTCCCACCCCACATCATCTCTCTGGCTCATCCCTGTGCACCAGCTCCAAGCTGAGTTTTAAGCCACTTTTCTCATTCCCCAATTTCACTATCATTAAGAGGATCTTCAGTTCCTCTTCACATTCTGCCATAAGGGTGGTGTCATCTGCGTGTCTGAGGTTATTGATATTTCTTCCAGAAATCTCGATTCCAGATTGTGTTTCATCCATCCTGACATTTCTCATGATGTACTCTGCATATAAATTAAATAAGCATGGTGACAATATATAATCTTGTTATACCCCTTTCCCAGTTTTGACTCAGTTCATTGTTACATGTCTGGTTCTAACTGTTGCTTCTTGACCTGCATAAAGATTTCTTAGGAGGCAGGTAAGGTGGTCTGGTATTCCCATCTCTTTCAAAATTTTCCAGTTTGTTGTGATCCACACAATCATAGATTTTAGCATAGTCCATGAAGCAGAAAGTGAAGTCATGAAGTCGTGTCTGACTCTTTGTGACCCCATAGACTGTAGACTATCAGGGTCATCTGTCCATGGGATTTTCCAGGCAAGAATACTGGAGTGGGTTGCCATTTCCTTCTCCAGGGGATCTTCCCAACCCAAGGATGGAACCCGGGTCTCCCGCATTGCGGGCAGACGCTTTACCGGCAGAAGTAGGTGTTTTTCTGGAATTCGCTTGCTTTTTCTATGATCCAGCACATATTGGCAATTTGATCTCTGGTTCCTCTGACTTTCCTAAATACAACTTGTTAATCTGGAAGTTCTTTATTCACATACTTTTGAAGACAAACAGATTATTATTTGTCNGGAACCCGGGTCTCCCGCATTGCGGGCAGACGCTTTACCGGCAGAAGTAGGTGTTTTTCTGGAATTCGCTTGCTTTTTCTATGATCCAGCACATATTGGCAATTTGATCTCTGGTTCCTCTGACTTTCCTAAATACAACTTGTTAATCTGGAAGTTCTTTATTCACATACTTTTGAAGACAAACAGATTATTATTTGTCTTTTAAAATGAAATATAGATTGTTATCAAGTCTAAATCTCAGAGTCTATCCATTTTTTACACTGAACATGTCCAAATAAAATTTTATTTATATTTCTAATTATTTAATTTGATTGTGTTATATTAATACATAGATTTCCTCAGGCTCAGTGGTAAAGAATCTGCCTGCAATGCAGGAGACACAAGTTCAATCCCTAGGTCTGAAAGATTTCTTGGAGAAGAAAATTGTAAACCAAGCCAGTATTCTTGCCTGGGAAGTCTCATGGACAGAGAAGCCTGATGGGCTACAGTTGATTAGGTTGCAAAAGAGTGGAATATGACTGAGTGACTAAATAACAAAAATAACAAACTATAAATATGGTTCATCTGAAAATCTGGCACAAATTCATGTCAGAGACCTGGTCATTATAAATTTGATGCTTCTGTGTACAAACTGTATGAGACAATGTAATTGTTAAAAATTGATAGAATATTGAGTGTTTAGATTAAAAGCTATTAAATAAATACATTTGAAAAAATAAGTTTTGAAAAAATTTAGACATATTACAATTAGCAAAAGAAGTAACTTAGACGTATAATGAGTCCAGGAGAGCAAAAGGGCAAACAGCTGAATTAAAGAATGAAGTAAAGTGACCATAGTTGACCAGTAGGTGACAAAATGAATTTTCTAAGGAAAAAAATGTAGAAGTGAGGTAAGTTAAGAAAAAAATACTATGAGATACTTTTGAATAATTTCTGTGATAATATGAACTGTGAATAAATCTTATGACAAAAATTTGCAAATTTATCCTGTTCCTTTACCTGCTGGGTATTCCTCTGTCTCTTCATCTTGTTTATATTGCTGAGTTTGGGTGTCCTTTCTATATTCTGGCAGTTTGTGGAGTTCTCTTTATTGTGGAGTTTCCTCACTGTGGGTGGGGTTGTACAGGTGGCTTGTCAAGGTTTCTTGGTTAGGGAAGCTTGTGTCAGTGTTCTGGTGGGTGGAGCTGGATTTCTTCTCTCTGGAGTGCAATGAAGTGTCCAGTAATGAGTTATGAGATGTCATTGGTTTTGGAGTAACTTTGGGCAGCCTGTATATCGGAGCTCAGGGCTGTGTTCCTGTGTTGCTGGAGAATTTGTATGGTTTGTCTTGCTTTGGAACTTGCTGGCCCTTGGGTGGTGCTTGGTTTCAGTGTAGGTATGGAGGCATTTGATGAGCTCCTGTCAATTAATGTTCCCTGGAGTCTGGAGTTCTCTGATGTTCTCAGGGTTTGGACTTAAGCCTCCTGCTTCTGGTTTTCAGTCTTATTTTTACAGTAGTCTCAAGACTTCTCTTTCTGTACAGCACCGTTGATAAAACATCTAGGTTAAAGATGAAAAGTTTCTCCACAGTGAGGGACACCCAGAGAGGTTCACAGAGTTACATGGAGAAAAGCAGAGGGAGGAGGGAGTTAGAGGTGACTTGAATGAGATAAGGTGGAATCAAAAGAGGAGAGAGCAAGCTAGCCAGTAATCACTTCCTTATGTGCACTCCACAACTAGAGGGCTCAGAGGTGTTCACAGAGTTATTCAGAGAAGAGAAGAGGGAGGAAGGAGACAGAGGTGGCTAGGAGGATAAAAGTGGGGAATCAATAAGAGAGTCAGATCCAGCCAGTAATCAGTTCCTTAAGTGTTCTCCACCGTCTGGAACACACAGAAATTCACAGAGTTGGTTAGAGAATAGAGGGGTAGGGAGGAGAATGCTCCAACTACCACACAATTGCACTCATCTCACATGCTAGTAAAGTAATGCTCAAAATCCTCCAAACCAGGCTTCAGCAATACGTGAACCGTGAACTCCCCGATGTTCAAGCTGGCTTTAGAAAAGGCAGAGGAACCAGAGATTAAATTTCCAACATCTGCTGGATCATGGAAAAAGCAAGAGAGTTCCAGAAAAACATCTATTTCTGCTTTATTGACTATGCCAAAGCCTTTGACTGTGTGGATCACAATAAACTGTGGACAATTCTGAAAGAGATGGGAATACCAGACCACCTAACCTGCCTCTTGAGAAATCTATATGCAGGTCAGGAAGCAACAGTTAGAACTGGACATGGAACAACAGACTGGTTCCAGTTAGGAAAAGGACTACGTCAAGGCTGTATATTGTCACCCTGCTTATTTAACTTCTATGCAGAGTACATCATGAGAAACGCTGGACTGGAAGAAACACAAGCTGGAATCAAGATTGCCNAAGGCTGAATATTGTAAACCTGCTTATTTAACTCATATGAAGAGAACATCATGAGAAACATCTGTGCTGGAAGAAGCACAAGCTGGAATCAAGATTGCTGGGAGAAATATAAATAACCTCTGGTATGCAGATGACACCAGCCTTATGGCAGAAAGTGAAAAGGAAGTAAAAAGCTTCTTGATGAAAGTGAAAGAGGAGAATGAAAAAGTTGGCTTAAAGCTCAACATTCAGAAAATGAAGATCATGGCATCTGGTCCCATCACTTCATGGGAAATAGATGGGGAAACAGTGGAAACAGTGTCAGACTTTATTTTGGGGGACTCCAAAATCACTGCAGATGGTGATTGCAGCCATGAAATTAAAAGACACTTACTCCTTGGGAGGAAAGTTATGACCAACCTAGATGGCATATTGAAAAGCAGAGACATTACTTTGCCAACAAAGGTCCGTCTAGTCAAGGCTATGGTTTTTCCTGTTGTCATGTATGGATGTGAGTGTTGGACTGTGAAGAAAGCTGCCGAAGAATTGATGCTTTTCAACCATGGTGTTGGGGAAGACTCTTGAGAATCCCTTGGACTGCAAGGAGATCCTACCAGTCCATTCTGAAAGAGATCTGTCCTGGGGTTCTTTGGAAGGAATGATGCTAAACCTGAAACTTCAATACTTTGGCCATGTCATGCGAAGAGTTGACTCATTGGAAAATACTCTGATGTTGGGAGGGATTGGGGGCAGGAGGAGAAGGGGACGACAGAGGATGAGATGGCTGGATGGCATCACCAACTCGATGGACATGAGTCTGGGTGAACTCTGGGAGTTGTTGATGGACAGGGAGGCCTGGCGTGCTGCGATTCATGGGGTCGCAAAGAGTCGGACACGACTGAGCGACTGAACTGAACTCTGTATAATCCATTTCAAGATATCTTTTAGCCCCTCCCAGTTTATTTCCTCCAAATTGTCTAAGCTGTTTACATACAGAGAGAACCACAGATGCGTTTTCCAGATTCTTAAACATATTCATTAGTAATCTAAACCTATTGCAGCTAGGATAATTTGGGGCGACAGGTATAGTTGCTTTATAAAGTTGTGTTAGTTTTCTGCTGTACTATGAGGTGAATCAGCTCTATGTATACATATATCCTTTCTCTCTTGAGCCTTCCTCCCACCCCCTGTCCCGCCCATGTAGATCATCACAGAAGACCAAACTGAGCTTCTGGAGCTATACCACAGGTTTCAGTTAGCTGTCTGTTTTATACATGGCAGTCACATATATCATTCCCAATCTCCAAATTCATCCCACTAATCCACCATGTTTAGAATATTTTTAAAGTCTATATTTATTGGATATTTGCTGACTGTACAATCTTATGTTGCAGGAATGAAGATAAATTTTAAGTATATTCCTGGATAAAGTTTTGTCTGAATCATTTAGATTTCTTTCAGCCTAGTCTTACTCCATTAGGTAATAGTGAGTGCTTAGTCACTCAGTTGTGTCCAGCTCTTTGCAACCCCATGGATTTTAGGCCAACTACGTTCCTCTGCCCATGGGATTCTCCAAGCAAGAATACTGGAATGCATTGCCATTATCATCTCCAGGGAACCTTTCTGACCCAGAGATCAAATTCTAGTCTCCTACATTGCAGACAGATTCTTTATCATCTGAGCCAATGGTTGTGGCTATATTGCACACAAAATAGATACAATTCTACTCAATTTAACAATAACTAGTAAATGATCCTTTAAAGCTAATGTCTTTTATAAGATCATGAAAATCCTTTTATTGTTAAAAATTTATATTTTGTGTTTTGAGTTATACAGTGCAAGACATATAGGTCTTCAATATGAACTATAATAAATTGATGATCATGTTATAATTTCAATATAATCTAGTATGATTTCAATATAACAACACCAAGCTTTGCTTTCCTTTTTATTGTTCAGGTGCTCAGTTGTGTCTGACTCTTTGAGACCCCATGAAAAGCATGCAAGTCAATCCTGTCCTTAACCATCTCCCAGAGCTTGCTCAAACTCATGTCCATTGAGTTAGTGATGTCTTTGAATTATCTCATCTGCTGTCATGCCCTTCTCCTCTCGCCATCAGTCTTTCCCAGCATCAAGGTCGTTTCCAATGAATCGGCTCTATGAATAAGTTGGTGACCAGAGTATTGGAGCTTCAGCATTTGTTCTTTCAATGAATATTCAGGATTGACTGGTTTGATCTCCTTGAAGTCTAGTTCAGTTCAGTTCAGTCACTCAGTCGTGTCCGACTCTTTGTGACCCCATGAATCACAGCACGCCAGGCCTCCCTGTCCATCACCATCTCTCGGAGTTCACTCAGACTCATGTCCATCGAGTCCGTGATGCCATCCAGCCATCTCATCCTCGGTCGTCCCCTTCTCCTCCTGCCCCCAATCCCTCCCAGCATCAGAGTCTTTTCCAATGAGTCAACTCTTCGCATGAGGTGGCCAGAGTACTGGAGTTTCAGCTTCAGCATCATTCCTTCCAAAGAAATCCCAAGGTTGATCTCCTTCAGAATGGACTGGTTGGATCTCTTTGCAGTCCAAGGGACTCTCAAGAGTCTTCTCCAACACCACAGTTCAAAAGCATCAATTCTTCAGCGCTCAGCCTTCTTCACAGTCCAACCCTCACATCCATACATGACCTCAGGAAAAACCATAGCCTTGACTAGATGGACCTTAGTCGGCAAAATAATGTCTCTGCTTTTGAAAATGCTATCTAGGTTTTACATAACTTTTCTTCCAAGGAGTAAGCATCTTCTAATTTCATGGCTGCAGTCACCATCTGCAGTGATTTTGGAGCCCAAAAAAATAAAGTCTGACACTGTTTCCACTGTTTCCCCATCTATTTTCCATGACGTGACGGGACCAGATGCCATGAACATAACTTTTCTTCCAAGGAGTAAGCATCTTCTAATTTCATGGCTGCAGTCACCATCTGCAGTGATTTTGGAGCCCAAAAAAATAAAGTCTGACACTGTTTCCACTGTTTCCCCATCTATTTTCCATGACGTGACGGGACCAGATGCCATGATCTTCGTTTTCTGAATGTTGAGCTTTAAGCCAACTTTTTCGCTCTCCTCTTTCACTTTCATCAAGAGGCTTTTTAGCTCCTCTTCACTCTCAGTCATAAGGGTGGTGTCATCTGCATATCTGAGGTTATTGATATTTCTCCTGGCAATCTTGATTCCACCTTGTGCTTCTTCCAGTCCAGCCTTTCTCATGATATACTCTGCATAGAAGTTAAATAAGCAGGGTGACAATATACAGCCTTGATGTACTCCTTTTCCTATTTAGAACCAGTCTGTTGTTCCATGTCCAGTTCGAACTGTTGCTTCCTGACCTGCATACAGATTTCTCAAGAGGCAGGTTAGATGGTCTGGTATTCCCATCTTTTTCAGAATTTTCCACAGTTTATTGTGATCCACACAGTCAAAGGCTTTGACATAGTCAATAAAGCAGAAGTAGATGTTTTTCTGAAGGGACTCAAAAATCTTCTCCAAACAACAGTTCAAAAGCATCAATTCTTTGCCACTCAGCCTTCCTTTTGGTCCAACTCTCACATCCATACATGACTACTAGAGAGTCTTGCTGCTGCTGTTGCTGCTAAGCCGCTTCAGTCGTGTCCAACTCCTACCAGGCTCCCCCATCCCTGGGATTCTCCAGGCAAGAACACTGGAGTGGGTTGCCATTTCCTCCTCCAATGCATGAAAGTGGAAAGTGAAAATTGAAAAGTGAAGTCGCTCAGTCATGTCCGACTCTTAGCGACCCCGTGGACTGTAGCCTACCAGGCTCCTCCATCCATGGGATTTTCTAGGCAAGAGCACTGGAGTGGGGTGCCATTGCCTTTTCTGGGAAGAGCCATAGCTTTGACTATATGGACCTTTGTTGGTAAAGTAATGTCTTTGCTTTTTAATATGCTGTCTAGATTGGTCATAGATTTTCTTCCAAGGAGCAAGCTTCTTTTAATTCCATGGCTTCAGTCACCATGTGCAGTGATTTTGGAGCCCAAGAAAATAAAGTCTCTCACTATTTCAATTATTCCCTTATCTATTTGGCATGAAGAGATGGGACTGGATGCCGTGATCTTAGCTTTATGTATGTTGAGTTTTAAGCCAGGTTTTTCACTCTCCTGTTTCACATTCATCAAGAGGCTCTCTAGTTCTTCTTCATTTTCTGCAATAACAGTGGTATCATCTGCATGACTCAGGTTATTGATATTTCTTGTGGCAATTTGATTCCAGGTTGTACTTCATCCAACCTGGCATTTCTCATGATGTACTCTGCATATAAATTAAATAATCAGGGTGACAATATGCAGCCTTGATGTACTCCTTTCCCTGTTTGGAACCACTCTACTGCACCAATCTGGGTTCTAACTGTTGCTTCTTGACCTGCAGAGATTTCTCAGAAGATAGGTAAGATGGTCTGGTATTCCTGTTTCTTGAAAAATTTTCCACAGTTTGTTGTGATCCACACAAAGGCTCTAGCATAGTCAAAGAAGCAGAATTAGATATTTACTGGAATTCTCTTGCCTTTTCTATGATCCTACTGATGTTGGCAACTTGATATTTGGTTCCTCTGCCTTTTCTAAATCTAGCTTTAACATCTGGAAGTTCTTGGCTCATGTTTTGTTGAAGCCTAGCTTGCAGATTTCGAGCACTGCTTTGCTAGCATGTGAAATGAGTACAATTGTGTGGTAGTTTGAACATTGTTTGGCATTGCCCTTCTTTGGGATTGAAATGAAAACTGACCTTTTCCAGTCCTGTGGCCACTGGTGAGTTTTCCAAATTTGCTGGCATATTGAGTGTGACACTTTAACAGTATCATCTTGAGGATTTGAAATGGCTCTGCTGGAATTTCATTACCTCCACTAGCTTTGTTTGTTGTGACGCTTACTCAGGCCCACTTGATGTCACACTCAAATATGTCTGACTCTAAGTAAGTGACCATACCATTATGCTTACCTGGTTCATTAAGGTCTTTTTGGCAGCGTTCTTCCATGCATTCTTCCCACTCTTGTTAATGTCTTCTGCTTCTGTCAGGTCCATACCAAAACTGTCCTTTATTTTGCCCATCTTTGCATGAAATGTTCCCTTGGTATCTCTTAATTTTCTTGAAGAGATCTCTAGTCTTTCCCATTCTATTGTTTTCCTCTATTTCTTTGCATTGATCACATAAGAAGGCTTTCTTATCTCTCCTTGTTATTCTTTGGAACTCTGCATTCAGATGGATATATCTTTCCTTTTCTCTTTTTCCTTTTGCTTCTCTTCTTTTCTCAGCTATTTGTAAGATCTTCTCAGACAACCATTTTGCCCTTCTGCATTTCTTTTTCTTCAGGATGGTTTTGCTTACCACTTCCTGTACAATGTTATGAATCTCCATCCATAGTTATTCAGTCACTCTGTCTATCACATATAATCCCTTAAATCTACTTGTCACTTCCACTGTGTAATCTTAAAGGATTTGATTAAGTCATACCTGACTGGCCTAGTGGTTTTCTCTACTTTCTTCAGTTTAAGTCTGAATTTGGCAATAGTTCATTATCTGAGCCACAGTCAACTTCTGGTCTTGTTTTTGCTAATGGTATAGAGCTTCTTCTTTGGCTACAAAGAATATAATCAATCTGATTTTGGTATTGACTATCTGGTGACATCCAAGCATAGAGTCGTCTCTTGTGTTGTTGGAAGAGGCTTTTGCTATGATCAATGCATTCTCTTGGCAAAACCCTGTTAACCTTTGCCCTGCTTCATTTTGTACCCCAAGGCCAAACTTGCCTGTTTTCTGGGTATCTCTTGACTTCCTACTTTTGCATTCCATTCCCCTATGATGAAAAGGACATCTTTCTGTGGTGTTAGTTCTAGAAGGTCTTGTGGGTACATAAGACCATTCAATTTTATCCTCTTTTGCATTAGTGGTTGGGGAATAGACTTGGATTACTCTGATATTGAATGGTTTGCCTTGGAAACAAACAAAGATCATTTTGGTGTTTTTGAGATTGCACACAAGTACTGTATTTTTGGGCTCTTTTGTTGGTTTCAAGGGCTACTCCATTTCATCTAAGGGATTCTTGCCCACAGTAGTAGATATCATGGTCATCTGAATTAAACTTGCCCATTCCAGTCCATTTTAGTGCACTGATTCCTAAAACATCATTGCTACTTTCCCAGTGATTGAATACTTTACATTGTTAATACTCTAAAATTTGAAGGTTCTATGAACTCCATTAAAGATTGGATAGTACTGTTCTTTTGGGTTTCAAAACACCTGTTCTAAACTTGCCCATTCCAGTCCATTTTAGTGCACTGATTCCTAAAACATCATTGCTACTTTCCCAGTGATTGAATACTTTACATTGTTAATACTCTAAAATTTGAAGGTTCTATGAACTCCATTAAAGATTGGATAGTACTGTTCTTTTGGGTTTCAAAACACCTGTTCTACTACACACTTTTAAATTGTTGCTGTGTGTGTGTGCTCAGTTATGTCTGACTGTTTGCAACCCCATGGACTGTATCCCTCCAGTCTCCTTTGTACATGGAATTCTCCAGGCAAGAATACTAGAGTGAATTGCCATTTCTTTCTCCAGAGGATCTTCCAGACCCAGGGATCAAATCCACATTTGTCTCCTGCTTTGGCAGGCAGATTCTTTACCACTGTCCCTCCTGGGCTACACACTTTAAAATAATTAAAAGATATTTGGATAAATTACATTTAAGTTAAGCTTTAGAGTCAGATTAACAACACAGTAAAACTACTTGACTTAACAGCCTTTTCATTTTGCAATTTCACAGTTATCCAAGTCTATGCCCCAACCAGTAATGCTGAAGAAGCTGAAGTTGAATGGTTCTGTGAAGACCTACAAGACCTTGTAGAACTAACACCCAAAAAAGATGTCCTTTTCATTATAGGGGACTGGAATGCTAAAGTAGGAAGTCAAGAAACGCCTGGAGAAACAGGCAAATTTGGCCTTGGAATGTGGAATGAA